>JAXGGA010000097.1:0-343890 GCA_038373865.1 Uloborus plumipes
TACAATAAAATGATAAAATCTAGGTTTGGTACCTACTAGTTGAAGACTTGCACGTAGTTCCTCGTTTCTCCACTAGGTAGAAGCCCTCTGCAGTCTCTAACGCTAGTACCAAACCCAGATTTTATCATTTTACTGTGGGCTCAAGTAGCCCTGTTGTGGGTCCAAGTAACCCTGATTTACGGTAACAAGAATTAAACGTCCTAGGGTAAGTGCTTCAGTAATCGGCCAGTCTCCAGTAGTCGGCCACAATGACATATAACTCCTCATAAATAGTACATTTTTAATTCAAAATCAGATATGACGCATTCACACATTCATGTACCTATCCTCAATCATCGACCAGTGGAAGTTAAGTTTTGGGTACTTTTTTTTGAATTAGTAATGAGTCATTTCATTTTGAATGGTGTGCCCGTCATCCAAGATTGCGATTCTGCTTATTTTTCAGCTAAGATGATTCTGTGGCCGACTACTGGAGCATTTACTAGTGTTGACAACAGCTTGGATTTTAACATTTTTTTTTAAAAATTTCTGCAACAAGTAGGTGATTCACTATCAGAAAGGTTCATTCTAAAGTTTTACCTTGTTTTTGTAGCTGTATTGATAGCTGAAAGCTCTAGGTTAGCCAAGATCAACAAAAGATCTCTTAAATGGCCGACTACTGGAGCACTTACCCTATATTGTAAAAAATAGCTGTTGTTCTTACAGTATAATACTGCAATTTTACAGTAATAAATTGTAAAAACTGCTGATTTTACAGTAATAATAAACAGTAAAATGGCCATTTTTGCTCTGATAAACTGCAAAATTTCTGCTTTACAGTAACAAACTGTTGAATTGCTAATTTTACAGTTTATTACTGTGCATTTCACAGTTTTAAAATGGAACCTCAGCTGTCAGTATAATACTGTTTTTTTAGAGTATAATACAGATAATTTTGTACTTAGAAACTGTAAAAGTGTGGTAATAAACTGTAAATCGCTGCTTTTACAGAAATAAACAGTAAAATGAGCACTTTTACAGTTTATTACTGTGCATTTTACAGTTTTAAACTGAAACCTCTGCTGCCAGTATTATACTGTAAAAACAACTTTTTTTTTTTTTTTTTTGACCATCTGTTCCTTTTTAACTCATTATGTTCCACAAGAAAAAAAAAAAAAAAAACTAATCATACTTTAAATCAGGAAAAAAAAATCGAACACTACAAATATTTATAACTATATCGTTTAAATTACCTCTTTTTCTTATTACATCTAAAAATATATTCGAAATTATTGATGATATTTTAATGCAAGTCGTAAAACTGCCCATCTTTCTTCCATCCCGCAGTGTATTATACATCTCATAAGATCCGCTGACATCCCTCGGCATTCAAAAACTGAATTTGGAGCAAGGGAACCGATTTACCAAATAATTAGAACCCCGTTGCTTAAATATAAACATTATTATTTTTTAAAATGAGCAGTGGCAACGGATCATTTCCCCCTTCTGACGTAACTAGAGCAGAGTTTATGGATGGTAATTGCTTTTCATTCAAAGGGCATTTTATGGGCTGGGGAATTACTTCTTGAAAGAATATTTTAAACATTGATGAAGTCGCAGAGTTGTGGTTATTGGGAGGTGAAATTTTCGGTGCATTTTGAGGGTTTGATTTTCTTTGAGAGGAAGATTTCTTATTGATTACTCTGGAGGGAAACAACATTTTACAAACTCAAAGCCGTGAATTTATAAAATGGCATTATAGAACTATTAAAATTAAAATTGAGTAGTTGCTGAAATATTTCACGGATATTAACCCATTAATGCCCAGCGTCCCTTTTTAGGGTTGGTCCAAAAAGTGTATCTGCATTTTCCAAAAATAAGCATTTCAACCAAATAATAGTTTCAATTCATAATTAACGGATTGCAGCACATAACCAAAAGTGCGTTCTGTAGCCGTTTAATTATGATCTTTATCAAGAATGACATCGTTCACAATCTCAAGAACAAAAAGCTAAGTTTTTAAAATTATTAACAAAATCCCAGTTTATGTTATTTCTTATAAAATGTATTCTTAAATATTACATCATAGGCAGGAAAAAAAATAGTAAAAAAGTATGCACCCTTTGGTGCCTAGCGTACCTTTTTAAATACGATTTTTCTTTTTTAATAAAAAAAATATTTTTTACATGTCATTTTTTCAATTATTTTTCCTGTTCATTAAACACTAATTGTAACCAGTATACAAAATATCTTTGGGAAAAAAATGTCAGGCATTAATGGGGAAAAAAAAAAAAAAAACTCGTGAAATGGTTTGCATTTTATTGGGTTATCGATAGAAACTGCTATGATCGAGTATATTAGCTGGTCCAAAAAGTCTTTTTATCCTTACATTTCATTAGTTTTCACCTTTTTCTATTTAAATATTAAAGCTTTTTTATGGAGAAATAGCAGCCTTGAATTTTTACAGCTCAGAGGCAAAGGACCTTCTGTGTATCAGTGTATTTACATCCACACTCAACACTCGTGTCCTTTAACTTTAATCCTCAACCTGATAAAAGAGGAAACGGACGAAAGTCTTGGGATCCATGCTTGTTTGAGATTTGAATCGTCATGATTAGACCCGGATTATATGCACATTAGGGAGGGCCGAAAATGTTTTTTTTTTTTTTTTAATGATGGGGGAAGCGGAAAAGGCGCCACTGGTAGAGAAAAGTGCACATAAAAGATCTGCCGCAAATACGTTGAAGTTTGTAAAAAATGCAGTTTTTTTTTCGAGATTTTTAGTAAATTATTAAACATTTTTTTTTTCTATTTTCGATAACGAATAGGACGGAAAAGGTGGCATTGGGGGCACAAAAATTCCATCAAAAGATTGAGGTCCATAAAATCCATTTGAGGTCTGTGGTATAATTTCCTCCTCTTCCACAAATGACTAGAAGATTTGGCAATTTCCTGTTTTTTTTCTACGTTTTAAATTCAATTTCGTCGAAACGTTAAAATCCTCTTTTTGCCATACTTAGCAGAAATAGCTACATTTTCTGTCACATAGGATGCATTTTTAGACGTTCGGAGCTGAAAAATTTATTGAAAAAATTTCCTAAAAATTTCAAAAAATGGCTTTTTTTTCAAACTTCAACTTTCAAATTTTTTGTGTGTACTTTGCTTCCCCAATGCACTTTTTCCGTACTCCCCATCATCAAAATAAAAAAAAGTCATTTTAGGCCCACCCTAATGCTCATGCAATATCCATATGTGCATATGCAATAGCATACTTTCATATCATTCGATGTTAGTGGATATATATGAACAAAAATGGCAGTTAAAAAAAATAAATGCATATTACACTGCGTTTTTCTTTAGATTTTTCTTAACTGTTAAGAGATTCTGTAGAAGTTCAAAGGATATTCTTCTTTTTATAAATAATTGCAAATAAGAAAGACAATATATTTTTCACAAAAAGATAACACATTGCAATTCATTGCAGTTAAAAATATTTAATGTACATACCACTGTCTTATTTTATTTAATATACTAGCTGCCAGGGCAGCTACGAGTAGATTAGCTTCCTGCGGCATGTTGATGCATAACGTGCCCCCTCTCTAACTTTTACCTCATTCTGATGTTATATTATTTGGTATAATTTAATGTTCATTAGATTTCAAGACATACCACGCACGTGACCCGGCGTTGCACGGGCACTTCGTGCCTTGAAAGTAGTGAGGAAAATTTCAAGAAACTACTCCCCGCCAAGGCGGCTCGCTAAGAGGGGCTTCACGCCTTCACTTTTTTCCTGCATCGAAAAAAAAAATCATTCGAATTAAAAAGATGCTTTGCGCCTCCAAAATGGTGAGGAAAGTTACAGCAAGTTCTGCTCGCTCAAGGGAAAGAAGCAGACATAGATACTCAGTTTTTAATATAAGTAGATGGCTTTTCAACAAATGAATGTTTCAAAATATTACAAGTAGCTAGCGATAAAAATACTACGTAAGTAGCCCGCTTATGAGTTTCGTGTTTGATTTAGTTAAGCCTTCATTCAAAATTCTCATTATCACTGTTTCATAGCAACCACGTTTCAACAATGGATTTCATATTTAATCATTTATTAGGCTTAATCGCTTTAAATTTGACTACTTATTAATTGATATCTTCTCTAATTAAAATCGTATAATTATATAAATTGAAACTAATGAAGCCTGAAAAATTACCTATCTATCGGTACCTGGTTCGACTTTCAGTTCATTGGCGTTCAGGAGAAATAAGCGTGACATAGAAAGAAAGATAGAAAGATAGTTAGAAAGAAAGATACTCAGTTTTTAATATAAACTAGCTGCCAGGGCAGCTAGATTAGCTTCCTGCGGCATGCTGATGCATAACGTCCCCCCTCTCTAACTTTTACCTCATTCTGAAATTATATTATTTGATATAATTTAATGTTCATTCGATTTCAAGACATACCACGCACGTGGCCCGGCGTTGCACGGGCACTTCGTGCCCTGAAAGTAGTGAGAAAAAAAATTTAAAGAAATTACTCCCCGCCAAGGCGGCTCGCTTACAGGCGCTTCACGCCTTTACTTTTTTCCTATATAAAAAAATCATTCGAATTATTGAGATGCTTCACGCCTTCAAGATGGTGAGGAAAGTTTCAGTAAGTTCAGGTCGCTCAAAGAAAAAAAGCAGACATAGATACTCAGTTTTTAATATAAGTAGATGGCTCTTCAACAAATAAATGTTTCAAAATATTACAAGTAGCTAGCGATAAAAATACTACGTAAGTAACCCGCTTATGAGTTTCGTGTTTGATTTAGTTAAGCCTTTATTCAAATTTCTCATTATCACTGTTTCATAGCAACGACGGTTTGCAAGAATGGATTTCATATTTAATCATTTATTAGGCTTAATCGTTTTAAATTTGACTACTTATTAATTGATATCTTCGCTAATTAAAATCGTATAATTATATCAATTGAAACTAATGAAGCCTGAAAAATTACCTATCTATCGGTACCTGGTTCGACTTTCAGGTCATTGGCGTTCAGGAGAAAGAAGCGTGACATAGAAAGAAAGATAGAAAGATAGTTAGAAAGAAAGATACTCAGTTTTTAATATAAGTAGATATTTACTGCTTAGTAACAAAATAAAAAATGAACGAGCTATTTTTTTTTATTCAGATGTGAAAGCTTTCCTGGTGTGACTAAATTATATAAGCGCAGTTTTTTAACGCAGATATTTCACTTTTTAGTGCATAAATGCAGAAACATGCATGCATATATTCATGCATGCGCTTATGCATAAAAGCATAAATATACATGCATATATTCTTGCAAAAGTGCACAAATGCATGAATATATGCATATACATGCATTTTTTCATGATTTTGCAGTGCATATCACACTGCAAAAAATGAAGTGTTGTTTTTACAGTATAATACTGGCAGTTGCGGTTCCAATTTAAAACTGTAACAATAAAATAAAAATATTTTTGAAAAAAAAAAAATTAACCGACTTCAGAACTTCAATCGGCAAGTGCTCTAAAAAGTAAAAAATAATTTTATTCTTTGAACATCATTGAAACTACATTTAAACATAAGTTTTGAAGTCGGAGCAAAAACACTAAATAGAATCATACAAAACTAATTCACCTATAAATATATATTTCAATGAATCTAGGTTCTTTAATCGCATTCGCATACATTACATTGACAACCACATATTTATGTAATGGTATAAATATTCAGCTCTTAATTTCCTCTGAAAAATGTTGGCAAAATATAGTTTTACATCATTTTACCTGTAGTTTTTGCGCCGACTTCAAAACTTATGTTTAAATGTAGTTTCAATGGTGTTCAAAGAATAAAATTATTTTTTATTTTTTAGAGCACTTGCCGATTAAATTTCTGAAGTCGGTTCAATTTTTTTTTTTTTTTCAAAAATATTTTTATTTTATTTTTTTTAGTGTAAATGTAGGTAATGTTTCCATTGCAAAACTTCACCTAATTTTCTTAAGTAAATGCTTCATAAAATAAACTATGATAAAGGTGAGGACGAAACTAATGAACTAATGTGAGAACTGAGGACGAAATTCTAAATTCGGAGTCGGATGTACCTGGGGCGAAGCCCCCTACCTTCCAGTCATCTCATTGGCGGAAATGAGCCCCCCGAAGGAGACCGACTAGCTGGAGTAGAGCCAACCTCTGATTGTCTGAGGAGATCCCTGGGAGAAATCTGAGGGAGATCGAAAAGAAAATTAATTACAGGGAGGAGAAGTTAGATAGAGAACTTTGGAGGAGATATTTAAATTTTACTAGGCGGAAATATGGTGATGGTAAGGCAAAGTAAAATTTTGCAACTGATTTATATTTCAAAAAATTATAAGTCGTACGTGGCCCTCTAAGGAATTTCACGTCTGATCAGTTAAGCCTTCATTCAAAATTCTCACTATCATTATTATCACTGTTTCATATCAACCACGTTTAATAACAATGGATTTCATATTTAATCATTCAGGACAAATCGTTTTAAATTTGAGCAAAAATTTGAAAAATTTTCTCTATTTCTTCAGAGTCCCTTTATCAAACCTTATGTAAATTAAAACTAATGAACCTAAAAAAATAACGAATCTATCGGTACCTGGTTCGACTTTCAGTTCATTGGCGTTCAGGAGAAAGAAGCAGGACACAGATACATTCTCAGTTTTTAATATAAGTACATACATAAGAATTTCAAAAAGACAATAGAAATGAATTTCATTATGTAATCCAGAGAAGCCTTGCATTCAAAATTGTCATTATTACGATTACTGTGATCCCGATTTCTTTTTCGATCGATTTCTACAGGTTCCCGTCATCGAACCCGGACCACGAGAGGATGGGACCAATCGGAAAGAGAACCCTTTCAAACAAAAAAATAATTTTTGAAATCGGTCCAGGTGTCTTCGAGAAATCTCATAACATACAAAAAAAAAAAAAAAAAATCTCCGACGAATTGTATAACCTCCTCCTTTGTTGATGTCGGTTAAAAATGCACGGTAAACTGCAAAATTAGCAATTTTACAGCTTCTTATTGTAAAGTTAGAAATTTTACAGTTTATTGCCGTAAAACTTAGCTTATTTTTCTGTAGAAACAACAGTATAATACTAACAGTAGAGGTTCCAGTTTAAAACTGCAAATTGCATGGTGATAAAATGTAAAATTATCAACTTTACAGTTTATTACTTTAAAATGAGTAAGTTTACAGTTTTGTACTGTAAAACTAGCAATTTTACAGTTTATTACTGCAAAACCAGCCGTTTTTTACAGTTTCTTACTGTAAAATTAGTTGTATTATACCGTAAAAACAAGTCATATCGTCTACCATAGAGCAAATGTTTTTTGTCACAGCTCTCTTTGGCCTTCAACATAACAGAAGAATGAATGAAAACACGAGTTCTGTGGCATGCACATGAAAATTCAGGTAATTCGGCTTGTAGTGAAGCACGAAGTTGAGCCTACGTTTCTTTCTTTTTTTCTTTCTTTATCGCCATGTTGATAATGAAAGAGGGAGAAAGGAAGGTGATAAAACAGCACTGCAAAAAATAAAGTGTTGTTTTTACAGTATAATTCCGGCAGCAGAGGTTCCAGTTTAAAACTGTCAAATGCACAGTAATAAACTGTAAAATTAGCAGTTTTACAGTTTATTACTGTAAAGTTGTTAGTGCTTTTTAACCCATTTTCATCTCAAAAAATGAATTTATTAATTTAAATGAGTGAAGAAGTAAAATAACAGGAAGAAAAAAACGCTGCAAAAGTGAAGTATAATGCTGACAGCCGATCTTCCAATTTAAAACTAAAATGCACAGCAGTAAACTGTAAAACTAGCAATTTGAATTTCTTACTGTAAACTTAGCAGTTTTACAGTTTATCCCCGCAAAATTAGCTGCAGTATACTGTGAAAACAACAGCATAATACTGGCAGCATTGGTTCCAATATAAAACTGCAAAATGCACAGTAATAAAACTGTAAAATGAGCACTGTTACAGTTTAAAACAGCAATATTACTATTTATTAGTGTACAATTAGAACTTTTACAGTTTATTGCTGTAAAATTAACAATTTTTACAGTTTGTTATTATAAAATTAGCTGTATTATACTGGGAAAACAACATATATTTTTTACAGTGAAGCGATTTCAAAATGTACAATATAAATTGTTTACATCGTTCCATGACAAAGGGCCCCCAGAAAGGCATTGCAACCGTTTCGTTTCGTTTGGGGCTCTATATGCCCAGGTTTTTTTGATGAGGACTACAATCTAGTGTCTTGCCTCCGTTTCACATGATTTTTATTACATACATCTTGTACAGACAATGTATGAAAGAGTTTCATCACAAAGGAAGGAAAGTACATCCGGAGCGAGGGTGGGAGTCGAACCCACCGTCTCTGAGTTATCGGCTATACACGCCTTAGACCGCTCGGCCACTGAGGCCCTTCCCACACCTTTAAGGCCCGAATTCAAGTGAAACACCATTGCAATCGCTTCGAGGCGATCGCAATGGACCAAAATTGCAATCGCTACTGGAAGTAGAATTACATTAGAATCGCATCTCGTACCGATTGTAACGTTTCACTTGAATCCAAATTTGAAAATTTGCAATTGCACTGGGTGAGTTGCGATCGTCCGTGTTTCACTTGAATTCCTGCCTAAGGGCCGAATTCAAGTGAAACACCGTTGCAATCGCTTCGAGGCGATCGCAATTGCAATCGCTACTGGAAGTCGAATTACATTAGAATCGCATCTCGTAGCGATTGCAACTTATCCAAATTTGAGAACTTGCGATTGCACTGGGTGAGTTGCGATCGTCCGTGTTTCACTTGAATTCCTGCCTAAGTCTGGTACTTATTGCTTATGCACGACTACGGTTACGGACAAAAAAAAAAGGGCCATGAAAGGAATAGCAAATATATTGAAGTAAAACAGTGCACGTAATGCAAAATAAATCATACTCGGTTACTTTAAAATAGGCGTATCAATTTTAAAAACTTTGCATCGTCTCTATGGGAACCGCACCAAAGACAACAGTTTCGCTCTTTTTTTTATGTACACTACTGTTGAGGCATTTCATTTATTTTATGTTTATCGAATTCGGCTTATGCTTTTATTTATGTCCCCATATCTCAGTTATTTCTAAACGTTATATAACAAATCTAGTTTGTTTTCGCAAGACCTGCCATCACGAGTATCCGTTGTATAAATTCTTCTAAAAGTATTCTTTCTATTAACGTTAATTGAATAATAGTTTACGCACAAAACAATTTTAATCGCTTGCATTTAACCATTGCTTCAAAAACTAAGTGAGAAAAAAGGTCCACAGCGCCGTAACTATGACAACCATAAACTAAAAGTGCGGAGAGTGGGGAATCAATATTTTTTTTCATCCGCCTCCTCTAGTTACACAGGGTTTGGTTCAGGGGTGCCCATCCCCCCCGAGCTCAATGGCGCAAATTCCCCCCCAAAAATTTTCACAACCATCTTGGGCTTTTTATTTTTATTTTTACCTCTCTTTTTTATTTTATTTATTTTTTTTAATATTATTAATTTTTAATATTTATTTATTTTTTAAACATTATTTACTTTTTAAATATTATTCATTTTTTAAATATTATTTATTTTTAAAATATTATTTATTTATTCTTTTTTTTTAGTTTATTTATTTATTTATTATTAATTTTCCAAAAGTACTAATTATGCGTAGAACAGAATCGCTTTTTTTTCTCTTCCAGACATTCCAAGCACACTCACACACACAACATAAATAAATAAATAATAATAATGAAAATAAAAGAACTAATTTAAATTGAAAATGTTAATTAATTAATAATTTTTATTAAAAAAATCAGTAAATAATTTAAATAAATAAGTAAATAAATTAGTTTTAAAAAATCCCCACCAAAAATTTTGACGGCGCAACTTTCGCAATAATTCCCCCCTGTGGGCACCCCTGGTTTAGTTTAAGCATTTCTGAAAAATTTAGAAGACAATTGTCTTTTGTTTTCTGCTCTTCGATGAAACGATTCAAAAAGTTCCTGGAAGAAAACGCTCAGTTCAAAGAATTCTCCAAAATCTAAAAGGTTGAACGCCCCTTGCCCTTAGGCAATAGCCATATTCTCAATTTCTCCCATTTCTTATCGGACACTAAAAAGAGGTAAGAACCACTATCCTCCCTCATTTTGGCGCCAAAGAGCATGGCCCTTTATCTGATGCAAGTGTTACCAGAAATTTCGTCGAAACTGGAGCAGTCCGACTGCAAAATAACGAGGAGACTTGCATCTAAATAAAGAGAGGCAATTAATTTCCCATATCCGCTTCCAGCGCATGCGCCCTGAAGGCTGCTAGTCCGTGGATTGAAACAGAACAATTTTCCTTGTCAACGACGCACACGTGTTGACGCTGAGAGAGATCTTATTGATAACAAGGTGGTCTGACACGTAAATAAGCACCTAAACACGATCTCAGTTTCAGAAATTTATAACATCGTTAAAAACACTGAAATTTGGTACATGCCGAAAAAAGGCTTTTATAGCTGCGTAATTATTAGAAAAAGTAAGGACTTTTATGGTTTTGCTTCAGGTTTTGAGGTGCTTCAATGAAAAGTGGTGCAGCAACTAAAAACAATAATAACCTTTTCGGATATAAAGCAGTAAGTAACCGCCCCTAAGCGAGGGCTAAGGCAGAAACATGCAATACACCGCCAACTCTGCTATTTCGATCCTTGGACAGCTGTTTCGAGCTTATTCTGCTCTCATCAGCATGGAATACGAAAGTAGTCGAGTTGGAGGCAAAAATCCTCTTATCAAGCAAAGAGAGCGAAAAAAAAACTGGTAGCTAATGTGAAATTAGAATACCAGCGAGCGACCGCACTTAATTTCACATTAGCTACCAGTTTTTTTCGCTCTCTTTGCTTTATAAGAGGATTTTTGCCTCCAACTCGACTACTCTCGTATTCCATGCTGATGAGAGCAGAATAAGCTCGAAACAGCTGTCCAGGGATCGAAATAGCCGAGTTGGTGGGGTATTGCACTTTTCGGGTAGCTTTCTTTTTTGGAACTGTCAAGTAAACTGTCTGTAAAAGAAAGTCACTGTTGCCAGTTCATCTAAGGAAAAACAACAAAAATAAGTAAATAGGAATCTTTTTTACAGTTTTTCATTAACAGTTTATTTACAGTATTTTAGGGTCACACCCTGGTAGTCTAGACTGTGTTTATTACCAGGTCGGTTTGTCCTATATTTACCAGTTCACCAATATTTCAATTCAAGTAATTCAAACTTCTATACTGTAACGAGTCCGTAGCACCTTCAACTTTCTTCAAATGAGCATTCCAATCTTGAGGAAGTAACTATAAATTTATTTACAAGTATTTACACTATTTACAATATGAGCAGAAAACAATTGCTAAACATCCAGCAATTAGGTAGCAAAACAGTACACTGTACTCTCAACAGTAACTCAGCACCACGTATCAAACGTGAACAGTAATTAAGCAATTACAAAAGCAAAACAACCATTCGCCAAGCGAACGAAAACGAGTCACCAGATCAAATCTGAAAACAACTGACTAACTAAAAACTGTGTTCAAGGCTATTTATACACGGAAAGAAGGTTCTAGCAAAATCCGGAGCATTCTGGTCATTCATAAATTACATATTCCATTCAAGAAAACGCTAGAAATAAAAAGAAAAAAAACCACGCGAAAATGTCTTCATGCTTATCAAAGTTAGGGCAAGTGTAAAAACTACAAAGTGTTACAGGGCCGGTATACTAGTGATAAAGGTGATATCTTCAGATACTTTTGCAACATGACGTCAGATAAAACCAAAACTAATGAAAATGATGCAAGGCAGTAAAAACAACAACTATTTACAAGATTTGTAACATTGCCCCCTTCCCAAGGACTGCACGTCCCGGGCAGTACAATCCCCAGAAAGGAAGCAAGGGAAAATTTACAGGTGCACACATTACATGATGACCAATCATAAACATGATAAACAATAACAATGATAAAGTCATATTACAGACAATTAAAGGCAAAAGTTATTTACAAAATTTACAAACAAATTACCATGGTAGCTTTAGATTTACTTTACGAACTATGGCCATAGTATGGGGCTAGCCGATCATAATGGACAACCCTAGGTTTTGAATGTGATGACTTCTGGATCCTCACTACGACGTCGTTCAGCCGGTGAAGGACAGTGTAGGGTCATCCCAATGCGACTGCAATTTGGGTGACAGACCTTTACGTCGGATGGGATTCCATAGCCACACCTTGTCACCTTCTTGAAAGTCATGGCCAGTGGACCTTGTGTCGTATCGGGTCTTCATTTTCTCCGTCGCGATGTTGATTCGCTCCCGTGCGAAGTGATGAACGTCCTCCAACCGGGCCTGGAGATCCTGGACGTACTCCTCAGGCGATGAAAGCGCATCTGGAGGGAGACCGAAGACGAGATCACAAGGCAGCCGAAGCTCTCGGCCGAAGAGCATCTGTGATGGGGAATATCCGGTGGTCTCGTGGACAGCACTGCGGTAGGCCAGCAGGAACAGAGGAAGTTTCTTGTCCCAATCCTGTTGATTTTTGGAGACCATAAGCGAGAGATTATTAAGGATTGTCCTGTTGAATCTCTCCACCATGCCGTCCGATTGTGGGTGTAGTGGTGTCGTGCGAGTTTTCTCAATTTTGAGGATATTACATAGGCCCTTAAACACAGCAGAGATGAAGTTTCTCCCCTGATCGGAATGGATCTGCAAGGGTGTCCCATATCTCGAGATCCAATTCTGGACTAGAGTCTCTGCTACAGTGGTAGCTTCTTGATCCGGAATGGAATATGCTTCGGGCCATTTGGTAAAATAGTCAATGGAAACTAGGATGTATTTGTTCCCATCAGTAGTTTTTGGTAGAGGACCAAGAATGTCGATTCCGATTCGTTCGAAAGGAGCTCCTACGTTGTAAAGATGTAGCTTCCCGCGGCTTCTTCTCTTCGGTCCTTTACGGGCAGCACAGGTGTCACAAGAATGACACCACTTCTCCACGTCATCCTTCGCCTTGCTCCAGAAGAAGCGCTCTCGAACCTTGTGGAGGGTTTTCAAGACACCAAAATGTCCTCCAGTCGGACTACTGTGCAATTCCTTTAGAACGTCCGGAATTCTTGATCTGGGAAGGAGTAACTGCCATTTGAATGCTTTACCATCGTCAGATTCCCATTTCCGATACAGGACGCCATTTCGCAACTGGAGAGATTTCCATAGAGCCCAGTATCTTTTCGTTGCAGGACTGTAGATAGAAATGTCTTGCCAACTATGTCGCCGACTGTCTTTTTCCATTAACTCTATGATAGGCTTTAGGTCTGGGTCTTCAAGCTGATCTTTTCTAACTTGGTCGTCACTCCATGGATCAGGATCTGAAGATGATGACGTAGCAGTAACTTGACAGGCAGTAGGGATTGTCGTCCCGTACTGTTTCTCAATTCGGGAGCAATAATGGCAGTTCTCGGAACAAGGTCTTCTTGATAATGCGTGAGCATTACCGTGTGACAAACCTTTTCGGTGCTTAATCTCGATGTCATATTCCTGGAGCCGCTGTATCCACCTGGCTACCTGGCCCTCTGGATTCTTGAAATTCAAAAGCCAAGTTAAAGAGGCATGATCGGTTCGGAGCAGGAATTTACGGCCGAAGGGCATCACTTTAAACTGCCACAAGCCTTGTCCGGTTATAAACGCCGTCTTCTCTCTGTCGTCGGGGTGTATCTCCACCTGCCAGTAGCCACTCTTTAAATCCAGGGTCGAAAACCACTTGTGTCCGGAAAGGGTGTTCAGAGTGTCATCGATCCGTGGAAGAGGGTAACTGTCCTTTTTGGTGATGTCATTCAGGCGTCGGTAGTCAACACAAAATCTGGTGGAGCCGTCTTTCTTTCGGACCAAGACGATAGGGGATGCCCAAGGACTGGATGAGGGTTCGATGACGTCATTCTCCTGCATCTCTTTTACGAGGATCTCAACCTCTTCCTTCTTGGCGAACGGTAGTCGTCTTGGATGCTGCTTGATAGGGGGATGATCTCCAGTGTCGATCCTATGCTGCGCTAAACTCGTGCTACCAACATCTTCGGGTGTAGATGAAAACACCTGCTTGAAGTCGTCCACCAATTTTTCCGCAGCGTATCTTTGATCCTTCGATAATGCTGCACTCCCAATTAATTTCGAAGTCAAGGATTCGGAAGACACAGTCTCGGAGGAATCAATTCTTCTGATGATGCAGTTTACGGGAGTACAATGTGCCAACACTTCTCCTTTCTTAATATTCCTTGGTCTTTTACTTACATTGGCGACTCTCACAGGAACTGCATTCTTTGAAAGGTCCACAAGTGTAGATGCCACTAGTACTCCTTTTGGGCTATTATTCTGGTTAGGATATTCAATTAGGCCGAATTTAAAGCTGTTGTTTTCCTTGATGGAGCCGGGTATTAGTACTTCTGATCTAGAGGGAATCAATGAATCAGTTTGGGCTATTATTTGATGAGCAGATTTTAAGTTATTTTCGGTATTGAAAATCACTATGTCTTCCCTCATCGAGTGCAGCTCATTATTTTTAAAGTCAATAGAAAAATCAAATTTTCTCAAAAAGTCCAGTCCGAGAATGAAGGGATCTGTAATGTCAGCGACGAATGCCGTATGATGGTAAGTGGCGCTCCCGAACATTATTTCTACGTTCACTTTTCCTTCAATCTCGATTTTGTCACCTGTCACAGTTTGAAGAGTAACGCAGGGCGGCGTCCATAAGATCTTGAGTCCAAATTGACGAGCCACATCAGTCTTAATAATGGTAACGTTGGCTCCTGTGTCCACAATCATTTCGCAGGGAAACCCATTCACATAAGCGTAAATGAAGAGTCCGTTGAAGCCGCCACTTGGGGAAATCTGGAAAACTTTGGGAGACTTCTTCTTTTCTTGGCGAGCTTCGCAGTTCTTTCGTACGTGGCCCTCACCGCCACATTTCCAGCACTTCAGTGGTTGTCTACTTTGGTCTTTACGAGCCGTAATCTTCTTCAGGATCTCTTTGACCTGTCGCTCAATTTCCGAGAGACGAGTCAAATTCGAATCCGGGGCACTCACTTCCACGCTCCTGATTGAATGGCGATCCTTGCGGGATGTTTGCTGTGCAGCCTCGAACTTCATTGCGTAGACTAGACCAGATTTAAGATCTTTGATGTCCGCCATCCGGAGAGCCATCTGAATTTCTGGACTTCGCACTCCGTCTATGAAGTAGTTCAGCGCCAGGTTATCGCGAACATCCGAAGGACAGTTTGAGAAGGCGTGATGGGAAAGCCTCTCGACGTCTGCTGCAAAAACTTGCAAAGTCTCTCCGGCCCTCTGCAGTCGGGATTTCAGCTGGAGTTGGCTTATTTCTTTTTGGCATACTTCGCTCCAGGGCCGATGATAAGGCTTCGAAGTCACGGATCTTGTCCTCTGGGAAGGTCTGTAGTATGTCAGCTGCATCCCCTCTCAGCGAGGCTGCAAGTTGACAGGCTTTCGTGGAAGAGTCCCAGGAGTTTGCTTCTGCAACGATGAGGAACTGCTTCTTGTAAATATTCCACGAGGTCTTCCCGTCAAACGTGGCCAGTTTGATGGATGGACGAGAAGTTCCCGCTGCAGCTACACAGTCACTTGAGTTGTTGCAGGATGCTGATAACTTTGATTCAAGTTCTTTAATTTTCTTTTCCACATGGTTTTCTACTGTGGTGATTCGATTCTCAACTCTGTCTGAGTTGTTGCAGGATCCTGATAACTTTGATTCAAGTTCTTTAATTTTCTTTTCCACATGGTTTTCTACTGTGATGATTCGATCTTCTAGAGTCTCCACTTTATTTTCCATGTTGATAAATTTAGTTTCCACCAAACTTTTCATTGACGTTAGATCGCTCTTAATTTCTTCTTGACTTAAAGTTATGCTAGCGGCTAAATCATTCTTAATTTCTTCTTGACTTGAACTTATGCTAGCGGTTAAATCACTCTTTAATTGTTCTTGATTAGTAGCCATAATCGCCATATCATTCTTGAGGTCAATTTTAACAGCGTTGATCGCATCAAGGAGTTTTTTCAGTTGTTCATCCATTGCTCGGGTAATCACCATAAAATTCCGAAGTCAAAAAGTCCTTAGGAAGAAAAGTCCAAGTTCACAGATAATTCCAAGAAAGTCCTTGAAGATGCCCCACGTTGGGCGCCAAAATTGTAACGAGTCCGTAGCACCTTCAACTTTCTTCAAATGAGCATTCCAATCTTGAGGAAGTAACTATAAATTTATTTACAAGTATTTACACTATTTACAATATGAGCAGGAAACAATTGCTAAACATCCAGCAATTAGGTAGCAAAACAGTACACTGTACTCTCAACAGTAACTCAGCACCACGTATCAAACGTGAACAGTAATTAAGCAATTACAAAAGCAAAACAACCATTCGCCAAGCGAACGAAAACGAGTCACCAGATCAAATCTGAAAACAACTGACTAACTAAAAACTGTGTTCAAGGCTATTTATACACGGAAAGAAGGTTCTAGCAAAATCCGGAGCATTCTGGTCATTCATAAATTACATATTCCATTCAAGAAAACGCTAGAAATAAAAAGAAAAAAAAACCACGCGAAAATGTCTTCATGCTTATCAAAGTTAGGGCAAGTGTAAAAACTACAAAGTGTTACAGGGCCGGTATACTAGTGATAAAGGTGATATCTTCAGATACTTTTGCAACATGACGTCAGATAAAACCAAAACTAATGAAAATGATGCAAAGCAGTAAAAACAACAACTATTTACAAGATTTGTAACAATACTAACAATAAACGCAAGCACGTAGTTTAAACATGCATGCAGTTATGATGAACAGAAGACTAGATAATTTTAATTGATCACTTAAAGTTATGATATTACTAAGGAATATGAAATTATTCGTCCATATATCTGTACCTCAGAACCAGACTAACGTAAGTCCATTTTCGTCATTTTTCGGTAGAGGGGAAAAACGATTGTCGAATACATTGTTTTTCCCCTCTACTGAAAAATGACGAAAATGGACTTACGTTAGTCTGGTTCTGAGGTACAGATATTACAAAAAGTAATTCATTATTGGTGCTGTTACGCAGGGAAAGAGTTGGCTTCGCTCTTTAATACCTCTTTTATTTCTTGTTAACATTAAAAGATGCTTAAATGTGGTTAATGGTTAAAAAATTATTATGCAACATTGAATTTCACCTGAGCATTACAAATACTATGCAATCAAGTTTCTCAAAATCCTGTTGTTGCTGTCGTGTCCAGTTTGAATTAAGCAGAAGGTAGTCTAAAAAGTCTTGACGATCTCGAGGCTAAAAACAAAATATAGATGTAAACCATTGATAAACGTATTAAAATACTTCATTGCTCTAGTAAAAAAAATGTTTTGTCCTAGAATTAAAAAAAAAGCTTTTCTCAAAGGAGTATAAAATTATTTTTTCTTTTTTTTAAAGTGCATGCAGCAAATGCGAAAAAACTTTATTAATAAACGAGTTCAATTTTGTCCTCATAGCTTCCAGTTATAAATTATATTTAAGGGAAGTCGGTACCCAATAGCACAGGCTTTTACACTAACACCACTTCAATGTACCTTTTCTAAAAAACTACTGGTCCAATCTCCCTAAAATTTTTTACACTACTTCAGAATAAGTGTAGAATTATTTTAAGGTTAAGTTTTTCATGAAAAATTAAATAGAATATTGTTTAAAAAATAATTTCAATGGTGCTCATTTGCTGAAATTACACTAAATTCGCAGTTTTTCGATGTACCTTTTTACAAAAAGTACTTTAAGTATCACATTGAAACTTATAACACACTTATAAAACCTATGTGACATCAATCTGAGGTTAAGCTTTTGGAAAAATATATTTCCCAACAAAAAATATAATGCAATTAAAATATCTCTCCGAAAGTCACGAAAATATCGGTAAATATCCTCAGATTTGCAGATTTAAAAAATTATTTTCACATTAAACTAAAACACTCTTGACCTCAGATTAATCCTTTGGATGGGTACAATATTTCAGAAAAAAAAATAAATAAAAAAATGCAACAGTTTTTCAGAAAAGGTACATCGAACTTTTAAAACAGACATTCCGAGAAAAATGCATTTTAAGAAAAAAATAGTACTCGCAGAATAAATGCTAGCCCCAAATGTCTTTTTTAAAACTATATTATGCTGCTAATAGGTTATCTTTGCTGTTGTAATTATTAAAATTTCTTTTTCTTTTTTAAATTTGTTACAGGCAAGTAAATTGTATTTTAATGAAGCGTTTCTCGTTGAGCTATATTATTCTCCGATTTTCGAATAAACTGATTTGAGTGTATAACATCTTGAAAAGCTGTAGTTTTACAATATTACTAGCCTTAAATCATTCAGTACTATTCCAGATTCTATAAAAAATAAATAAATAAGTACATTGACTCTTCAATACAACAGCAAAGGTACTTTAAACTTTGAACTAATATCATCGAAAACTGACTTTCAAAAAAACTTACCTTATTCTCATTAGTACATACCAGACTGGTATGCAGGTTTTTTCGAACCATTCTGCTGTTCTTCCACTTCTCTCCTTCTTTTAAATCTTCTTTCTACTCTTTTCTCCTTTGTTTGTTGCAAAAAGGCATACTTCGCTTTGGCCAGACGCTCCTCGTCAAGTCGCTTCATTGCGCGTTTCATAAAAAATCCTGGTTCAATGTCTAGCTCTTGCAATACCTTTAATTTTGCTATGTTACCTACATTGAAACAAGCAACAGCATCATGTGTTCCGAAGGAAAGGGTTTTTAGTTGTACAAATGTAGATTTGGGTACTCTAGACCAAATGACATTATTTATGCTCTCATTTGGGTTTTGGGTCTTCCCATGCAAGCATTTTTTTAAAAGCTCAGGGTGAGCTAGGGCTCGAAAAATGGGTCTCATCTCTTCGACAACAGCCACAGGAAGACTATGTTGATGTTTGAAGCTTTCTTTCTTTGCGACAGCTCGCTGGTACCCACACCACGATTGTTCTCCCTCAGGGCAAAACCCGTGTTGTGGTTTTTCATCGGATGACACCTTGTGGAGAAAAATCGCCCACACAGCTTGGATCATGGCCTTTAGACTATGAAGATTCCGCTTGATGGCTAGGCCATAATACTTTTGAATTGCATCTATTTGCACATCAGTTAATCGGTTTCTCCCACCGAGAACTTTTCCATCGGATAGGACTTTTCCTTTCATTTTGTCTTTCAATTTTCTGAGTCTTGCACCCATGCGCTTTTCCACATGTCCAACGCATTCAAGTTTCTCAATTTTGCAGTCATTCCCATAAATCGATCGTGAATTCACAGCTTCGTATGCTTTGGAGTCCCCGTCACCTAAATATTGGACATAACGTGCCCCATACTGCTTGACTGACCGTCCAAAAATGGCAACAGCCCCTTCAACTTCCATTTGTCCACTAGAACCGTGAAAATTTTTTGTGCAAGTCACCATGTGGTTTGATTTGTCCTTGCATGTGCAATATTTCGAGAGGATTTCGACATCGACTACTTTGCAAGTGTCCACACTAGTTGCTGTCACAACACCATTCAATGACGTGAAGCCACGCTTCTGCCAACTTCCGTCGATGGCGACTGCAAGATCAGTACTGCCATTTACTTCGATTGCTTCTTTAGCCGCATCAACCATCGTTTCCTTGCATACTTTCTTGACAACTGTTTCGAAGCAGTCGTTATAACTGGCAAATCTAGTTGGGGATTGGGCAGGTTCATAATCCCACAAAACATCTTTCCCGCTTCAGCCCCCTTTCCAATGGATCTCAGTGCATACACCAATCTGGAATTCACTGTATAAACTTTAGTGTTCACAGAATTAGTCTCTGACGTGCAGAATTTGCATTCATAATCACAATTAGTACAATTTAAGATGATGTTGAGGGCCAAGCCTGAGTTGGTTTCAACTGACATTTCAAGTCCAGCATCACAGTTTTTACACCTGACATGTTTCTGAAAAATTCCAGCTAAAATTCTCAGATTAATAATCGAGTTTACCTCATTATCTGTAGAACAATCATCAGCATCTGCATAGCTTTCATTTAAATCTTTTAATTTCTTTTCACTGGAACATTTATTATTGCCAGCAGATTCTTGATTTGAAGTATGAAGATCAGCGTCTTCGTTGTTTGTTTTCCTCGGATAATATTTGCCTTTTCGCTTCTTGAAAGCCTTTGCCGTGCTTCGAGGCATAATTTTATTAACTAAACAGCAAGGAATTACTTAAAATATTAATTTCACTGCATAAAAACAGTTGAAAAATTATTTACACAGCGATCACCAAGTAGCGAACAAACTAAAACGAATATCTAGCACGTGCGATCAACTTACGAAAACAAGCTCGAACAGTAACAATCCTCGATACAGTGCAGTTAAACTTGCAGTGCTAACCATCGCAGTTAGAAAAAAAGATTATACAAGTAGAGACTGCATTAGGAAACAGCTACGAACAGTCCATGCAGGAGGTAAAAGGGGAGCTAATCTCTGCTGTCTAAAAGTGGCAACGAATTCTCACACGACGCCAGAGGACGCTAGCTGAAACGCTCCCTACTTCCTACGGGATTCAATGTAAATGATACTGAATCTGTCCTCTCTTTAAATGCTGCTATGGGAAAGAAAAAAAATTTTTTTCAACTGGATTTTGATGTAAATCTTCGACTGACATTATGAATTAAGTATGATTTTCATCCCACGAAAATAGGAGCCGTATTTTTTGAGAAATAGGTTTAATCGAATGCACTTACCAACTTGCCAAATCTGACAGAATCTGTCATTTTTTAAAGACTGCTGTTGGTAAGAGGTTTTTTTTTTTTCAACTGGATTTTGGTGTAAATCTTCGATTGACATTATGAACTAAATATGACTTTGATCCCACTGAAGTTTTGCCACTTAATTTTTTTATTAATTAAAAATATTTAGTAGACAAAATAATTATTATAGACTATATTTTCATATTACCTTCTTTTTTACATGTTCATATTTTTATTTAATTACCATTTGTAATCAGTAATTGAAAAATTTATTTATTCATTATTATTATTTTTCTTCGTTTTTACCTAATAATAGGAAATTTTATATTTACATAATTTTTACAATTAAAAATATATTCATTGGCTTAATTTTCGAATTTTTTTTATCTTTTTTGCTTAAACCTAGACTAATATAATGTATCTCTAACCAGGGGGGCCCACAGGGGGGGGGGATTATGGCGCGTGTTGCGCCATAAAAATTTTTTGGGGGGATTTTTTAAAGCTAATTAATTAATTAATTCATTTATTTAAATTATTGATTAATTTATTTTTTAATTAAAATTATGGGCTGATTTGTTTTGAATAAAAATTATTCATTAATTAATATTTTCAATCCACATTAGTTCTTTTATTTCTTTATTATTTTATTTATTTATTTATTTATTTTGTGTGCTTGTGAGTGTGCTTGGAATGTCTGGAAAAGAAAAAAAGCGATTCTGTTCTACGTATAATTAGTATTTTTAGAAAAATAATAATAAATAAAAAAATAATATTTACAATTTAAAAAAATAAACAAATATTTTTAAAAAAATAAATAATATTTTAAAAAATAAATAAAATAAAAAAGAGGGGTTAAAAAAAAAAAGCACAAGAGGGTTGGGAAACATTTTGGGGAGGGGGGATTTGCGCCATTGAGCTTGGGGGGGATGGGCACTCCTGTCTCTAACCCCGTTTAAAATAGACAAAAATCATATTTTAAGACTTAAAAATTCTTTCCAGAAATTTTTGTCTCTGAATTTTTCCTCTCTGTCCTTGCTTCAAATTTTTTTATCATTTTTTTTTTCATTTAAGATCTGAAATTGACATTATGAATTAAATGTGTTTATTCCCACGGAAGTGAGTGCCGTATTTTTTAAGTGATTTTTTAAGTAGAGATAGTCGTAAAAGCTTAAATTATGATACAAAATATATTTGACGCTCGTTATAGTGACCACTCGTTATAAAGATTGTCCCAATATTACGACCGGTGGGAACCCCCCCCCCCCCCCAACTTTATCCCAATATACTCTATGTTCTACCTCTTATAGCGACGACTCGTTATAAAGATCTTTTTTGTGGGACGGAGATGGTCGTTATATCGAGCGTCGACTGTAGTATAAATTTCGTCATTTCTATTTTACATGCAGTTTTTCTTATAAATGGCAGTGACCAGGACCGTCACTAAATCAAAAAAGTCAGGGACTGTAAAAAATCGGCTGCCCCTAAAGTAGTTCAAACGTATTTTAAAGACAACAGTTTCTCCCTCGGGAATTTTCCGAATTTGTAGTCTTCAAAATACATTATCAGGCGATCTTTGTCAATAATGCAGGGGGGGGGTTGAGATTACTCCCCCGTCTATTTTCTATAATTAAAAAATTAAAAACGTAACACTGTCGGCCCCGCTTAAACGAATACTGTCAGTTCCAAGAAATGTTATTCGATTAAGCGGGGTATTTGTTTAAGCGAGGATCTTCAACATTGCTTTAATGGCATGGGGGAATATTCGGTTCCGGGATGTTTTATTCGTATAAGCGGGCTATTCGTTTATCCGTTACTCGATTAAGCTGAGCCGACAGTATCTCTAAATATACTGTGGGAAAAGGGGAGGAAGGTTCGAGAACTTTCTCCCGAAATCTTTTTGAAAATGTAACTCTAAAACGCAGTTTTAGACGACCTTTAGAGATGTTAAGAGGTGGAGAAATTGGGGGCTTGTTCACGGAATTTTTCTAATTTGTACTCTTAAAAATGTACACCGGATGATCTTTCGTAAATCTTAACCCTTCTGATTTTATTTATTTCACTCATTCCAAGAAAGATTATTGAGCTGTTTGAATAAATAGTACATGATAATCATGTGATTAGTAGTTTTGCATTCAGTTTATTTATTCAGTGGTTATTATTAAGTCATGATAAATTGATAACTTTCAGTGGCGTAGCACAGAATTTTTTAAATAAGAAATAATAGTTATAATTTAAAAATAAAAGAAATTAATAGGTTAAAAAAAAAAGAAAATAATAGGTTTAAAAAAAAAGAAAATAATAGGTTTAAAAAAAAAGAAAATAATATGTTTAAAAAATAACATTAAAATTAAAAAAAAATTAATAATATATATCAAATAATTATATACGTTGAAATAATAATAATAATAAACACACCATTTGGCTCACAGACCATAGGTTAGGCACAAATGGCTTAAAACTTATTCGATTTGAGCAAAAGAGAAGAAAAAAATTCGAAAATTAAGCCAATGAATGTATTTTTAATTGCAAAAATGATGTAAATATAAAATTTCCTATTATTAGGTAAAAACGAAGAAAAATAATAATAATGAACTACTTTAGGGGCAGTCGATTTTTTGCAGTCCCTGACTTTTTTGATTTAGTGACGGTCCTGGTCACTGCCATTTATAAGAAAAACTGCATGTAAAATAGAAATGACGAAATTTATACTACAGTCGACGCTCGATATAACGACCATCTCCGTCCCACAAAAAAGATCTTTATAACGAGTCGTCGCTATAAGAGGTAGAACATAGAGTATATTGGGATAAAGTTGGGGGGGGGGGGGGTTCCCACCGGTCGTAATATTGGGACAGTCTTTATAACGAGTGGTCACTATAACGAGCGTCAAATATATTTTGTATCATAATTTAAGCTTTTACGACTATCTCTACTTAAAAAATCACTTAAAAAATACGGCACTCACTTCCGTGGGAATAAACACATTTAATTCATAATGTCAATTTCAGATCTTAAATGAAAAAAAAAAATGATAAAAAAATTTGAAGCAAGGACAGAGAGGAAAAATTCAGAGACAAAAATTTCTGGAAAGAATTTTTAAGTCTTAAAATATGATTTTTGTCTATTTTAAACGGGGTTAGAGACAGGAGTGCCCATCCCACCCAAGCTCAATGGCGCAAATCCCCCCCCTCCCCAAAATGTTTCCCAACCCTCTTGTGCTTTTTATTTTTTTACCCCTCTTTTTTATTTTATTTATTTTTTAAAATATTATTTATTTTTTTTTAAATATTTGTTTATTTTTTTAAATTGTAAATATTATTTTTTTATTTATTATTATTTTTCTAAAAATACTAATTATACGTAGAACAGAATCGCTTTTTTTCTTTTCCAGACATTCCAAGCACACTCACACACACACAAAATAAATAAATAAATAAATAAAATAATAAAGAAATAAAAGAACTAATGTGGATTAAAAATATTAATTAATGAATAATTTTTATTCAAAACAAATCAGCCCATAATTTTAATTAAAAAATAAATTAATCAATAATTTAAATAAATGAATGAATTAATTAATTAGCTTTAAAAAAAACTCTTGCCAACAGCAGTCTTTAAAAAATGACAGATTCTGTCAGATTTGACAAGTTGGTAAGTGCATTCGATTAAACCTATTTCTCAAAAAATACGGCTCCTATTTTCGTGGGATGAAAATCATACTTAATTCATAATGTCAGTCGAAGATTTACATCAAAATCCAGTTGAAAAATTTTTTTTTTCTTTCCCATAGCAGCATTTAAAGAGAGGACAGATTCAGTATCATTTACATTGAATCCCGTAGGAAGTAGGGAGCGTTTCAGCTAGCGTCCTCTGGCGGCGTGTGAGAATTCGTTGCCACTTTTAATAGCAGAGATTTAGCTCCTCCCCTTTAACCTCCTTGGCGGTTACGGTTGTGATGAAACAGTTACTTCACTTCATTTTAATGTTTTGAAATCATTTTATAAATTTAACAGTTCCGATAATCTTTCAAAAGAAATGTCTGCGCAAAGCACTGCATACAAGTAATGTTTGAATCACACGTAGGTTGTGTTCGAATGGAGCTACCGGTGACTAAGTACGGGTTCAAGTGAAACACGGACGATCGCAACTCACCAATACAATCGCAAATTCCCAAATTTGGATTCAAGTGTAACGTTACAATCGCTGCGAGATACGATTCTATCGTAATTCGACTTCCAGTAGCGGTTGCAATTTTGGTCTATTGCGATTCGAAGCGATTGCAAAGGTGTTTCACTTGAATTCGGAGCTAAAACCCATTCACTTGACGTGAACGGTGTTAGCCGATCGTTAATAGAGTCCCATATGAAAAGCATGGAATAACATCATTTGTTTAATTTGCACAACCTTATAAAAAAGTACAAAACTGCAAAAAAAAAAAAAAAAAAATATATAGACAGGAGCTTTGAGAAAACTAGAAAAGCTTTTTTCAATGTAACGAGACATATAAAGACAACCGATAAAAGGAGGATATAAAATAATCCCGACATTAGAAATTTGCACATAACCTTGCTCTTAAATTTAAAAATATAATAATCGAAAGAACCTTGATTTTTTAATTTATAATTTTTGATTTATTTTCTCTTAATTTCGTCCACTTCTTGTAGTAGTCAAACAAGTAAAAGTCTGAAAATGAGAATATTATACAAGATTATTAATAAAATATTTACGTTTTTTTTAATCAATGTCACTAATTAAAGTTTTTTGTTGTTTGTTTTCTACTGTTTGTATAAGAAAAGAAGACATTTCTAATGTTTTTTATTGTAACTAAGTAATATGAAGCATTAATTGGAATGTTAAATCATGTTCTGCAGTTATGTTGTTTATAATAATTCAACTGATATCAAATATTAAATCACAGAATAGTTTAACAAGAAATTAGCTGCGTTTACATTATATCTTAATAATTGCAATAAATATCTAAATATTGTTGTTAAAGTTTTGAATTTGTTAGAGTCATGTACGTGCATCGTGCATTCTTTCCCCTGAACGCCAATGAACTGAAAGTCTTTTTGAATCCTTTACATTATGATGGATATATGTTGTTACTTCAAAAACCTTCATTAAGACATAGCTGTTCCCGCGGTGTCACCCGCGTTAATAAGACAACAATCAATTAAAAAAACTATTTTAATTACATCAAGCTATAATACGTATTTTATACATGTTATATTTATTATATGTATTTTATATACATATAAAGGCTTTCTCCCTCCCTCCCATAGATGCTCGCTGCACTAGTGGTTGTAACTACGAACAAATTCTTATCTTTCAGTTAATTTTCAACAGGGAAGTCATGCCAGATCTATCCTATAAAGGCAATGTTAATTTATAGAAAAGTAAACTGTAATTAGTATTTGCAATCATCATCTCACAGTGACAGTAAATATGTTGAGACCTACCATTTTTAATTTTTCCAGGGTGGGCGAGGGGTCACAGGGTCATATTCAATGCAAATTATGCTGAAAAACAACCACCATTTATTTGTAAACGTATTCATTTCTTTAAATCAAAGGATGAGGGGAAATTTTCTCCTCCTGACCCCACAATATGACTGGCCTAGCTATCTTACTACTGTTCTGAGGCTTATATGTCTGATTGTTGCTCTGAGATGAGATGGAATCATATTTTAACTCCTATTAAACTATAGGTAATCAATGATGAAAAGTTCATTAGAAAGAAAACGCATAAATTCAATTAAATTTCTTCACAAGAATTAGAGAATACACATTTGTTTTTCCGAAACTGAATAGCATAAGCAGGTTTTGAAACATTTTCTCCTAATTTATTTCAAGTTTTTTTTTTTCTTTTTTTTAACAATTATTTTAAAATATTTTAATTGTTCATCAAAAACCAATGAAATTTCAAATTATTTTTCTGATTTTACTCTCAATTGTAATTTGTTAAAATTATACTGTTTTTTAGTAAATTTTTTGCTATTCAGCGATTTGTTCTAGTTTTGTCAGTTTTTTTTTTTTTTTTTCATTTTTGCCGGTTTTTAAAAGTTTCCCCAATGTCCCAGCAAAAATACCATTTTTCCGGCAAAATGCCCAACCCTATTCAAAATTGAAAGAAGATGGCCATTTTGAGACAAAAAATTTGAATTTTGAGCTTTTTGGATTTTTTTTTTACTTTCAAAACCCCGCCTATGTGAATTCTAGTGCATCGAGGAACCTCTGTGCCAAGTTTGATAAAAATCCGACGAAAACTGTGGATTTGTATATGGAACAAACCAAACAAACAAACACACATACATCCATTTTTATATATATAGACTGAAACTAAAATCGTAAAAATGAATACAGCATTTTTCAGATTGCATATCAAGTCTAAAATCAAATGCTAAACCAGAAATCGAATTATATGTATATCCAGGGCCGTCGTTTGGGGGGGGATACTGGACCTCTAGTACCGGGGCCCGGAGCTTTGGGGGGCCCGTAAGGTTATGAACATGTTTTTCCAGTTTTAGTGTGAATAATTTCATCAAAAAAAAAAAAAGAAAGCTGTTAAAAAAAAAAAAAATCCCGCTTTCCATTGCCGATTCTCAATGTGAAACAATTGCTAGTACAAACACTAATGAATGAAACACGATTTGCGCAAAGAAAATTGCACCTCTTTTTAAAATCATCTGGCGATACAAATAACGTGAAAATAAAATCAGGTGCACACTTTCGTAATTAAAAAAAAAGTTTTTCCGTAATTTTTTTTTTCTCTTTTTTTTTACAATTGCAAATGTGCTGAAACGACGGCATAAAAATATGCAATTTGGGGGAGGGGGTGCATGGGGGGCCCCGCATTAAAATTAGTACCGGGCCCCATCGCTGGTAACGGCGGCCCTGAGTATATCAATGTATCGAAACTATTTTTGGGCTGATACATAGGATACGTTTTCTTTATAAAGTAAGAAGAGTACACAGAAATAAAGTTTTGGTTCTAAGGTGGGGAAAAAATTTTCCTTTCCGCAGCTGCTGAGGGCAATGTAGAATTTAACGTTAGGCCTAGCAACTTAGCAAAAACGTTTTCTCCCTTGTAGAAGTTAGGGATGTTTGGAAGGATTTTCTCCCTCTATCACAGAAGTTTCCCCATTCGCACAATTTTTTTTCCCTGCGTCCAGCGACAGTCATCACCTGTCCAGCTAACCTTATCGGTCCCTATTGTACTCTCCTAATCCTCGGCGCCCTGCGGCTTATGATGACAGGTTCGAGATAAGGGGTTAGGCGGATTCCAGTATGTACCGTATTTTAAAGTAGGAGTAAACAAAGATTTTTGTGCTAAAACAATACAGTAGCATTAATTAACACATTATTTGAATATTTTAAGTTGGTTCATACCCCATTTCGCCTTCAAAACTTCCCATTGATATGTCACTATGAATGGACCGATAAGGTGCTTAACAATGAACAATAGATATCCGGAGTGCTGAGTTGACAGTTGATGTCTTCGCCTTTTACTGAGAGGGGGTTAGGGATTTTTCTAGGGATATTTCTTCTACCGTAGTTATGTAAAACTAATTCTCTGGCTAGCGATCTAGCCAAACTTTAATCTAAGGGTAACTCCGTATCAAATGAAGCAAAAAAAAAAAAAAAAAAAAAAACACGGCCAGATTTTCACGAAATTTGCACTTTTTGACATCTTAAATGTATACATTATTTTTTAAAATTCTAACATTTATAATTGTTGAATATTTATTCTTTGAATTTCGTTAAAAAGCCTTTCTTTAACCTTACCGGCAGACTTGAAATCATTTTACTAAAGTTCTGTGAAAGCGACCGACTTTTTAAATAACTCATTTCAAAGATAATAAGATGCAATTTTTTATGCAATTTGAATACTTTATGAAAATGTTTCTTTTTAAGCTGTAATTTAAAATTTTTGAAATAATGACATTTCAGAATTTTGTAAAAATATATAGGATTCAAAATATATTTTAATGAATATATTTGAATGTTATCTCAGTTGGACCATGTAGAGACTAGTAATTAGCAAAAATTGACAAATAGGGTCCTAAATTGCAAAATAGGGGCCTACATTACTTAGTGTAAATGCTGATCCCTTCATGGAGAAGACGTGTTCGATGTATTCAGTAAGATGCATTTAAAATCTTATAAGTACAGTACAAAACCGGGGTTTTATTCGGGAACCAAAAAATCGGAAAACCAGAAAATCGGGAAATTTTGTCGATTTTCCCGTCATCTTTTAAAATACTCAATTTTGTCACTTTTTACAAAG
This sequence comes from Uloborus plumipes, assembly GCA_038373865.1. Taxonomy (NCBI): domain Eukaryota; kingdom Metazoa; phylum Arthropoda; class Arachnida; order Araneae; family Uloboridae; genus Uloborus; species Uloborus plumipes. The sequence goes on from JAXGGA010000097.1 coordinate 29,123, forward strand.
GAAACTTTTTTTTTTTTTTAAATAAATAAATAAATAAATATGAAGGGTTTCTTATGAATACCTTGTTACTCGCAAAAAGCGTAGAAAATTGTTACAAAAACAAACTTTTTGTTAATGAAAATAAAAAGCTGAAATTAAAGGGTCACGCGGGGCAAAATTTCCGAAATATTTTCTTGAATTTCAAAGTATTCTAGTAAATAAAACATTTTCGTATTTTATTCCAGCTGTAAACTGAAGAAATAAATATTGTCACCTTCTAATGCAATCTTATACTGAATGATCATTAACTAAAGCCGTTTAGAGATTAAGGCTACAGTGGACAAATAAAATTGCTTTTTTTCAATTATTGATTTACATGTCTAAAACTTTGTGTGCTTGTATTATTGTGTAATAATAGTTTTCCCCCTTTTTTCGAATTGATAAACTCCATGTCCATGTTGATAATACGAACGCTGGACGCCGAATGAAAAAAAACCCACGTGGGTGGGTGCAGTGCGTACGCGTAGGGAGAAAGAGAACCGGTTGGGGGAAGTTTTCGGGAAAAAATATCCCCGAAACTATCCCTAGGTTGACCACCCGATGGTTTGATTGACACCTGACGCAGCCCACTGGGAGGGACAGACTCATCACACAGTTTCGAAGGCGAAATGGGGTAGACACCCTTAAGTTATACTGTAACAGTTTTAGAAAATTTGGGTAAGTCTGGGGGAGTTGAGAGCATATGCCGATATGTCAATATGTAACAATGAATTAATGCATCTTAAGACAATTATTTCCAAGATAGATTGACACAAGAAAAGTTTAGAAGGGCCTTCCCACAAATTTATGTATTTGTATTCTTAAAATTAATGCATAATGGGGCTGCTACATAAAAAAATCGGAAAAAGTAAATTCCTCCCTGGAATCAGTGATTGGTCTTAGGAGAACTTAAAAATTTGAAAATGTTGGATGATATAGCAGAATACTAGTACCAAACTAAAATTTAACCTTCTTGGTGACAGTTGGTCAATTTTGATAATTTTTTTTGAATGAAAAAATGTGTCCTTTTTCGTCCGACGTTCTCGAAATTCGAACGGCATTTTCGTATTCTGTTCGAAAACAATGCATTTCGCGGGCTTTTGGCAAATTCGCGATGTTAGCCCACCGTTCTTCCAATTTTGGCGTCAGCTTTAAAACATTTTCCTGGGGCATATAAATAATTTTAACTTTTTCTGCAATGGAGTTTGCACACTGAAAAAAGGAAAGAGCGTCGTTGACAAATGCTGTTCTAGATCTTACTCTCTGCCACACCTGGTGCCTGACCATACCCCCAACTCCATCCACAGCTCCCTTTCCATGTAACGTAGCAAAAAAATGCCAGTTGAGGTATAAATTATAATCAGTTATACCATATGTGTATTTTATTAATCTTAAGAAATAAATTTCAATTACATGCCGACATAATTAAAAATTTCAAAATCAGAATACCAGAAACTTTAGTACTCGTACCATATTATGCTATATACATGTATTGCTCATCCTGTGCTTTTTACCTATTTAATTGGAAATTTACTTTTGCTACGGACGTAACATAGAGCCATTTGTTATGTCCGAAATGTTACGTCTGTAACAGCATTAATTTAAAAACTAAATCAGTTGCAATATTTTTAACTATGGTGGGCAATTACTCTAAGAATTTGCCAAAAGGACCATTAAGGGTTTTTTTTAATTTTGATTTTTTAGGACGTAATGACAACTTTTGCTTCTTTTTTGTTACAGACGTAACATCAAACTTCTTTTTTTCAAACTTCAATTACACCATTTAGATCAATTCAAAAGAAATTAATGAATGCATATTATTATAGTACCATCTTAGTAGTTAAAATTGTGCTACAAGTAGTTATTTTTGTTTTTATTTTTCGATGAGAAATATGCATTTGAAAATGTGTTCTTTTTTCTGTTTTTTACAAGTTCGTGAATATCGTACTTCCAACTAAGAAAACAAGTATTATTCTAACTCTCACTAAAAAACCAATGCAGGATTCTTAAAATATACATCTTAAGCTTTAAAATGATGTATAACATAGCAACATAACTTCAATATGAATTCTTGACCAATCGGTTTCACTTTTCATGGAATGGCGCCTATATAAGTACAAATCCCCGTTCAATAATACTATGGCAAAGTGCATTAGATCAAAAGTTACATTTCCATATTTTGAACCACAGAGAAATATCACATTTTACCCAATATTTGTTTTATAGTTTCACAAAAAACACGTCTAAGCATAATAAGAGCACTTACAAAAAAACTCTTAATCCTGTTCATGCGCTAAAAAATGTATTTTGTAACAATTATGATATCCAAGCCAAAGATAGATGGTGACTCATACAAAAAAGTTCCTGTCCCCCATAATAAAGATATTTATTTGACACTTTATCCCAAATCGCAATACTTATCAATAATCTTGTGAGTTGTATTTTCGTCTTTTCAGAAAGAAAACAAATCGCAACAGATTTTTACAAATCTGACTCACTTTTTTGCGATCATTTAGCTTAACGATACTGTAAGTTGTTATGAAAACTTGGCTTTTCGAACAGTCCCCTTACCATCCATCATTTTGTTCAAAGATCATTGAAGTACAACTCACTAGATTTTCAATGTCCTTTTAAATTTTCTCATTTTTTAAATGGAATATTTTAATTAGCTGCCATGCATATTTAGTTAACACGTTCTCTGCTGCTAAATTGCCCCCTTTGCCAATTTTCTCAGGAACACCTGTTAAACTTTACCGTTTAAAGAAGATAAACTTATTAACATCCCTCGGGGCGGGGGACTGGCGCATGAGCGGCAACGAAAGTGTTAATACAGTTAAATTTATCATTTTGACAGTATCAACCTTTACAGTATAAAGCTTATGTAATTCAACAAAAGCATATCTTTTGTAAGTAAATCCCAAAACTCTCATTTTTCTTTTTGTAAATAAAAAAAACCTGTCCCTATCCCGAGTATGCTTGAACCACCAATCTTATGAAAAAAAAATTAAGTGTGACTTTGAAAAAAACATCAATTCACTTCTAAAGATGTAAGAATTATTATACATTTACTCGTATATGTAGGAAAGGAGTTAACTGATTACGCGTTTTGAAAGCAATTCATAACAACTTATAACTGACGAAACCATGTTAGCCAATGCGTTTGATTTCTTAAGTCGAACATCTATGTGTTTCAAAATAGGACCCTCTTTTTATGTGTTCTTTGTATTGTATGGCTGCATATTTCTAATATAAATGTAATTCTCTAATGAAATTAACTAAGTATCATTTTAGATTTGGAGCAGTTTTTTCAATCCGTACAATTTTCAAAGTTAATGAAAATACGAGTTTTTTTTCCTCTGATAGGCGATAAAAAATAAACGGATTCAAATACAAAAAATATTTTATTATCAAAAGTAAGGTACAATGCTCTGAAATTCTCTACATAATCACTTTGACGATTGAAGCGTTTGTTATATCTGTGAACAAGCTTTATAAGGGCTTCTTCGTAAAATGTTACCGCCAATGATAGGAAGTGAGTTGTGACGGTATCTTTGGGTTCCACGTCACTTTGGAAGCACCCTGCTTTTCCAGACTCCAAGTCCCTGCTTCAACTCAGGGAACAGATGAAAGTCATTTGGTGCACGGTCGAAACTTTATGATGGGTGTTCAAATATGTCCAATTGAAATTGCTGGAGAAACCGTTGGGTTACACGAGCGCTATGATGACGGGCATTGCCATGCCCCCATGCTTGGGGGTATGGTAATGCCCGTCACCCTTGCTTTTGGAAATCCCTGCTTGGGGTCTGGAAATGCATCGTGCTTCCAAAGTGGCGTGGAACCCAAAGACATCGTCACAACTCACTTCCAATCATTGGCGGCAACATTTTACGAGGAGGCTATTACAAAGCTTGTTCACGGATATAACAAATGCTTCAATCGTCAAGGTGATTATGTAGAGAATTGTAGAGGATTCTATATTGTTTTTGATAATGAAATATTTCTTGTGTTTGAATCCGTTTTATATATATATATATATATATATATATATATATATATATATATATATATATATATATATATATATATATATATATATATATATATATATATATATATATATATATATATATAGTATATATATATAGCCTATCGAGGTTGAAAAAAATACATCCCTCGTACTAATGCAAAATGGACAACCTTTGACCCTAACCAAATAAATGTAAAATTTCTCAACATATTTTCACTTTTTAGTTCATTGATGTATAAACATAAATAAGCAAATACATACCGTGTTTTCGTTTTGTTTCTCTAACATTGTTGACGAAAGTTTTTTTAAAAAAGAGATGAAGTTTGAATTAGGTGCACTTTTTTTTAGATATAATTTCCCCCACTTTTTATTAAGTTCAAAAATACTATATACAGTTTTTTTTACATGAAGCTTTTGACGATTCTTTCCGGGGCACAGATAAATGAATCTTGTTTTGTGACAGGACGAGCTATTTTATTTTAAATATTAACGAAGCTGTAGGAAGAAAGCGAATTTATTATACGTATATATGCATACGTATATAGACGGCCCGACAAATCCCGAGTGGCGAGTTCTTTCAGAATAAGAATCCTACAAATGCCATCTTAAACTGAATTTTCCTATAAACTCTAAAAAATACTCTGTCTGGAGGTTTTAAGTTGTTTTTCCTGACGCCAGGGTTTTTACAATATTTTTTTCAATATCTGATGTGTGTGTGTGAGTATATTTAATTGAGTACATTATTGCAAATACTCAATCCAATAAGGTTACGAAAAAACTTAAGTATTAACGATGAACTAAGCTTTAAGTCTTGCCCGTGCAACTTGTAACAGCTACGAATAAATAACGTAAATAAAATATAAATTGTTTTTTAAAAAAGGAAAAACTTTTAATTTTCGAAATATTTTTCCTGTATAGATTTATATTTTTCCCAGTTATTTCATTTGATTGTCTCCATGTTTACTCATATATATTTGTATATCTACAATGCTTCTATGTGGGATACATATAAATCTATAAGTGTAAGCTTTTTTTATTTCCTCAGTTCTTAAAATTTGGAGCATATTTTTTGTACTACTCGTCACCAGTGCACCACTCATTAACAACCCACAAAAAAGATAAAAATAACCAATAATTATCGTTGCAATCCGTGATTATAAATGAAACATTGTAAACTGACAAATTAATAATGAAGGAATCAGAACCTTTTCAAAATAATCAATCTTAAATTCTAATTAGTCAGCAAAGTAATCAATAATCACTCTCTCAAAAGAATAATTTATAAACGTTTGCCTCACTAATTATCATAAAGCTGCAAATTAATTTACATAGAAATTAATAATAGAGGAATCAAAACCTTTTCAAAATAATCAATCCTAAATTCTAATTAGTCAGTTATGTAATCAATAATCACTTACCCGAAGGAATAATTTGTAAACTTTTGCCTCACTAATTATCATGAAGCTGCAAATTAATTTACATCATAATTACGGTCACCAAGACTGATCAGAATAGAATCACACTCTTACAATTATCTATGCATCAGCAAGCTTCGTAGTCTTCTGTACACAAATCTTTTTTTTTTACCAAAATGATGCAAAGTAGGTTGATCGATCTGAATACGCGTTCCAAATACCAGTCCTTCAGGAATTTTCGTAAGTGTGGGAGAGTATTTTACAGTCTCAAATTCCTGCTACTCTTTTCTGATGAATCGCTCTTCATCAATCAGTACGAAAGCAGTGTTCCAGTGTCGCTTGCATTATTCAATGATGACATTTTGTTTCCTTGTTTTGTAAGTTTAGTGTCAAAATCCTTTCAAATACCAAATAGTTTCAGTGCTTGCTGTCATTTAAATGAAATGATCGTTTATGCAACCTATTTTATGCGGCGTTTGTATTATTTCTTTTTAATTTCATTTATTTTAATTTATTTATTTTTTCATTATTGATTTCTTATTATTTTACATTTAAAATGTGTTAGTCAAATTTTCACTACTGAACTTAATTCTAGACACTTTTCAATTTTTTGAAGATTTCATCAGTTAACACACTGCATAATGAATTAATTTACTTCACTTAAATCATTTATTTATAACTACTCTAATATGTATGTGTTTATGTCATGAGAACATTATACTTTTTTTATTATTAAACAATAGCAAATGTTACAATAGCAATATTTCAGTATAATTCCACAGTATGAAATCAATTATTAAGTCAATATTTTGATCGGTTTTAAGGTAAAACGATATCCCATTTCGTTGCCAAAGCAATTATCTAAAAAAATCAAAATTCATTTGATAACTTTTTGTTTATAGTTAGCATTAAAAAATAAAATAGAGTAAAATAAAGGTAATATTAAGATGAAATGAATATGTACAAGGTCATTCATCGTGACCTTGAAACTTAAACCTGCCGTAAGAAAGTCACGTTATGTACCAATAGAAAGCTCTATTTTTTAGATTTATAATGATGTTTGAATTTCTGTTCTGCTATAATTAGAAACGACGTTACAGTCATTTGCATGTAACTACTCTTTGTTTTTGTTTTTTTTTCGAACTTTTTGCTGTTTTTACTGCCTTTTATTTCGCACAATTTTTTTTATAAAAATCTAAAAATTGGCAGGATTACTTATCTTGTTACATGTGTCCTTAAAACCAAATTTTATAAAAATTGGAATTGTTGAGGTCAAGAAATTGATTGACCTGGCATATGGAATTCCCAAATGTAAAACATGTTCACATTCCTGTTCTTTTTTTTTTGCGTACCTTGCCATTGCGGTGCCAGCTTAAGTTTTGGTGTGGGTGAATAATAGTGGTAGAACTATAAAATATATTTTAAAATATATTTTTTTGAAGAAGGGCGTGTTTCGAGATATTCAAGGTCAGAAGTTACGGTCAGTGACCTTGAAACTTAATCTTGTTGTAAGAAAGTCATGTTATATATCAATAAAAAGCTCCATTCTTTAGCTTTACAATCTTTTTTTTTTTTCTTGAATTTTTATTCTACTGTAATTAGGAAGAACTTACAGTCTTTTGCATGTAGCTACTTTTCGTTTTTTTTTTCGCACTTTTTGCTGTTTTTACTGCCTTTTATTTCGCACAATTTTTTTTTATAAAAATCTAAAAATTGGCAGGATTACTTATCTTGTTACATGTGTCCTTAACACCAAATTTCATAAAAATTGGAATTGTTGAGGTCAAGAAATTGATTGACCTGGCATATGGAATTCCCAAATGTAAAACATGTTAACATTCCTGTTTTTTTTTTTTTTTTTTTTGCTTACCTTGCCATTGCGGTGCCAGCTTAAGTTTTGGTGTATGTGAATAATAGTGGTAGAACTATAAAATATATTTTTTGAAGAAGAGCGTGTTTCGAGATATTCAAGGTCAGAAGTTACGGACAGTGACCTTGAAACTTAATCTTGTTGTCAGAAAGTCATGTTATATATCAATAGAAAGCTCCATTCTTTAGCTTTACAATCTTTTTTGAATTTTTTATTCCACTGTAATTAGGAAGAAGTTACAGTCATTTGCATGTAGCTACTTTTCGTTTTTTTTTTTTCGCACTTTTTGCTACTTTTTACAGCCCTGTATTTCGTACAATTTTTAAAATAAAAATCTAAACATTGGCAGGAATACTTAGCTTGACATATGTGTCCCTTACACCAAATTTTGTTAAAATCGGAAACGGTGAGGTCACGAAGGTGATTGATCTGATGCCCATAGTCTCTTTTACGACCCAAGTTTTAATAACTCCAATATAAGTCTTAAAAATCAACTTTCTCATTTTTTTAAAGTTATCATCAGCTTCTGAGAGATAAATTTTGGAATCAATTTCCTGGACGTGAAACTTTTCCTTCTTTAATCTTATTAACGACTTATTTTCAAAATAAATCTAATTGCTGTACCATTACAGGAATATTTTCTCTTCACAACTTTTAAAACGCATCGCATTGTTTTTAGAGCTTATATTCCTCATCGTTATCATTGCTACAATAAATTCCGTCATTGCAAATAAAAATTTCGTCTTTGCTCACTTTAAGATATTAAGTTATTTATATTTTTAACTTTTTGCTTCAGAGACTATATTTCAACATTAGTTAGGCAACTTTGAGTTTTTTCGTTAGAGAAAACTTGATTGCTTTATAAAAATGAACAAAAATTAAATGCAAATATTTTTTCTAAAAACCATTTTTTTCCTTTCCATGGTTTTCGATACTAACTATATATAATTTTGAAAATCACTTTCGTGTTAAAATTATCTTTATTCAGTACATGAATCATTTATAATCAGTGAATGCTAATCCGTAATCTATTAACTATATACCATTGGAAACTCTTCTGAACACTTTTAAAGTTCAAACTTAAGCTTTTTTTCTTGTCTTTAGAAACATGTTTAAATCTTAATACATAACTCAAAACTTACTGTTATAAACAAATTAACTTACTCTTATGGCAGTCGACGTGTAAATATTATTTGAAGAGTAGCGTTAATGATTAGCATCTCACGTCCAAAATTCAGTAGAGTCTAAAACCAGTTTAAATTGCTCCACAGTTAGCGTGTAAGAAGTTGGTGTTAGGATTTACGAGAAACTTGCTCAACTAGTGAATTCGATATACGAGAAGTTAGCAAAATAATTTTCCAAAGTGTTAATCTACAAACAATATTATCTCAGCTTCGGAAATTATTGCATCAGACGATGTGGGCCAATATATTGATCAGAACGGATAAGTTAGATGTCTACTCTAACATTTGTTATCTATATAGAAATTTCTGAACAACAAATGCAGGAAATCATTGAGAAATAAAGACAAGTGAATCCCTTAACAACAATGTTCTCTCTTGCATTTGACGGCATTCGCCAGTTGGCAAGTATCCAGTCACATCTTAAAGAATTCCAGTCGTGGACGACTTGACGGGATTGAGCTACGGTCTTGTGTTCTCAACAGCCATTTAGGCTCTTGTCATTAGCATAGGAATTGTTGTTTAGATTGGCACCGAATTCGGCAAAGCCGAGACGCTGTTCGGTTGAAGAATAATGATTTTGAATAGAGATGGGCCGAAGACTTCGGTCAAGCCGAAGCTTCGGCCAATTCACCTAAGCGTCGGCCTAGCCAAAGCATGTGGTGTTCTTCGGCCTATATTAATTTATGTTGTAAATTTTCATTTTACGACTATAATTTCATAAAATATCGTTCTTTAGGCTATACACTATTATATGTATAATATACTTAAACATAGAAGAAAATTATATTTAAATAAACTGATTGTGGTGTATTGAGCCCTTGGAATCAGGAACTGTTAAATAATTAACAGTGTTATATTTAACTTGAAAATTCTTATGAAAAAAATAAATTAGATTACATATAGCTAATAATTACATTAACACTTTAGTTGCTTTAAAATAAAGCTAGTGAAACATGACTTTCTTACACATTTAGGTGTTGACACTTAGATATAGAAATGCCAATTTCTTAAAAGTGTTATTATTTTTTAAAAGCCATATTTTACTTAATAAAGTTGTAAGTTTACAATTTCAGTTTTTCTTAAATTTATTAATATGTGGACAAAATTTAGTCCATTTTCTAGATATCGATGAAAATTATAAGTAGTAGTCCAGAATAATAAAACATCCTGAGAATGAGCAAAAAGTAAATTGAAGGTGAGACAGTTCCTATTCCTTGCACATCCACTTTTGAGGAAAGATATTTAGTTTCGATTTCATTTGTGACTTCTAGAAAAGCTTATTTTCAATTTAATTCGAAGTAAACATTTCCAAAACTAATGGTATCATTTTTTTAAATATAAATACTGAATGATGAGTAAGAAATCTGTGCTTGACTCTAACAAATTCAACTTCAAAATTTTTAAATTAAGAAAATTTTAATATCTGTACACAAACAGTATTACGATATAATGTAAATAGCATCTACTCTCTGGTTAAATTATTCGGTGATTTAATATTTGATTATATCAGTTGGTTTTATTATAACTATCAACTTAACTGTAGGATATTTTTTTCATATTCCAAAAATTGCTTCATATTGATTATTTTACAGTTAAAAAATTGAACTGTCTGCTTTTCTGGGACTACCAATATACAACAAAAACAAATACTTTAACTAGTGAAATTAATTTAAAAATGAGACAGTAAGCTAAAAAGGCTGTGAAAAACTAGGAATATTAAAGCATATGGAGAATAATATCATATTGTATGCATTTATTAATGCATTCAATGTTAAAGTTTCAATGTGCAGCAGTAAGTGCAGTGTTCGTCCAAAGCTTCGGCCGAACACTGCGCTTCCCACTGCACTTACTGTAGACCGAAGCTTGGGTATTCGGTGCGTGGGCCAAACCCCGCTTCGCGCCATCTCTAATTTTATGTCACAAAGTCCTTTTGGCTACCGGTGCTATTTAGTACCACATATATATGAGAGATCAAACAGGTTAGATGGCCCATGTCCCATTTTTTATTAATTAGTGCACAGCCACTACACTTAATGTGAGTGTTAAGTGGCGATAAAGATGATATCAAACTACATAATATATCCCAAATAAAAGTATCCTTTATGCACCATTTCTTCCTGGTGTTATAATATATTAATGTGAAATCACGTGAGCAACGAAAACAAAAAAGTTGATACTGCAATATTCAAACAATATTTAGTCCGAAATTAAATCTTCCTTGCCATCATTTTGATCATTACAATAAATGCAAATAGAAAATGTATTTGTTCAGTAGTACATGAATCATATTCCTTGTGTTTACACGTGGCACATAGTGCACTGAATGATTTCATCACATGGTCTCCTTTTTAAAGATTTCAAGCTACAAACACATAAATGTGCTGTTCTTAATCGTCATGTCTCACTTCATCTTTCTAATATAATTAAAAATCATTTTTGCTGCTTATAGAAAAGAAAAACGAAATAATATGTTATTATCACCAAATATCTTTCTGCGTTAGTAAGTTTTATTAATTTAAATAGTAAATGCTATAACCCTATTACATTACCCCGCACCCACAGCGTTTGTGATGTTATAGGGTGCCATCGCATATGATTCGCGATCACTTTAAAAATTGATCCACAAAACTACAGAAGCCCATCGCTACTTTTGTCACGTGCTTTCAGTCACATGTGCTGGTCCTCAAGGCAGAGCTTCTAGGAGGACAACGATCGGTCACATACAACAAAGGTATCACAGGTCTTCCTTCACCACATTATGACTTTCGCTGCTCTGCTCGATCTCCCGATTGGACACACATCGAGCATATCTGGGATCACTTGAGATGGTAAATTGAACAGCGTACAAGTTTGATCGAGTTAGTGGCGCGTTTACAGTAACTGTGAAACAAGCTAGCGCATGACATCACATCTAATTTTACATTTTTTCGTGACACTGTCAATCCATCCAGTTGCACAACTACTACTTCTTATCTCTCTGCTTCTGATGTAAGCTGAATCAGCGGAAAAGGATGTATAATGTCTAATAATATTATATTAAAATTAAAGTGAGCAAAAGATTGCACTTCCTCTATTGAACACAATGACAAAATAAAATTTGAATTCAATATTGTTTAATTTAAAACTAACTATGGGGAAATCATGTGATGTATGTTGTAAAATTGTTTCAATATTTATCACAAGATAATATCAATCGCACAAGACATTTTGCATGATTCAATTAGAAAGGTTTTTTCTTTTTTCTCGTTCTCTTTTTCTGTTGCATACATGTCAATAATCCTATTTCAGACCAAAATGAAATTATGCGCAAATAATAGGAAAGTTTTCGATTTTTTAATTTCGTTTTTATATGATAAAATAACAAACATAAACATCATTGGTAAAAAAAATGCTATACGACAAGTAGTTTCTTTTTTTTTTTTTTTTTTTTAAATAATTTTTTAAGTTCAAGCACGGTGACGTCACATGGCTGAGGGAATTTTCCGCAAGCTGCCAACAGAGCGAGAAACTTTGTATATTGGCCCGAGCGGAAACATGTTTCTTCTCTTTTTCGCAACGCTGCTTCTCTGAATTGTCGTTACAAGCAAAAGTCGCCAAGTGATGCCTTTCTAAAACTTTAATATGATTTTCGCAGCAAGAAGTTTTAATCGATCATCACTAACAGGTTGTTGGATTGCCCCATGACGAGTCCAATCTCCATTGTGGATTAATAGACTTAAACTAATTGATAACGGAAGGGATAAAAACTCCGCAATGAAAAGATAGTATAGCCGCATACAATTTTCGTGGGTAAAACGCTAAAATTACAATCATCAAACGTCACTGTTTTCATTCCTCCAGGCGCACTTTTTGCGCGTGGGTTTTTTTGAAAATTCATTAAAAATCAAGCTTTATGTTTCAAAATTCGGCAATGGTGAATTTTTGTGTTTCATAAGTCTCTTAACAATATCTAACAGTAGGGGTATCTTCCTTTGTGATGTAACGCTTTCGTACATTGTCTGTACAAGATATATGTACTAAAAAATCATATGTAATGGAGGCAAAACACTAGATTGTAGTCCTCATCAAAAAACCTGGGCATATAGCCCCAAACGAAACGAAGCGAAATATCTAACAGTCAAAGTAGAAATATTTGATAGGTTGAAACTTCCCTATTGATTTTCCTTGTTATGTTTCTTAGATTTGCAAGAGCACTTTATAGTGCTTAACCCCTACACTGCATGAATTTTTATTTTTCTTAGAAAAAAATATATGTGTTTGTCAATGTAGTAAGAAAACATGGAAAAATATTTTTAAAAATTTAACTCTAAATTTTTACCACTTTCTAATTAAAAATAGTTTTGTTGCCAAATGGTTACACCATGCATTCAACAAATAAAAATGATTTAAAATGATAGTCTTGAAAACAGTTTTTTTTTTTTGTGTGTAAAAAAATAGAGAAATTAAACATTTGGTGCACTGTACTCTTGTAATCCTTTACATTTTGACATTTTACATCGTTGTTTATTTATACTGTGTTCTTTCCGATGATCAATTCTGTCAAATCTGATATCTTTTGGAGGCCCTCACACTCAAGCTTTTTTTTTTTTTAATTTGTAACTCTAATTTCTCTGTAGCTAATGGTCTCTCTCTTTTTAATACGCTTTTATTTGTTTCATATGTGGGTTTGTTTGTATGTATGTAACTCTGAATAAAAGATAAAATTCAGGTTCTTTGAAAATATAAAAGTAATACATTTTATATTATTTTTAATACTAAAGTGCGGATATTCAGTGGTTTTGAAAATCAGAGGAAAACCAGTGATGATCGCAGCGCATTCCTATGTAAAAGCGTATTTTTTAGTTTTTTTTTAAACTATATTTTAAAATTATTAATGATTTTACTTGTCCGTGTAAGCACAACGTTTGTGCCAACTTAAATTCAAAAATGAACACGTTTTAAAGTCTTTTCTCTATTGATTTTTTGTTTGTTCACTCTGTTGAACATCAACTAAGCATTGATAACTGCGAGGTCTAATAAACGGTAGAACAGCCGTAAGTACCCCTTTTGGGTCCGTATGATTATTTTATACCTTCCAAAAAGAGAAAGAAGCTAGCGCGAAACATAAACAACGCACATACTTTATGAACTACAGAGATGAATCGAAGTGCTCTCTGGCTGCTTACTGCATAATGTTGCCCAATGGCTACAGACATGTATTATGTCCTAGATTTTTTCCAAATAATTATTTTGATGTAGAACACATCTTAAACGAAAGATAAATGTTTATTATATTCATGTTATTTCTTTAAAAGACAAAGAAAAATATTTCATTGTAAAAAATAATTTCAAAACTTGGTAGTTTAAGTGATTTTAAAAGCTATCCATATGATTCATTTAAGAGCATGTAATAGACCAGTGCTGCCATGTATGGAGGATAAATGGTGATAATTGCTTTAAATATACCCAATACTTGCTTTTTATGCGTTGAGTTGCCTTATGACTAAATTCTGCTATTCATAAGGAGATCAAATTGTCCATGTATCCAATTGGCAACACCATGCAGTGTAGGGTTAAAAGTATCTCACTATATAATTACTATATAATTACTATACTTTACATGTTGATTACCATTACATATTAAATAAGTTTGCGTATTGATTACAAATATTTGCAATATTCTACTTACTTCTTTTAAAGTGATGCTAGGGATGCAACAATTGATCCGCGATAATCGGCCATAGTTGACCATAATGCCGATTATTCATTATTGGCCAATTTTTATAGATGAATTGGCGGAAGAAGTTTTAATTCATTACTTTATGCCTAGAACAAGAACCTGCAGAATGAACTCATAAACAATAAGTAAATTTAATGTTTTATTGTGTAAAATGCAAAGCAGTTAGTTATGAGGTTATGATATGCATGTTTGCCTCAGCTCCCCTGCCTTCATTCAAACTTTCGAGAGAATACTTCTGCTAAAACATTTAAAAAAAAAATATTTTGTCTTTCAGTTATCGTATTTACACATAGCTACACCCTTGTGCAAATTAATTGAAACAAAAAATGTTTTTCTTTAATTTTGAAATTAATCCTTGTATTTTTCACTAATCATACTAAAATTAGTAAAAATATGTATGAGATGAATAAATCCTTCTCCTATTATCAATTTGCACCAATCAGAGGGGTTCTAGGGGTGCATGTATAGGAACTTCCGTAGATTAAAACTGCCCTGTTGTCAGCGATAAATGTGACATCACGAAATAGTACAAAGATAGTTACTCTTTCCAGACGTACGCCAAAGACTTATAGAGAGATCTCGAAGATAGTTGACGTTAGTATTGCAAATGCGAGCCGTGTTATAAAACAAAATAGAGAAGCAGGATCCATATCGCCAAAGAGGAGAAGGAAATGTTCCCGAAAGTTGAAAATAACACCAAGATATGACTTTTTTCTACTTATGCGAAGTAAAAAGACTTGGGCAGCACTTAATAGATATTTAAAAAGGTATGGAATAAATATGAGCTCATTTACTGTATGGAAGCACCTTACTGCAGCCGGTCGGCTAGTCGGCCTATGAAGAAACAGCTTCTGACCAAACCATTGAAGAAAAAGATCTACTTGTGGGTATTGAAATGTAAGAATTAAGCTGTTAAAATGAGGGGAAAGAACTATTTTGTGACGTAATTCATTTCATTGTAACAGGCCAACGAACGGAGACCTCCAGGTAAAGGACTTCGAGACTGCATCTGCATCATGAACCGATTTGTTTACACCCTCAAAAGAAGATGTTTGGGGGGTTGTTTACGGTTAAAATGGGGTTGATTTTTTGCAGCCTGCTGAGGTATGATGCGTTCTGAGAAATCTATTACAATTTCGAAAAAAACATGCTTTACCAGTATTGAAGAAACGATGCGTAGACGGAATGGAGATTTTCCTGCCGGATTTAGCCCTTTGCTACACGCCCAAAATTACCAGGAAATTCATGTCCGAGAACCAAATAGAGACAATGGAGGACTTGTGAACTCTCCTGGTATCACTCCAGTCGAGAGTCTTTCGGCTATATGCAAGAATCGCCTGTTGCATAAGATCTGTTCAACTATCGAGAAGCTAATCACTGCACTAATTCATGTCTGGTACAAAGACACAAAAATGACAAATGAGTGCAAAAAATTAGTGGATTCCGTGCCAAATCGTGTCCAAATGGTTATAAAGAGTTGTTAAGATCCTATTATGTCAGAAAATCTCTTGACTTTTAATAAATCCAGATAAAATTGTATTTCTTCTTAGCTTTCTCAATTTTTCGAGTTTGTTTCAATGAATTTGCACAAGGGTGTACAACATACTGTTACAAATCTTGTAAATAGTTGTTGTTTTTCCTGCCTTGCATCATTTTCATTAGTTTTGGTTTTATCTGACGTCATGTTGCAAAAGTATCTGAAGATATCACTTTTATCACTTGTATACCGGCCCCGTAACACTTTGTAGTTTTTACACTTGCCCTAACTTTAATAAGCGTGAAGAAATTTTCGCTCGGAGTGGTGTTTTTCTTTTTTTATTTCTAGCGTTTTCTTGAATGAATTGTTTAAAGTTATGAATGATTTGGAATATTCCAGATATTACTAGAAAGTTGTCGGGAATTCTTTCCGTGTATAAATAGCTGGCCTTGAACACAAGTTAGTCAGTTTTTCTCAGATTGGATTATTGAGAGGCTCGTTTTTATTCGCTTTGGGCGAATGTTGTTTTTGCTTTTGTAATTGCTTAATTACTGTTCACGTTTGATACGTGGTGCTGAGTTACTGTTGAGAGTACAGTGTACTGTTTTGCTACCTAATTGCTGAATGTTTAGCAATTGTTTCCTGCTCATAGTGTAAATAGTGTACATACTTGTAAATAAATTTATAGTTATTTCCTCAAGATTGGAATGGTCATTTAAGAAAGTTGAAGGTGCTACGGACTCGTTACAATTTTGGCGCCCAACGTGGGGCATCTTCAAGGACTTTCTTGGAATTATCTGTGAACTTGGACTTTTCTTCCCGAGGACTTTTTGACTTCAGAATTTTATGGTGATTACTCGAGCAATGGAGGAACAACTAAACAAACTCCTTGATGCTATCAACGCTGTTAAGAATGATATGGCGATTATGGCTACTAATCAAGAACAATTAAAAAATGATCTGGTTACTAATCAAGAACAGTTAAAAATGATCTGGCTACTAATCAAGAACAGTTAAAAAATGATCTGGCTACTAATCAAGAACAATTAAAGAGTGATTTAACCGCTAGCATAACTTCAAGTCAAGAAGAAATTAAGAATGATTTAACCGCTAGCATAACTTCAAGTCAAGAAGAAATTAAGAGCGATCTAACGTCAATGAAAAGTTTGGTGGAAACTAAATTTATCAACATGGAAAATAAAGTGGAGGCTCTAGAAGATCGAATCACCACAGTAGAAAACCACGTGGAAAAGAAAATTAAAGAACTTGAATCAAAGTTATCAGGATCCTGCAACAACTCAGACAGCGTTGAGAATCGAATCACCACAGTAGAGAACCACGTGGAAAAGAAAATTAAAGAACTTGAATCGAAGTTATCAGCCTCCTCCAACAACTCAAGTGACTGTGTAGCTGCAGCTGGAACTTCTCGTCCATCCATCAAACTGGCTACGTTTGACGGAAAGACCTCGTGGAATATTTACAAGAAGCAGTTCCTCATCGTTGCAGAAGCAAACTCCTGGGACTCTTCCACAAAAGCTTGTCATCTTGCAGCCTCGCTGAGAGGGGATGCAGCTGATATACTACAGACCTTCCCAGAGGACAAGCACCATGACTTCGAAGCCTTATCATCGGCCTTGGAGCTTCGCTTTGGCGAATCCTGCCAAAAAGAATTCAGCCAACTTCAGCTCAAATCCCGACTCCAGAAGGCTGGAGAGACTTTTCAAGTTTTTGCAGCAGACGTTGAGAGGCTTTCCCATCTCGCCTTCTCGGACTGTCCTTCGAGTGTTCGCGATAGCCTGGCCCTGAACTACTTCATAGATGGAGTGCGAAATCCAGAAATTCAGACGGCTCTCCGGATGGCGGACATTAAAGATCTTAAATCCGGTTTGGTCTACGCAATGAAGTTCGAGGCTGCACAGCAAACATCCCGCAAGGATCGCCATTCAATCAGGGGCGTGGAAGTGAGCGCCCAGGATTCGAACTCAACTCGCTTCTCGGAAATTGAGCGACAAATCAAGGAGATCTCGGGGACCCTGAAGAAGATTACGGCTCGCAAGGACCAAAGTAGACAACCGCTGAAGTGCTGGAAATGTGGCGGTGAGGGCCACGTAAGAAGGAACTGCGAAGCCCGCCAAGAAACAGGAGGGAAGAGCACCTCTCCCTCTCCAGCTCAGGAAAACTAAGCAATGGCAATCTCGCGGGGCGGAGGTCGCCAAATTGGAATGAGCCCCATCCCAAAATTTTCCAGATTTCCTCAAGAAGTGGCGGCTGCAATGGACTCTTCATTTACGCATATGTGAATGGGTTTCCCTGCGAAATGATTGTGGACACAGGAGCCAACGTTTCCATTATTAAGACTGATGTGGCTCGTCAATTTGGACTCAAGATCTTATGGACGCCGCCCTGCGTTACTCTTCAAACTGTGACAGGTGACAAAATCGAGATTGAAGGAAAAGTGAACTTAGAAATAATGTTCGGAAGCGCCACTTACCATCACACGGCATTCGTCGCTGACATTACAGATCCCTTCATTCTCGGACTGGACTTTTTGAGAAAATTTGATTTTTCTATTGACTTTAAAAATAATGAGCTGCACTCGATGAGGGAAGACATAGCAATTTTCAACACCGAAAATAACTTAAAATCCGCTCATCAAATAATAGCCCAAACAGATTTATTGATTCCCTCTAGATCAGAAGTACTAATACCTGGCTCCCTCGAGGAAAACAACAGCTTTAAATTCGGCCTCATTGAATATCCTAACCAGAGTAATAGCCCAAAAGGAGTACTAGTGGCATCTACGCTTGTGGACCTTTCAAGGAATGCAGTTCCTGTGAGAGTCGCCAATGTAAGTGAAAGACCGAGGAATATCAAGATAGGAGAAGTGTTGGCAACTTGTACTCCCGTAAACTGCATCATCAGAAGAATTGATTCCTCCGAGACTGTGTCTTCCGAATCCTTGACTTCGAAATTAATTGGGAGTGCAGCATTAACGAAGGATCAAAGATACGCTGCGGAAAAATTGGTGGACGACTTCAAGCAGGTGTTTTCATCTACACCCGAAGATGTTGGTCGCACGAGTTTAGCGCAGCATAGGATCGACACTGGAGATCATCCCCCTATCAAGCAGCCTCCAAGACGACTACCGTTCGCCAAGAAGGAAGAGGTTGAGATCCTCGTGAAAGAGATGCAGGAGAATGACGTCATCGAACCCTCATCCAGTCCTTGGGCATCCCCTATCGTCTTGGTCCGAAAGAAAGACGGCTCCACCAGATTTTGTGTTGATTACCGACGCCTGAATGACATCACCAAGAAGGACAGTTACCCTCTTCCACGGATCGATGACACTCTGGACACCCTTTCCGGACACCAGTGGTTTTCGACCCTGGATTTAAAGAGCGGCTACTGGCAGGTGGAGATACACCCCGACGACCGAGAGAAGACGGCGTTTACAACCGGACAAGGCTTGTGGCAGTTTAAAGTGATGCCCTTCGGCCTCTGCAACGCACCAGCCACTTTCGAGCGTCTTATGGAATCAGTGCTACGAGGACTCTCTTATGAATCCTGTCTTGTCTACTTGGACGACATCATCATCATAGGACGCAGTTTTGAGGAACATTTGGCTAATCTTAGGAAGGTGCTGCAAAAGCTTAAGGAAGCCAACCTGAAGTTAAGCCCGTCCAAATGTAATTTGTTCCGCCGTGAGGTGAACTACCTTGGTCACATTATCTCTTCTGAGGGCGTACGAACAGATCCAGATAAGGTATCTGCAGTCAAGAATTGGAGCCGCCCCGAAAATGTCCATCAGCTGCGAAGTTTCCTGGGGCTCTGCACGTACTACAGGAAGTTTGTGAAGGGTTTTTCCAACATTGCACGACCTTTGCATAAGCTGACGGAAAGCAAACAAAAATTTGAATGGTCCAAAGAATGCGAGGATGCATTTCTACAACTGAAGGAGGCTTTAACATCAACGCCTATCCTCTCTTATCCTCAGCCTGGAAAATCCTTCATACTTGACACTGATGCGAGCCACGAGAGCGTTGGAGCTGTTTTATCTCAAGAAATAGACGGTAACGAACATGTCATCGCCTACTGGAGCAAATGCTTATCCAAGTCGGAGCGAAATTATTGTGTCACGAGAAAGGAATTGCTCGCCATAGTTAAAGCTGTAGAACATTTCCATCATTACCTCTACGGCCGTAAATTCCTGCTCCGGACTGATCATTCCTCTTTAACTTGGCTTTTGAATTTCAAGAATCCAGAGGGCCAGGTAGCCAGGTGGATACAGCGGCTCCAGGAATATGACATCGAGATTAAGCACCGAAAAGGTTTGTCACACGGTAATGCTGACGCATTATCAAGAAGACCTTGTTCCGAGAACTGCCATTATTGCTCCCGAATAGAGAAACAGTACGGGACGACAATCCCTACTGCCTGCCAAGTTACTGCTACATCAACATCTTCAGATCCCGATCCATGGAGTGACGACCAAGTAAGAAAAGATCAGCTTGAAGACCCAGACCTTAAGCCTATCATAGAGTTAATGGAAAAGGACAGTCGGCGACCTAGTTGGCAAGACGTTTCTATCTACAGTCCTGCAACGAAAAGATACTGGGCTCTATGGAAATCTCTCCAGCTGCGGAATGGCGTCCTGTATCGGAAATGGGAATCTGACGATGGTAAAGCATTCAAATGGCAGTTACTCCTTCCCAGATCAAGAATTCCAGACGTTCTAAAGGAATTGCACAGTAGTCCGACTGGAGGACACTTTGGTATCCTGAAAACCCTCCACAAGGTTCGAGAGCGCTTCTTCTGGAGCAAGGCGAAGGATGACGTGGAGAAGTGGTGTCACTCTTGTGACGCCTGTGCTGCCCGTAAAGGACCGAAGAGAAGAAGCCGCGGGAAGCTACATCTTTACAACGTAGGAGCTCCTTTCGAACGAATCGGGATCGACATTCTTGGTCCTCTACCGAAAACTACTGATGGGAACAAATACATTCTTGTTTCCATTGACTATTTTACCAAGTGGCCCGAAGCATATTCCATTCCGGATCAAGAAGCTACCACTGTAGCAGAGACTCTAGTCCAGAATTGGATCTCGAGATATGGGACACCCTTGCAGATCCATTCTGATCAGGGGAGAAACTTCATCTCTGCTGTGTTTAAGGGCCTATGTAAAATCCTCAAAATTGAGAAAACTCGAACGACACCACTACACCCACAATCGGACGGCATGGTGGAGAGATTCAACAGGACAATCCTTAATAATCTCTCGCTTATGGTCTCCAAAAATCAACAGGATTGGGACAAGAAACTTCCTCTGTTCCTGCTGGCCTACCGCAGTGCTGTCCACGAGACCACCGGATATTCCCCATCACAGATGCTCTTCGGCCGAGAGCTTCGGCTACCTTGTGATCTCGTCTTCGGTCTCCCTCCAGATGCGCCTTCATCGCCTGAGGAATACGTCCAGGATCTCCAGGCCCGGTTGGAGGACGTTCATCACTTCGCACGGGAGCGAATCAACATCGCGACGGAGAAGATGAAGACCCGATACGACACAAGGTCCACTGGTCATGACTTTCAAGAAGGTGACAAAGTATGGCTATGGAATCCCATCCGACGTAAAGGTCTGTCACCCAAATTGCAGTCGCATTGGGATGGACCTTACACAGTTCTCCACCGGCTGAACGACGTCGTAGTGAGGATCCAGAAGTCATCACATTCAAAACCTAGGGTTGTCCATTATGATCGGCTAGCCCTATACTATGGCCATAGTTCGTAAAATAAATCTAAAGCTACCATGGTAACTTGTTGGTAAATTTTGTAAATAACTTTTGCCTTTAATTGTTTGTAATATTACTGTATCAATCTTATTATTTCTTTCATGTTCTCATTGTTATTGTTTATCATGTTTATGATTAGTCATCCTGTAATGTGTGTATCTGTAAGTTTTCCCTTGCTTCCTTTCTGGGGATTGTACTGCCCGGGACGTGCAGTCCTTGGGAAGGGGGCAATGTTACAAATCTTGTAAATAGTTGTTGTTTTTCCTGCCTTGCATCATTTTCATTAGTTTTGGTTTTATCTGACGTCATGTTGCAAAAGTATCTGAAGATATCACTTTTATCACTTGTATACCGGCCCCGTAACACTTTGTAGTTTTTACACTTGCCCTAACTTTAATAAGCGTGAAGAAATTTTCGCTCGGAGTGGTGTTTTTCTTTTTTTATTTCTAGCGTTTTCTTGAATGAATTGTTTAAAGTTATGAATGATTTGGAATATTCCAGATATTACTAGAAAGTTGTCGGGAATTCTTTCCGTGTATAAATAGCTGGCCTTGAACACAAGTTAGTCAGTTTTTCTCAGATTGGATTATTGAGAGGCTCGTTTTTATTCGCTTTGGGCGAATGTTGTTTTTGCTTTTGTAATTGCTTAATTACTGTTCACGTTTGATACGTGGTGCTGAGTTACTGTTGAGAGTACAGTGTACTGTTTTGCTACCTAATTGCTGAATGTTTAGCAATTGTTTCCTGCTCATAGTGTAAATAGTGTACATACTTGTAAATAAATTTATAGTTATTTCCTCAAGATTGGAATGGTCATTTAAGAAAGTTGAAGGTGCTACGGACTCGTTACAATACATTTTACGATCTGTCAAAAAAATTGCAGCTTTTTTATTTAACAAACAATTTGTTATTGTATAATATGTTTTGACTTTTTAAAAGATGCTTTAATTTTTTTTTAGTAAAAATGGATGATTGACGCCATGTTAATTATTTTAATTCAATTTTACTACTTTATATAAGCAGGTGCGCACATATATACAATGTTCCAACATGACTCATTCGTCACTATGTTTTCTACTATTTACCTTTAGCATGGTGCTTTAAGAGTATCTTATAAAATAATTTAATAAAAAATAACAGTCCTGCATAAAGTAGCTACTCATTACGTGTGACGAAAAACAGGATGGAAAAGAAATTAGCTACTAAATTAAAAGTCTCTATTGACCATTATCTAAATAGTTTAATTTTCATGCCTAGTCAACAGAATGTAATTTTATTTATGATATAAAAAAACTTCCTTGTATAATTGGAATCAATTTTTTTAATATCATTTTTTTATAAAAAAGCATGAAAATAGAGAAAAATAAATTTTCAGTCACAGAAACAAGCAAACTGTAAATCAAATTATTTCTGAAAAGTCGAAATATTTTTTTTAAGAGAAAAAAACGGCGTTCTTGAATTCTAAACAATTTTATTGAAAAATAAACATTACTAGTGGAAATTTATTCAAATTAATGCCCAGCAATTTGTGTGAACACATTTTCTATATTTTTTATTGTCGTTATGTAAAATTGCTCTCTTCATTTAAAAGAGAGAGTTTGTTTTAAAAAAATAATTTTAACAAGTACGCATGAAAAAACTTGGAATCTCTCTAAGACAATACATAGAGATATATATGACTCATGTTGCAAAATGGAGGGTTCCATACCAGAAAATAGACTTGTTTAATTGTTATGGAACTTTTTGTTCAAAAATTAGAGATGAGAGGCATAGCACGAAATGTGGTTAAGCGTGATCGTCTGATTTTCATTCCTTGTTTCTACAAAGGAAAACCAAAATAACTGATTCAATTTTAACGACGAAGAATACGATTGAAAAAGCAGCTGTTAGATAAATGCTAAGAAAATTGTAAAAAGAGTTGTAAAATCATATATATTCTTTTGGTTCGACTGAGTTGCACTGTATTAATACCCTTTCACTCATCTTGGAAAAATTCGAAATGACGGGCTTGTAGTCCCCAAATTTCCCTCATCGTCAGCAAAATTTGCAAAATAAGGAAATTTTTGGAAGGTCACAGTGACCGCACAAGTTATCATATCGGAACGCCCTTGAGCAGAACACGCCTGAAAAGTCGGAATTTATTTATCTGTATTAAATTTTCAAGATTTTTTTTTTTTTTTTTGCTGTTCAACTGAAAATTTTAATAAATTTTCATAGCAAAATTGGAAATCATTGAAATAAGATGAATGAAAAATAGTTTTGTTTAATTCGCATTATCCTCCAAAAAATATTGGGGGTTGAGGAGGAGAAGCAAACAGACGAAGGGGGTTAGAGGATGTACACAAAATGCATATTAAGTAAAAAAAAAAAAACTACAAAGACACGCCCACGTCATTAATAATAAATTAATTTTTCAAAGCCAGGCAGTTAGATTTCCCCCTCTTGCCTTCCTAAATCACGAGCTTGTTCTGTTCGTACAACAAATTATTAAACAGATTTCATAGTTTGATCAACATTAGTCGTTCAATTGTTTCTCTTTTCACTCTCTCTCTCTGTACATGTGTGTGTGTATAAATATACATATATATATATAATATATTTCTTTTCAATATGGCGGGAAAAATGAATGATGCTAAGAAAAGAAGAAAAACATGATAAACAAGTACTGTTTAGAAAAAAATGTTTATTATTGGTAGATGGCACCACCACTCAGTTTATAGTGCAAATTAAATTTATTCTCTTTATTATTTTTCTAAAAATTGTTTAGATTCTATATCATTCGTTTTTTCATTTTTTCATACAAATTTAATGCTTTATCAGAATGTGTTACTAGGTTTAATGTACAGCTTTATGGTGTTATTAAATATCAAAGGGCTGTTTTCGAGTATTTTACGGAGGTTTTTTTTCTTTTTCCTTTTTAATTTTTTTTAAACTCATTAAAAGTAATTTCTATGGGTTTATTTTCAAAAAAAAAAAAAATAATAATAATAATAATAATAAAATAAAATAAAAAATAGAAGCTGCTAATCGACCAATGCGGAAAAATTAATTTATAAATGTCTGGAAGTGATGGTGCCAACCAGCAACCAGTGCTAATCACTAGTTCAAAATATCATCAAACTCGGAAACATCTTTTAAAATTAACAATGGATAACGCAATGACGATTTAAAGCAGTATAAATAATTAGTTGAAAATTGATGAATTATCTTCAGTTTTACACAAAATATAATACTACCGTAAAATTAGGAAAAAATCCTTTCGGAAAGAAATATTTTGTTTTCTCATTCAGAAGTTAAGTTGATTTTTCCATGAAGTTTTTTTTTAATTGCCTTTATTTTTAAGTAGCAAAATAAAACTTATTTTAACAAAGTTTCATGAAATAAAATGAAAATTCTTTACGACTGCACTGATATTTTATGCCCGATAAGTGACTTCTGAAAGTTGCATTTGCATTCCGACGCAAATTCTGCTTTTGTATATTCTACAGTCAAAACAAGTAAGCTACGTAGTTAGAGCAACAGATGGCGCCACTACAAAGATTTCAGATGATAGACAGAAACTTTTTTGCTGTTTCTTTTTCAGCTGTTATCACACCATAAAAATAAACTACACGTGCTTTCCGAAAATGCCCATCTGTCACGTTTACAAACGAATATCAAATGTTACCTGAAAATTAAGACGTGTTACTCGAAAAAAAATTTTTGCTCCAGATAAATGCACACCGAAATTTTTCTTTTCCGACTAAAAACTTTTTAGAAATTATTTTTTGATTCGCACGAAATTTTTTTTTCAGAGACAGGAAGTGCAAATTTATTCTTAAAAATAAACTTACTCATTAATATTTATTCCACATTCTTCCTTATACGATATTGTGTATTAGTAGGGGAGAGGGGTACACATGTGAACAAAAATGTAATTTTTGAGTTTTTTCATTATTAATTTGAGATATAAAAGAAACAAGTGCTATACATGATAAATCAAACATTTGCTAATGTTTTCATGCAGTTACCTATCTTCTTTAACAGTGAATTCCAGCCAAAAAAAAAATGTTACATTTTGTTCACATCTGCCCCAGTAGGTGGGCAGTTACCTGGGGCACAAGTGAACACGGATACATAAAGGAAATAAAATACACCTAAGCATATTTTTAAGTATACTGCTTATTCTTATTGCACATTAACAAACACTTAGGATGAAAATATAACGGTATTTATTCAACATGATTAATTGACTAAATTCAACGAACATATTGTAGCCTTCACGTTTTACAGAAAAAGAAACAGAAGATGCAGCTCGACATTATGCCACCTAAAACTGAAGGTGGTTCTAATTTTAGTAGAATGTCATCAGAGTGTTTACCATCGATGCATCATTTGTTTTTGAAAACATAAAGTTTCATTCATAGTAAATTTTTGTCTTTTTGGTAGTGAATTCTACGAGGGTGAAGTCATTCACAGCTAAATTTTCTGGTGCAAGGTTGACTTCAGCAAAGATTTCTTGTTAGTTGCGGTCTTCAAAACTAATGTCGGACTCATTAATGTGGGTCACTTACTACAACTACTTGCAGATTTTTATCTTCATGTTAATTGGGTAAAATAGCGTTTGTTCACATGTGCCCCTATTTACATGTCCCCCCCTCTCCCCTATTTGTATCGAAGAATATTATTGGTCCCATTTTTTTACAAAAACTTTTCGTTTACATGATGAAGTAATTATGAGCAGAAATGCAGAAAAGAAAAGTTACCTCTGCAGTTTGAAGCACATGAGAAAGTTTTTCTCCAAAAAAATTGATTTTCATACTGCAATATTTGTAGTAAATTAAAATTATTTTTATTGTTATAAAGTGATAGAGTATTTCTTATAAGCAATTCAAATATTAATTGAGACCTACTCATATTCGGTGTTATATTTATTTTCTTCTTCGATTTTTTTATTTTTATTTTTATTATTTTTTTTAATTTTAATGTTTTGTACAATTAGTCAAGTAAGTTCGGGGCTAACTGGATGGGGCAAAGTGAAATAGATCATATCGTTTACTTATCCGGTCATTTGTTAAATCATTTACGTAAGCATTTATTAAATTAACCTATTTATATTCATTCATTTAAAAATCTTCTGATTTATTCCTTTATTCACTTTTCTTTTATTCATTCACTATTTTATTCATTCATTTTTTTTCTCATACATTATCTACTTTATTTATTCATTTTTATTTTCATTAAGTTTCATCTACTCATTTACTTGTTGAAACATATGTTTAGTGACTAAATTATAAAATATAAAAAAAGCTTTGTAAGTTTAAAAACTATATCTATCAGCTTGATTCGCACTAAAAAGTATGAAATAAAAGAAATATATGACTTCTTGATGACAACAGTCAAAAATTTAAAGCGATTCATACTAAGCTGTATACCGCCTATTTCTTCTCTCAAACTTTTAATTTAAATTTCATTTGCTGCTTTAGAATTAATCAACATATAAAGATATAATTAGATCAACTGAAATTTTTGACTGTTGTCATCAAGAAATCAAATATTAATTTTATTTCATACTTGTTATTGCGAATCAAGCTGATAGAAAGTCTTTAAACTTTAAAAGCTTTTTTCATATTTTATTTCAAAGTTCTTTCGTTCTAAAATTTTCGAATTTAAAATCTGTTTAATAATTTGTTATAGTGTTTTACGCTAATATATTTTTTCCACTGAAAAAAAAAAGAGTACTTAGTTAAAATCTTTAAAAAATTGCTAATTTTAGTGAAAGTTCTGAGCATGCATGCTGTATCTGTATTTTTAAAAAGATCTTCTCCTTACAGGGACCAGTCGAAAAAGACCTTTTTCTGTGGGACATAGATGGTCGTTATATCGAGCGACGACTGTATTCGTTTGTTTAGTATTTTTCAGGTTCACACTTTCCCTCTACCAATCGAAACTACAAATTCGTAAGTTATTTTAATGACACACGATAGGATCAAACTCCGAACTTAAATTGTACAGAGCAATGCAAGCGCTTTGACCACTGTGCCGGTAAAAGCACATCTTGGTTACATTCATAAGACTCCAAGAGCTCTGCGCCGATAAAAGCGGAATTTTCGCACATTTCGCCGAGCTGACTTAAACCCGGTAACTGGAAGCAAAGTGGGAAAATTATGACAGAGGAAGTAAGAAGAGTTTGAACTTTAAAAAAGTTCAAACTCAAGAGAACTTTGTGTTTTCCTCTTTCTCAGAATGCAATCTTGCTACAATGTCATTCCGTGTAAAATCAACAAATTTTCGTGTTGTACTATATTTGATTCTCATCAAGTTTGGTAGGCAATAGATAAATCAAAATTCTATACTCCGGAACGGTTTTATTTTTTTTCTGTAAAAAATTTTATTCCTGAGATACAACTATCTATTTACTCCGCGGATGAGTAAAAATTTAACATTTTTCATCGTTTTTCTTAAATTTGGAGAAATAAAAAGTAATTCCTTGCTGAAGAATCAATGCGAATCATTATAGTCTTAATATATAAAAATTACGTGTCCCTGTGTTTGTGGCCAATGGACTCCTCAGCTACTGAAACGATTTTAACCAAATTTTGCACGCAGTTTCAGTTTGGTTCAACTTAAATGATAAGATATTTTTTATCTCAATTTAGGACCGCAATATATTTTTTATTGCAAATTATCTATTTAGCTACCAGTTTTTCTATATTCTTGGCTTCTATAAGATAAAATCTGCTGCTGGGTTGTCAGTTGCTTCCGAAGAAAAAAGCAATAGTGGTAACGGTAACGATCAAGGATGTCGAATCGGTTTCTGGCATTCGTCCCGATTCTCTTAATTTAAATTGTGCGTATAAGTATTATTAAATCAAAATTCGGAAAAGTATTATTTGCTTACTTCTCCTTTACTTAATTCAATTTATTAAAGCAGTTTAGATACTTAACATATGCTATTTTGTATGTACAAAGAAAGGCTCACTGCATTATGTGATCTTTTACCTATGTAATATTTAAATTTTTAGTGATTTAGTTCAGAATTGTATTTGCTAAGCGTATCCATCTGCAGCAATAAATTTGCAAATTATCGTTCAACAATACATTTGTATTTACTATTCAAAAAACAAATTCTTAGGAGGGAAAATGAACTGTTTTATGGTATGAAGATTAAAATTATTTCTATACACACAATTTTTACCGTCACATTGCTTTGCAACATAAATATACACCTCATAGTTTGCGATTCAAAATTCGACTGTTTCGTAAATATTGTACCTTTTCGGGTTTTTAAGTTATACAATATTCATTTTTTGTGATTTTGTATTTCAATTGTATTGTAATAAAAAAAGGTTTTACTGTAATTTGTGAACTTTTACCTGCGTAAAAGTTTTTCGTTTCTATTGAAACATTATAGTTTAACCCATACCTTAGCCACAACAACGCGTGGCCGGGTCAGCTAGTAGATTATATAAATGAAAAAAAAATGCATAGTTGTCAAATACTGCATATAAAATTGATCGAACTAATTATTTTTGAATTATAGAAAAAATAGAAATCAATTTTACAAAAAATCCTGTCTCGTGATGGAACTTTTTCACTATTTTTTCGAAATGTGAAACAAAAAAAAAAAAAAACATAAGAATCACCTTTAACTCTTCTTGTATTTTTTTCATCACAGGCTTGTGTAATAGGGTGTGCCGAAAATGACTTTTTTTTTTTTTTTTGGATGATGAGATATGCGGGAAAGGTGCCATTGGGGGCACAAAGCACTCACAAAAAATTTGAAATCTTTTGCACAATTTCTTGATCTACAGCCATCTCTTAGAAGTTTCGGAAAAATGCTAATTTTTGATGTCTTTCGTAAAATATGTCAATTTTTTTTTTTTTTTTTTTTTTGAATATTTTCAGTGATGTGTGTCACTTAAAAGGTACTATTAGGGGCACTAAGTTCACATAAAAAATTTGAATGATTTTGCTCCATTTCTTGATCAGCCATGAATGCTTGGGGGATTCAGAAAAATGCTAAAATTGGATATTACAGCAAAATTTGTGATTTTTTTTTAAAATTATTTTCGGCTATGGGGAGAGCAAAAAAGGTACACTATTATCAAAAAATTAACATTAAAATTGAATTGTAAATGATATATATTTAATTTGTCACAAATACGGGGAAAATTCGATTTTTTTTATGATCTAATTTATTTATTATTTTTAAGCTTTATAAAAATTCCGTCCAAGTGATGAGAGACAATTTAGAAGTCTGAAATGAGAAGTAGTTTATCAAAAAAATCTGCATTTTTATTTTTAAAATTCGTTAGAGTTACAAATTAGTTATTTATAATTATTGAATTAAAAATATGAAATGTGTTAACTGAAAGTGCTTCATAGTTAGTTCTCAGCTTATTACGCATCCAGATATCTTGCAAAATAAACCAGAACTCATCGCGCGGAGGTGGCTGCACGAGTGCCACTAGCCCTCCACCTCAAAAATATTATATTCACAATATTTTGCATTCTTCTGGCAACAAAGTTATTCTTCGAATAAAACGTTGACATTTTTATCCTGGATTGTATATCTTTGCTCTGACGAAAGTATCTCTGCCCTCATGGCCACATACGTGCATTGCCACTTCTGTCACTATAATTGTTCTTTCAACAGAATGAGTTTTGAAATATTTTTAAAAAAATTTTGACATTTTACGAAAGACATCAAAAATTAGCATTTTTCTAAAACTTTTAAGCGATTGCGGCAGATCAAGAAATTGTGCAAAAAATTTCAAATTTTTTGTGAGTGCTTTGTGCCCCAAATGACACTTTTTCCGCATATCTCATTATCGAGAAAAAAAAAGCCACTTTCGGCCCACCCTATTGTGTAATGTTATTGCTAGCTTCTACCACACGAAGGAAGAAATTCAAGGCAGGTCTAGAGCAATAATTAAAATAATCTAAGCTTGTACCAAACAGTTCAATCAACATTCTACTTTAGCTCAGGCTCAGGCTATAGAGCAGTTTCTTTGAAGCTTTAATGTTAAAAATGATTCCAATGAGCAGGGTTAGTACATAGTATGTTCATATACAGTACAGAACCTTTTATCCGGGAACCAAAATACCGGGAAACCAGAAAACCGGCAACGTTTTGTCGATTTTTCCGCCACTTTTTAAACTACGCATTTTCGGTAATTTCTAAAAAATGAAGAGTTTTTTTTTTTTTTTTTGAAATACCAAAATGAATATGAACAGTTTCTTCATAAATACCATATAAGTGGCATATAGCTCAGAAATTTTTAATATTGTAATATTTATAAGCACTTCTGGATCGTTTTCTCTTCAGATTTTAAGATGCATTTATTTGTTATAGTAACTAGGGTTTTATAAACAATTGGCAAATATCGCTTCGTAGCGACCCAGAAAACCGGGAAATTAAGTTATCCGGGATAGCTGTGGTCCCAAACATCCCGGATAATTAGTTTTCTACTGTATTGAGTACCGTAAAATGGGGTGTACAGGAACAGCGGGGTCAATCGGAACAAAACTTCCCGACCGTACAAAGAAATTCTTCATAAATATACTATTGAGTATTTTTCGCCATGAATTTTTTTTTTAGAAAGGTAAGATCATAGGAAGTAGGAAAAAATTACTTTTGTCAATCTGGCAACGCTACTGGCTTCTAAAGAGGGCTGCACGTTGAATGCTAGAAAACATCACGTTTTCATAGACTGCAAAACTTCATATGCAAGAACAAACCTTCTTATATTTAAAAACTATGAGTGGTATGTTTCAATTATACATGTATCTGAACAACAGAATACCACATTAGAATTTACATTTTTTATAAATTGTGTCATAAAAGTGAAGAATTCTGAAAAATGCCATAGGAAAAAAATTTGCGGGGTGAATCGGAACACTTAGTTCTGTTGTTCCAATTCAAACTTATTTGAAGGAAACTGTTTGAAAACTCAAGATTCTAACCCTAATTCTTCTAATCAAGACAAGGACAAGGATTTATTACTGTTTATCCCTTCTCGTGAGCAACTAGATCTTAGAATGACAAAAGTTGCAGATTTCAAAAGATTTTTTCTCCAGGAGACTTCTTTTTACTTAAAATAAAAGGGGGAAAGTCACATAGACTTTATGTAGTAAACGTCCAGCACACAGACAGTGATGAATAAGCGAAAAAATCTTTCAGGACAATCCCCGAAACCCAGAAATTTCAAAAAACTAAAGAAAAGGTAGAGTTCATCCCAGGAGATGTTATGAAAAAACTTAAGCCAAGTCACAATTGCTAGTTTTAAGGACAAGTACATATTTGTGGACGACATGAGTGACTTCCATTCATGTTAAATCTTTGTATTTCAATTCAAAAGTATTTCTTAAAATTACTTTTCATTTTTCATAAGTTCAAAATTATTTTGAATTTTCACAAATTATAAACGTTTACTGGTACTGAAATTATACATTTATTTGACAGTAATTATCTGTTCTTATTCTCCCCCATCAATATTACTCATGTTTGTGAGACCTATAACAGATTAAATTGAAAAAAATAAAAATTTTAACAAGTGTTCCGATTGACCCCTATCAGCGGGGTGATTCGGAACACCCATAATTTGCTGTATATTTTAATAGTAATTGTTCAAAATCTTTTGTCTTTGCTTGGAATATCAAAAGTAAAGCAAGACCGAAGTTTTTACCCAAAAAATCAAATTAAAAAAAAATCTTTTAACTACTTTTTTTACAATCAAAGCTGAAAAGTGTTCCGATTAACCCCATTTTACGGTATGTACGTAATTAGATACATATGCATGTTGGCAGGGCCGTATTTGAGAAGGGGTAGGTTTTTAGGGTTCAAACCCCCTCGGAAAATTTCAAAACTTTTACAAAAATGCTTTTCATAGTTTCTCACTGAAAAAATAATTATTGTCATTTTAATTTTCTTATTTACTTCGAAACTGCATTTGAAAAATGAAATTATCATTATTGAATAATTGTACAGTCATAGAAAAAAAAACGAAACATTCGCTCGCACTCGAAGACTATTAACTCTAGATACACGTGTAATATGTTATTTTTTCAGGAATAATATACTCTACAAATTTCTATTGGTAAAGTGTTGTGAAGGGGTCGTCTTCATATAAAAATCGGCATCAACTGTAAAATTTTCTATGAAAACCCCCTTTTTTATCGTATATTTGTGATCAGCAACATCATTCAACTTTGTATACCAAATCGTTTTAAATTTGCTCCAGACGTTGCTTCACAATTGAACTGAGAAAAAACCGTCCCGTAATGTTAAAAATATTTTTGATACTTGGGCATATAATACCTAAACCACGAGAAGTACGGCAAAGTTTGTTTTTTTATATCAAAGTATGAACCAACCCAACAATAAAAACGTCATTGACTCCCTCTCAGGTAAAATTTTGAATTTTTTATGAATTATGAAATTAATATTTGAAAAAATGATGATCTGGAACCATATAATATCTTGATGGAGAAACAATCTAGAAGGGGTTTCAAAGGCGAATCCAAAATAGGAGCTCGAAATATCCAGTAGTTTTTAAGATATGCTAAAAGAACCATTTTTAGGAACCATATACAACTGTGCAAACTGAAACAATAGCAGGGAATTTCTATGTAAAGAAAGAGGAATATGCTTATCCACCAGTTGCAGAACATGCTCAGCGTTTTTGTATAGTATTTAGTTTTCAACAGTAATAATATGTTGAAAGCGAAACGGTTAATAAAACCGCTGAGTATATTTTAAAACTGGTAGACAATCCAATTTTTTGTCCATTTGTGAGAAGTCTGCTTTCATGCAACGTGTAGCAGTTCAGAAAACTTTTTACGTGGACACTTGCTTTTCATAGAAAACTGTGATATCTCGGAAGGTTATTCGGAATAATCTGTGACGATTAGACGTTTTTTTTTTAATTCTGAGCCACGGCTTTAACATTATTACCATTCCTAATACAGTAGTTTATATAAATACAAGAGATTACTTTTAAATTGTAACCTCTCTCCAGAAGGTATGTGCTGCATGGGTTAGTGCGTAGCTAAAAGTATGCATCTATCTTTGTTTAATCAAAAAGATAGAATGTTGCATTTTCCTTTTGCACTCTACACAGTAGGGCTTTCCCTTCCAAGTTTCAAAAAATATTATAACTTGAACAAAACACGAGAATTTTTAATTAATTACAAAAAGCAAACGTATTATTGCGAGTAGCTTTAGGTAATTAAATCGAAAAAATATGATTTGTCGAACTCTTTGTATATTTCGACCTTGAAAGTAGCATTTTAAATATGGTGGTGGTCCCTAAATCTTTGGTCGGTCATAACTTTTGTTCTACTGGTCCTAAAGTAATGCCGCTTGGTACCCAGCTTACTTTTGACCCTCCGCGCCTAATTATGTAACCAAATGTAGGGGTTCCTATTTGAA
This sequence comes from Uloborus plumipes, assembly GCA_038373865.1. Taxonomy (NCBI): domain Eukaryota; kingdom Metazoa; phylum Arthropoda; class Arachnida; order Araneae; family Uloboridae; genus Uloborus; species Uloborus plumipes. Next base: position 63,031 of record JAXGGA010000097.1, read on the forward strand.
AATTCAGACTTTGTGTTCATTTCACTTTGTATACGGCCCCTTATCAAAATTTTACTCACGTAATTTTAAAGAACACTTTAATCCATGTCAGAAGACACCTTTCTTTTGTTCTTAGCAAGTATAGCAGCCGAATAATTCAGAGTGTTTCGGTTTTTTTTTTCAATGACTGTACAAATTAAGTGATTTTCTGCAGTGTTTATTTTTATTGTAGTTATTGCAAACATAATTTCTTAACAATACACTTTTCCCTGGTGAGTCTTTTCTTTCTTTTTTTTTTTTTTTACATTTTTCGTGTTAATACCCTTTTAACCCTTCACTGCACGGTGTGCCAGATCTGGCACAAACCAAATAAACCCCCATATATTCCTATGATTTTTGAATGCAGTTAAACTGAGCTTTGTGCCCCTTCTGGAACATTGCTATAACAGTTTAGTGTGATTTTTATGCACTAGTTAGTTGTACTAGTCTAGGTATTACAGTTCTTGCTTTTGAAAGAAAGAGGGTCTGCATTTCCGTTAGAAGTGTGCTTAGTCATTATTTCCTTTGTTCTAAAAATGCTTAAATACACTTAGTGGAAAGTTTGTTTATACCACTTATGGCACAAAACACATTGTAGATTATTACACTTATCGGTATACAAAGCATATGCTATGTGCTTTGTGCCATATATAGAACAAACAATTTTCACATCATTTTTGGTGCATATTTTTAAGATTAATTTTTTTCTTCATTTTTCCTGAACTCAGTGCTATTAAAAAGGTAACAAATGATTCTTTTCGTGAAAATATAAAAAATCGTGCAGTGAAGGGTTAACATCTATTGTAACAAAAATCAACAGGATATAGAACATGAAATCAAATTTTATTGACTTTATAGATTTCACGAGAAATAGGTTTGGTAAAACCCTACCCAGAAACTAAGGTCTGGTTACATCAGCAGCATGTTGGTATTTCTTGAGATGGAGAAAAAACCCACTGACGATTCAAAAATAAAAACGTACTTGTTCAAGTTTTCACTTTTGTCGGCACTCCCGGAGTGCCACTGCTTCTTTTTTTAAACTTTTGAAGTTACACTCGTCTCTCTGATACTTTTTGTTCCAGCTTTCAATATATAAACTTTTTTTAATGTTCTGAAAATATAGCACTATTTGACACTCCAATTAATTTCCGCTCTTAAATGCACATTCTTACTTTCCCTAGACATTTTTGACGCAATTTCTGTCCAAAAATTTTTTATTCTTGAAGCATAACAATACTAACATGTTTTCTTTACTTGCACGTGTAAGAAATCAACGCTACAGCTGTTAAAGCAATAGCAAAAATAAAAAAAGTATAAAAATTACCATGTTGCGGTTATGTATTCAGTTGCTCTGAGACACATGATTTTGAAAGCTCACCAACAGAAGAGCAAACTGAACAAGAAAGAGAGCAATGCTCTAGAGCGGATACAGATGCATTTAAATCAATATTGAATAGAAAGATTTATTTAGTCAGATAGCAGTGTCTAATAAAGCAAAAAAACCTGATTGAAACTTGAGTTGTGAGCATTATACAAATACCACACTGTACCTTGAAATTGGGGATCACTCTTAAAAAAATTGTTAAAAGTAAGAAAGCACTCATTCTCAGTTTTCGAAAAAGTATTTTTCCTCTTAACGGAGATACTTTGTCGAAAAAATAAAATTGCATTGAATTCTAAGACAAATCATCGTGCATGAAAATGTATAGATGCAAATTGAAGAAAGAAAATAACTAACAGGAACTATCAGTTCTCCGTCTAATCAACAAATTGTAGCTGCGTGGTCCGGCGTTGCAAGATCGTGCCTTTAACCCTCGTGGGTTCCTTGGGGTCATATGTGACCCCAATGCAATTTCTGTTTAATATATCTTGTTAAACAACCATTTGTTTTTAAAGGCATTTTGTGGTTTTTATTCTTCTAGATTTCTGTTCAAAATAATGCTATTATTGTGTTTTATTTTTCTTGAATTGCATTTTTTGCACACAAGACCCTCGGGGTCACTTCCCCAGAATGCCAAAAAAAAAAAAAAAAAAGAGGACGTTGCAACTTTTGTCCAAGAGAACTGGACAGAAAATGCATCGTGCAGAAATGTCATAAGTGTTTGAAATTCACTTGCAAAAAAAAATCATGTTTTTTTCAGGTCTGTAACAGTTGTAAATAAATGTACAGTTATTGTAAGTTTTGCTCTAAAATTTTAATGTTTAATGCATAAAATAATTTTACTTTGATTGTGTCGTTTTATTTCATTTTTTTAGCATTAAAAAGTGTGTGAACTTAAATAATGCATGTAACATTCAATAATCATAATAAATTAATTAAAAGAAGCATTGGGGTCGTTTATGACCTCAAGGGTCTTGAGTGTAACTGAAATGGGAGGGACCCACGAGGGTTAAAGTAGCGAGAAAAGTTTCAACAAACTACTCGCCACCAAGGCGGCTCGCTAAGAGACGCTTCGCTCCTTTTACTTTTTCCTGCATCAAAAAGTCATTCGAATTTTTAGATGTTGCACGGACGCTTTACACTTTTCCAGTAGTGAGGAAAGCTTCACCAAATTCGCCGCCACAGCAGCTCGCGGCGCTTCACGCTTTTACTTTTTCCCTGCATCGAAAAGTCATTCGGATTTTTTAGAGAAAAACGAGAAAGAGAGACTCTGGCACCGTTCCAACACGAAGCTTGCGCTAGAGAGGATTGTGCAATAGCGATTTTACTTTTGCTTTATGATTCCGAAGGAATGAGATAGGAAGATGTTTTTAAATTGATATCTCCATTAATTAAAATCGTACAACTACGATATTGGTCGTTTTGTTCAGTAAAGAAAATGTAGAATCGAATGGTACCTCGATCGATTCTCTACTCCCAGCTGTTTTTGATTAGTTCAAGCTTCAGACAGACAGACGGGAACATATTATAATAGGAGAGACATCATATCAACGATATATATAGCAACGATATATATATATCCTTCTTAATGTAATGAATTTTCAAAATACCAAGAAGTAGTGTAATTTCGTTTGGTCTGATTTTTTTTAATTTAATGGTACATCATGTTTTGAAGTATTCCCGTTCAAAAATAAAATATTTTTGCCATGATTCTAGCTATCTATTCCAATTTCCCGTACACTATACTCGTCATTAAGCACTATAATAATAAAGTATAAAGCACTATAGTACTTGTGCCCTACTGTTTTCGGTATTCTTTCTTTAATAAAAATTTACATATTTGTACTAATTTTGCTGTGCGGTTATTTTTTTTCCCTTTTTTTAGATTTATTTGCACCAATTATCAATAATTTTAAATTGTGAGCATAGTTCTTTCATACTTTTCTACCTTAAAATGTTGTTAAATGAGTTCGATTTGTTGTCTTTCAACTCAATCGATGTACACTACTATAAGAGATTTGGTTTGTTTTGATGTTAAATTCAATTTTACAATAGTTACGTTATGAGCCATAGTCGTTACTCAACTCTTAAAAACATTTAATGTTTTAAACGCTGACAAATAAAAAGTTACTTATATGTTATTCTGTAAAAAGTGTAAAATTTGCCGTCACGTGCATTTTACAATCAAAATTTTAAGAAATAGTTCATATAACAATATTTTGAAATTTCAATAAAAATAAATCTATTTAAATCTATCAACAATTTGTTTTACAAAATTTTTATTTTAATATATTTTTGATTCACAATATGTGAATTCTCACCACCGTTGGCATTTCACCTCAAAAAATCATGAGGCAAAGAGAAAAACAAAATATTTTTGTGATGAAACATTTCTCTTTGATGATTAAAAATATTTTTCGTTAAATGAATGTGCAAATGAACGAATAAATGAATTAACAATGAAAAAGAAACGAATAAATGAAAAAATGACTTACATTAGAAAGAAAATGGGTGATTAAAGTAGAGAATGAATAAGAAAAAAAGTGAACGAATAAGTAAGTGAATTAATAAGAAATTTAATGCAAACAAATTAATTCACGAAAAATACTTAGATGATTTAACAATGGATGATTAAGTAAACGAAGTGAACTACACTGGCGGAAAAAAAATCCCAACACCAAGAAAAAATTGCCGTAGAGTAATAAAATTTGGGTAATGCAATTGTCTAGTTAACATGTTTAATTGATTAAATGTACAAGATCACTGGCTAATTTAAGCTCAAGAAAATGCTGTGCAAATGTGAAATTATGTTAATTTAATAGAGGGTGTAACCTCCAGAATTTTGAAGGCAAGCCTGCAAGCGTGCATGCATTATGTCATACAGGTGCCGAATGTCACTTTGTGGTATGGAGTTCCATGCTTGTTGCACTTGCTGTGTCAATATTAGGACCGTCATTGCTGACTGTGGATGATGCTCGAGGTGCCATCCCATGATATTCCATACGTTATCAATTGGAGATAGACCTGGTGATTTTGCAGGTCATGGTAACATGTCAGTACTCTGTAGAGCACATTGCGTTACAGCAGCGATGTGAGGGCGAGCGTTATCCGGTTGGAAAACGCGCTCTTGAATGCTACTCATGAAGGGCTGTACTACTGGTTAAATTAACAGACTGACGACAAATTTTCAGTCAGTGAGTTTGGGATAACCACAAGAATGCCCCTGCTGTCGTAGGACATTGCTCCAGAGACCATAACTCCAGGTGTGAGTCCCGTGTGTCTAGGCCGTAGACCGCTTGGATGCAGGCGGTCCCCTGGCCTCCTTCTGACCAATATACAGCCACTACTGGCACTAATTCAGAATCTGTTTTCATCAAAAATTACAACAGATCTCTACTCCGACCTCCAGTGAGCTCTGTCGTGGCACCACTGCTGTCGGAAAAGGTAATGGTTTGCAGTCAATGGAATACCGGCTACAGGCTGCCTGGCTAGGAGCTGTCCTTGAAGTAAACAGTTTCTTACCGTTCCTTGGGTCACGAGGGTACCAACTGCGGCTCGAATGTCAGCCGCAGATGCAGTACGATGCGCCACAGCCGTACGCAAGATTCGGCGATCTTCCTTCTCAGTCGTGCCACGTGGCAGCTCGGAACTCGATCTTCTTGAGGTAGTACCATCCCTTGACCATAGCTTTCAATAATCATGCATGGTGGAAACATTCCCACCCAAGTTTTTCTGCAATATCGCGAAATGAAAATCCACCTTCTCGTAGCCAAATTGTACGACCTCGTTTAAACTCGGTGAGCTGTTGATAATGGCTTCTTCGTCTTCTTAAAAGGTATTCCTGGCTAACATGAACGCAATTCGTCCAATTTCACGGAAAAATAATACACACGAGCTTCACAACACGCTTTTAAAACAAGCCTTATTTGCATGTTCTGAGTGACGCCAGCTGCGCCACACTTATGCGCGGAACACGAAATTTCAATCGATGTCATCTTTCAGTTGTATAAACACGCCTACCGAATTTCGTTTATCTAACACAAGTCTTTCTTGGTGTTGGGATTTTTTTTTCCGCCAGTGTATTTCTTTTTACCCCTCGTGCACTTGACAAATTGCATTGAACATTAAAAAACAAAACATGCTTAATCTGAACTAAATATTAGGTTGGTGCGTATGAAATGTCGGATTCTTAAGTGATTCTATAAAACTGCATATCTTTCTTCAAAAGCTGTTTATTCAATCAAAGTATGCTCCATTCGCTTCAATACACTTCTCCCAACGAGATTTTAAAGCGTAGATGCCTGTCTTAAAAAAATTTTAGTCTTTAGAATTAATAAACTCTGATATCGAGTTTTTTTAGACTGTCTTCATTTTCATAGTGTTTGCCCCTTAAAAACAGCTCTAAATGCTTGAAAAAATGAAAATCGGTCGGCGAGAGATCCGGTGAATATGGTGGATGCTGCAAAACTTCATATTCCAGTTCGTTCAGTTTCGCAATTGTTTTGTGTGTCGGCAGAATTCATATCGGCAATAAACTCAAAAGAAATAACAAAAGGGAAGACCTTCGAGAAAACCTATTTTGCTGAAATGAGTCTCTGGCAATGGACAATACGACTATGAATGAGGTTATGCCAAAGACAACAGTATAACGAAAACAGGGAGACAAACGTTCGCATGTAAAGAGAATCCGACATTTCATACGCACCAATCTAATAAGTACTGCAATGGACATTAGTAGATCTCAATAACTGCTTCAAATGATAATTACAAGAAATTTATCCTTTTAAAATGGAAGAAATATTTTGATAAACCACGACTGTTGCAATATGTTTATCAAATTTTAAAAATTACTTGTGTAGTGTGTTTCGGTGATATTTAGAGCTATTTATTTTTTGACTGGAATCAACTGCATGTTTAGGAGCTTGGTTAAAATATTGCTAAATAGAGGGCTCTACAAACTGTGAAAATACTTTTCCATTTCACTTCGCCCCACATTCCCCTACTAAAACGTCATTACCATCCACTGTCCTTAATCAGAGTTTTCGTCATTACAGGTAAATAGTTAAAATGCATCTCTGAAACAGGTTTTAATGATGCTTCATATTTCCTAATTAGAACCTAAGTTCCATTTTTGCTTGATCGCATAATTTAATGTGTTTCTTGCATAGTTTAAACTTGTCTCCAGCATTTTGCATCATTACAATCCAACATGTTTCACAGACTTTCAGGACCCCCTACACTGTAAAAAAAACGAGTGGTGTTTTTACAGGATAATACAGCTAATTTTATAGTAATAAACTGCAAAAATTGCTCATTTTACAGTAATAAACTAAAATTGATAACTTTACAGTACTAAACTGTAAAATTAGTAATTTTACAGTTCATTACCGTGCGTTTCACAGTTTGAAAGCGGAACCTCTGCTGACAGTATTATACTGTTGTTTATACAGTATAATAACAGCTAAAATTTTACTGCATTAACTGTAAAATTACTAACTTTAGTGTAAGAAACTGTAAAATTGCTAGTTTTACAGTTTATTACTGTGCATTTTGCAGTTCTAAATTGGAACCTCGGCTGCCAGTATTATACTGTGAAAACAACAGTTTGTTTTTTGCAGTGTTGGTGAAACTAGCAGTTTAAATAACTTCAAGGTTTAGTAGGAGCCATCATTACTTTGTTAGTTAAATAAGGATCTTGTGTGTAGAAATTTCTAAGCTTCCTGATTAGGTGTTTTTTATATCAAAAGAGGTAGATTTTTTTTTTTACGTAAGTCAATGCTCATGAGGAGTTACTTTTTAATACTATTGTGCAATTTTGTTCTTTTATGCTTGAGATTAGTGAAATTTTGCTCAAAATATGTAAAATTTTAACGAAGATAGCCAACACTTTGTCTTGTCAAGGGACATACTACTTTAAATTACCATAACCATTCATATCCTTTCCTTAACCAGGGAAAACTGAAGATAAAATTATACAAAGTGCTTTGGTTTTAAGATTTAAGATGTTTAATTTATTGAAATTTATTTTTTTTTACTGCTGCATGTTTTATTTCACAAATTAAATCGGAGCTCATTAAAAAAATAGCTGATAAGTATTTTTTAAAAGTTTCAATATTTTAGCCCTTTAATATACAGGGTGTTCCAAGTCAACTGTCATGACCTCTTATTCCTCAACCGTTCGTCCTAGATGCATACTTCCAATTGCAAATTTGCTCAAAATGAGGTAGAGAGTCAAAATATTGAAAGTTTGAAGCGAAAAAATAATTCAGTCAAAAAATACGAAATCTAACTTTTTATAGAGACTCCGGGTCCCCAAACTTATATTTAGGGAAAGAATCTCCATTGAAAAATAATACTAACACAAAAGAATGACATTTGTGCGATCAAAATTTGCGGAGATATTCGAGTTTTAAATGCGCAGGGCCCGTAAACAAATTGACAAAAGAAAATTTTCGCCCTGCCAGAGGAATAACGAGCTTTTAGATTAGGGACGATAATGAAATTTGTTTCGTCCATGTCAGAAAACATTCGCTTCTCACCAGGGATGGCAAATAAGGGGGGCAAGAAGGGGCGGTCGCACCCCCAAATATTTCTCGCAGAATGTGAAAAAACTGGTAAATTCAATTTATGTGTATCACAAATCAATGATCACGTTCAAAATTAACTAAAATAGATTGTTCATTTTCAACAAGAATTGATAAAGCTCATCCTTAAACATATTCTTAAGATTATTTCTAATAAGAGAGGAATCTGAAAAATATACTCTGAAACAAGTATAACGGGATAAGAAAGGATTTTCAACTTTATCTATTTGGGAAATAGCACAAGACACTGGGAATCGATGAAAAAAAAGCTCGTCTTTTTGACTCCAAACATTGCAGATTATAAGTTGACTAAAAGTTAAAAAATAATTACTAACCAAGACATTTTGTGTGATAACTAATTACAAAATAATTTTTCGCTTTGGTCGTAAGAATTTAAATTGTTTCATAACTCCAATTATTCTAAATATTAAATCCATTTTGTGAAGTTTTTCTTTTCACCAATATGTATTTTGTCCCATACTGGGGTACTTCATATTTAAGAAACTTGCCCCTTCAAACGAAATGCTGAAATGCCGCCTCTGCTTCTCATTGTATTCAAAAATAAATACAGATGATACAAGACTACAAAACATAACAAGACAAGGTAAATTATTATACAATTTTATACAAAGATATTAAACACACGAAATATGTAGAATCTAAGAAATAATATGCATTGCGATTACATTGTCCGTAAAGCAACACCATTTCTACATACTGTTCCGTAGTGTACATCGTAACTTCAAGCCTTAACAAAATGCATCTAGTTAAGCCGATTTTATTCTGCAGTGAAGGGCTTAAGTTATTTCAAGCCACCACTATACAGTCGGTAAATTTATATTCGCGAATTCAGCAAGACATTTTCATCCTTTCTTATTCAATTTTTTTCGTATTTTAATTCCCATGTTAAATAACTTTTACAGTTAAATATTTTTGGGAAAATAAAGAATATTTTTTTATTAAAGAACTCTGAATGGTGCTAATTTCGCGTGTATATGACCCCCAAAATCACTTAAAATAACGCTAGTGTAAAGTGGTATAAGTCATAAAGTTTCATGTTTCATTTCTCCATGGATTTTGATAGCACAAATGTCATTTTTTTTTTTTTTTGTGTTAGTATTATTTTTCAATGGAGATTATTTCTCTAAATATAAGTTTGGGGGCCCGGAGCCCCTATAAAAAGTTTATTTTTTTATTTCTTAACCAATTTTTTTTTTTTTTTCGCTTCAAACTTTCCATATCTTAACTCTCCTCCTCAAACTTTCCATATCTTAACTCTCCTCCTCATTTCGAGCAATTTTGCAAATGGAAGTATACATCTAGGACGAACGGTTGAGGAAATAAAGGTCATGACGGTTAACTTGGAACACCCTGTATATGTATAATTTGAATTTAGATGATAAATTAAACCAAGTATTGATTAATCAAATGATTCATAAACAAAAAGTAAAGAACATTTTGAAAAAAAAAATTGCATACGACGTTGTTCATCAAATTTACAAATTTAACCCTAAAAAACTGAGGATGTTTAGTGAACTTTTGCAGTTTGACACTAGCTAACCCGCGCGAAGTATTTTTGCTCGAGAGTGGGAATTTAAAAATTTGGTTTTTAAGCATAATTTTTCGAAAAAAAAAGCCAAAATGTGAATTTTTCTTTATATATGTTTTCGAAATTTGAGAAGAACTTATTTAAATGATCCCTTACTCATAGAATTTGGCAAAGTATTTAGGAAGTTATGGCATGCCAAAACCCCCTCCCCAAAGCAACCCTTGAGAAGTAACATAATGTTACTGAGATTTATCTTGTTAAAAATAAGCATTTTCATTTCTGATTTTAATACAATAAATGTTTCAAAACCCTGTAATGGATTTAGATTTTATATTCATGAAATTTTGAATAGTCAAAAACGACATTTGTCAGGAAAAGGGGGAATCCAGCTCACTGCTTTCAAATTATTTGCATGACGCTATTGCCAACTCAGTTGATGGGCAACCATTCTGGGATGCTATACATTAACGCAATGCATAATGAAATATCAAACTAAATTGAAATCAATGCCTCTTTTTTCTTTAAATATTTATTTTAAAAAAATGTTTCGTGATATTCACCGAGAATTTAAAAAAAAAAAAAAAAAAAAGCTGATTTTAAAAACAACAGAACTGTTACTCAGAATCCAATAATGAGTAAATTGCATATTTAAAGAAAGTTGGTTCGGGATAATGCTAAAGAATTTTCAGTCCCATCAGTATTCGAACTCATGAGCTCTGCATTATCAGCATGACTCTCTAACCAATTAAGCCAATCGACCTCCATTTCGAGACGTTATGCAATGAAGCAATCCCCAACAAAAACGGAATAAATCAGTTTTAGTGACAAAAACAGCCAAAATATTAAGTGGCTCATTAGCCCTGTATTAAATATCTACTAATATAAAGCATTCAATGTTAAAGTAAGAGTGTCTATGTAGACATTAACCTACTCGCTGAATATTTGAATTTTCCTTTCTAGTCAGCATCAGAAACTTGAAAATTTTTGATTATTTTAAAGAAAAATTATGAAAAAAAAAAAAACATTATAAAAAGGCATCACTCACAGAAATAAACAAGCTACTTGCTAATTCTGAATTCGCAAATTTAAAGAAAAGGTTGATGGAAGAATTGTATTATTAAAAATCCTTATCATTGAAATTAATCTCTGGCGATTACCTTTTTGCCAATTAATCAGTAACCAGTAGTCGGTTCAGTTACCTATCGATACATCCCTAATTACTAACACCAATTAATAGGTGATTGCTTTAGGAACGTTTTTCCCTCTTTCTTCGTTTATTTTTCTTTCTTTCTTTATATATATATATATATATATATATATATATATATATATATATATATATATATATATATATATATATATATATATATATATATATATATATATATATATATATATATATATATACTGTTTCTATTTCTACCGAACTATAAAATGGTTTGGATAATTTTATTCCCGTGCAAAAATAATGATAAAAAAAACTCCTTATTACAATAAATTTTAAAATAGCGAATTCCAACTAATAAAACTGACAGTAAATTTTCAATAATATTATCAAATCTTGACCCAGTTTATGCAGTTTGACGGATTATGCTAAGAATCAGACAAAGCTGTCAGACTCCTATTAAATAATGTGGAGGCAGTTCATTTGCTCTTGAGTATCCTAAAATAACTTCTCTCCCCAACTTCCATCTGAGCTCTTGACGTCGCGGAACTTTTCTTACAGAGGATGCAAAGGTTCCCACTTTTGGCGCCTTATTTTTCCTCTAAAATTCCAATTTTACTGTTTATGCATGCACTAATATTATTTTAAAAACAATGTGGTCAATATCACTGAAGCAGAAAGAAGGGTTTCGTATAAAGTATTATAATTACAGTAAGTTTTATTTCGCAACCGTTTGGACCTAGCAGAACCGCCAAAAGCCGGAGAGGAGGAGAATCTAATTGTCAGTTTGGTTACCGGACCCTCTCCCCCCCCCCCAACTCTTATAATACTCCAAATTCATAGCCGGATGCCTAGATTCTGATTAGGTTGACATTACCGCTCGTCAACCCTGGTAATTTCAGAACTCTAATAAAATACGAACTAAAACTCGTATTTATTAAGAAAGCGGACTACAAGGTCAGCTACTAATAACGTTTAAGGTGATGGATAATACAGGGTTATTCTAAATGATGAACCTATCTTTTAAAAATCGTATTTATTAAAGTACAAATCCAAAACGAACAATTTTTATACCAAGGCAAAGAGGAAGTTTAAACTATAAATGTTCAATGCTTCTGCAGTCTGCTGCACATCATGCTGTGATACACAGACACACAGTCGGCCTGTGCTTTTCACTTTAAGCACACTTCCAATCTGTTGAAATTGCGTAAACCAATGGCTATTGTTTTTTCCAGTTTTTGGTTCAATACCGAATTTGGTACGAGATGCACTACAATTTTTGACTCACTTTTTGCGAACTGAAGGAATGCAGAAAATCTTGTAACTTTGTACTTCATGGTATAGTCATCTCAATCAACTGACAGTGAAACAAAATCCGATGTATTGCCGTGCGAACTCTGTCGTTAGCTTTCTGAAACCATCACTGCTGTATATGTCACATGATGATGTGCTGTAGATGGCGGCCACATTGAACATTTATAATTGAAAATAAACTTTGAAACTTCCTCTTTTCATTTGTATAACGATTGTTCTACTTCAGTAAATACGATTTTTAAAAAAGGGTCCATCATTTAGAATAAATGTGTACAATGTTTTCCCTATAAACTTTCTATCTCAAATACTTTTCGAGGAATGTAACAACTTTTATGCTGCTAGCCATGTAAGCGCTCCATCTGTGTAAGCATTTTTTTTTTTTAATTTAAAATAGAGCAGGCTCTGAGGCCACTCTATCCTCAGCAAAAAAAAAAAAAAAAGTACACAATACAAAACACAGAATTAAAAGTTTGTTGACATAATTGCTCTAAAGTAAGTTCACGGAAAAGATAGACAGAAAGTAAACAAACAGGTTGCCCGAAGGTTTGTCGCTATGCTACTTTTGGAAAACAATAAATTAGTAGGTTTCGCATTTGCCGTCTGATTGGCACCAAATTGTTCTGGTCCAAGCCAAACACATGATTGACAAAGCCGAATGGCACAATTCTTTGTTTACATCAAATCTATCTATCCCGAGAACGAAGAGTAGCTTCCCATTAGCGGGAGAAACGGATGAACCAGGAAGTTTAGGACACTTAAGAAGGTTATGCATATGCATGTATAATAGACAGTAGGGTGAGTCGATTTTAACTTTTTAAAAAATCGAAAACGCCTGAAGTGCGAAAAGTATATTGGTATCAAATCTTTGTAGAAAAAATTGCCTTTGAAATCAAAATATATTTATATCTCCCGCAAGGTCCTTGAAATTTCGCCAAATATGTAAAAACTAGTATTTTAAGTTTAATTTTTTTAATTTTTATGCATTAATTTTCTTAATCACCAGTAGCACAGAGACACTCATACAGCCTACGAAGAACATTATTTTGATATCGTAAAATATTTACGTCCCCGCCAGGCATATGAAATTTCTTCAAGGTCGTAAAAAAATCGCGTTTTAATTTTTGTATAAAAGAAATAATGAATGTTTTTTTTTTTTTTAATCTCCTGTGGCATAAATGGTTGCACGGTAGGACTCTTTGTTCACGAAAAAAATGTCTGTCATCGAATGATATTTTAGCCTTCCTCTGATTCCGAGAAATTCGTATCATTTGAACCTTTTCGATATTCTAGCAACTTGAAGCAAGAATTTTTATTCATTATATTTTCTTACATTAAAATCGTTTTATACCCTTTTTTCTCAAATAAGAGCACTACAGTCTATATCAATATGTAGAAAATGCACTCTATTTGCTATTGTAAGCCTCCTGTCGTGAGAGACAGTGCCTTTTCGACGATTTGGTGGACAGCGTTTTTTGTCACTTTTCAGAACACACATAGCTAATGCAATATTTTTGCTTAGTACGAAGTGCGTCTATCTAATCGCATCACTATGCTTGAGTTTTTGAACATGCACAATGAGGAGAGGGAGGTCAATGAAAATAAAAGAGTGAGCTTATGGAGCATATAATCTTCAATGAGAAGGTGCATGGAGAATTATTATGCGAAATGACGAGGAAGTCAAAACTTTGACAAGAAAATAATGGATTCTGAACGAGTGAATAAATATAGTATACCATTGGAAAATATAAATAGCCCACTTCAACAATTTAAAAATATTTTGGATTGTACGTGTGCAGTATAAAATGAAAAACTTCGACTTTGATAAGGATTTAAAGTTGCTATCTATTCAGACGAAGTAAGCGCCTTTAGAATGACGTTTCTATCATCAGCATTAAACAAAGAGTAATATGAGCATTCTACACACCAAAGTTTAAGGAGAGAAATGCATGAAGTGTTATAGCATGCGATGGGAAGCAATTTTCACAAACATTTATTACCATAAAATAGTATAGCTAACGAAGTAATGTCTAGTATTATAAGGTATTTAAAAATAAGTCAGTTATTAGGCTTGAATTTACCTACACTCGAGTCGGATGTTGCAGTCAATACAGGCAACTACCAATCTTGAAGTTCAGAAAAGTGACTGTTGATCTTCCCTCAGTAAATGAAGACACAATTAGTTCTGAGCAAAAATATTGCATTAGCTATGTGTGTTTTGAAAAGTGGCTAAAAACTTTGTCCACCAAATCGTCGGAAGGGCTCTGTCTCTCATGACAGTAGGCTTACAATAGCAAATAGAGTGCATTTTCTACATATTAATACAGGCTGTAGTGCTCTTATATGAGAAAAAAGGGTTTAAAATGATTTTAATGTAAGAAAATACGTTGAATAAAAATTCTGCTTCAAGTGGTTAAAATATCGAGAATGTCCAAATGATACGAAGTTCTCCAAATCAGAGAAAGGCTAAAATATCATCCGATGTCAGACATTTTTTTTTTTTCGTGAACAAAGAGTCTTACCGTGAAACTATTTATGCCACAGGCGTTTAAAAATTTCATGCCTTAATGTTTTTTGAATAAAAATTAAATGCGATTTTTTACGAGTTTATCGAAGTTTCATGGGCCTGACAAGAATCTTAAATATTTTACGATACCAAAATAATGTTTTTCGCGAGCTATGAGTGTCTCTGCGTTACTATTTTTCCTTCTGGCTATTAAGAGAATTAATGCATTAAAATTTTAAACATTAAACTTAAAATGCTATTTTTTACACATTTGGAGAAACTTTAAGAGATAGCTGTGCGGGAGATGTAAACAATAAACATAATTTGATTTCAAGGCAATTTTTTCTGCAAAGGTTTGATACCAATATACAACTTTTCCCACCACAGGCGTTTTCGATTTTTAAAAAAAGGTTAAAATCGACTTACCCTAATAAACAATATCCGAAAAATGCGTGTTTTGGCCTATATTTGCGGAGCGTTTCTGGACCTGATCCGCAACTCCTCCTTAATGTCAGGAAAAATTGCATTTATGGGTCTTCAATTTTGAAAATTACTCTGTAGAAATGCCACTTTCGCTCTTTTCCCGCAATTTGATAAAACGTAGCCTAAAATTGGTTCTTGGACCATCAATCTCAAACCATTTCGGACAAAGAACCGCCCCCCCCCCGTTGTTTTTCCTTTCGTCCAAAGTCATCAAAGGTAAATTTTAAATGCTTTTGAGGGTTTCAATGTCAAAAAATGTCCGAGAGCCACATTACCAACAGTTGTCTAAGAGTCCTGTTTTTAGCTTTCAACATCAAAAATTCTCGAGGGAGAATACCCAACTTCTAATCTAATGTCGCAATACATAGCCTGAAATTGTATTTCTAAAACTTCAATGTCAAAAAAAATTCAGGGCAGAGTCTCTGAACTCTAACTTTTTCTCCTAACGTCATAGAGGAACTGCATCTATAGGATTTCCAATTCGAAAATTCTCTACTTCCCTAACACTCTCCCACCCCCCATCCCTCTTCTAATGAGGCCAAAAGTAGCCTTAAATTCCGTTTTTTAATCAAAAGTTCGGAGAAAATTCTGGAGGAAGGTCCCAAACTTCTCTCTAACGTTACCACAGTTCAAAAAAAATTTTTCTAGATACGTATGTGCAAGCACACACACCAGAGTCTGTGATCCTTTTCTTCTCAAAAAATGCTTACAATTGTCTCAAGTTAGGAAAAAAATGTGGGAGGGAATCTTGAACCAGCGCCTTCTATTTCTCCATTTTTAACAAACGGAGCTTCAAGTCGCGTTTTTATGATTTCAACAACAAACAATTTTCAGATTAGAACCACCGAAAGAAATAACCGAAAACTACGTTTAAAAATTTGAATTTTGAAAATTTTCAAATGGAGATCACCCAACCCTCATCTTCCGTCACTTTACAAAAAACAGGCTTGCAATTGAGGTTTTCAGTATTCAATGCCGAAAAACACCTGGAGAAGCCCCGAACCTTCCCAATTTCCTTAACAGTACAAAATCTTGCCTGAACTCGCGTTTTTAAAACTTCAATTTTGGAATATTTTTTATGAATCTCCATACCCCTAACGATATCAAATGAAACTTAAAATGAACTAAAATTTTCTGGAGTAAATCCCAAATTTTTTTCTTCCCTCACGTGACCAAAAACTAAGTAAAATTTGACGTCAATTTAAAAAAATCTCTGAGGTAGTAACAGAATTCTTAAGTCCCGATCCCGACCCCTTTTCCCTAAAACCATCACAGATTCACTAAAAATGAATTTTTAAGACTTAAGCGCGGTGAATTTTCCGGAAGAGACCTCTCAGCATCCCCTCCCCTTATTTTTTTTGACGTCCACGAAGAAAGTTTTAAAATGCATTTTTGGAACATATCGGTACCTTCCTTTCACAGCAATAAACTGCACATTAATCAATTTCTCAGAATTAAATTCATACCAGCTTTCATAAACTCACACTATGCCCCCCCCCCAACCCCATTTTTATGTAGAAATTTGATATAGAAACTCCGAGTTTTTTTATATAGAAAATAATGAGTGCTCCAGTGGTAAGTTAATCTTCGACACACACGGATGTTTTCCTCTTTTTCGAGTAATAGGAAAGGTAATTGGCACTGAATTAAGTAGGGTTACTTTCGTAACGGATTTGCAAAAGTATTCCAACTCAAATCCTCGACAATCACCCTTTTCTATTACCCAAAAAAGAGGGAAACATTGTCAATGTCGGAGGTCAACTTACCAGAGGAGAACTAAACTACCTATAAAGCAGTGAGTAACCGCCTCTAAGCAAGGGCTAAGGCAGAAACATACAATACACCGCCAACTCGTTTATTTCGATCCATGGACTGCAGTTTCGGGCTAATTTAAATCTTTTGAATAAAAATGATAGGTCCCGTCTCGAAATGATAGGTCCACCCTTATTTTTCAAATTTTCGACTCTTAATTGAGAATAAGAATCACTTTTTTTGATAGTGATTATATATCTGTAATTGTTAAAACTATGTTTGATGAAATTTCTTAAAAATAAATCATTTCTTCTTATTTGATGCAAATTTTCATTTTCAGACCGTTTCAAAAAGATAGGTCAGCCTTCAGAAATTTTGCCCCAACCACGTTTATTTCCAAAAATTTACATAAGTATCGTTGCTTAGTCTTACTACGGGATTATGCTTGCTGCTGTGGAAGTATTTAGACAGATTTGAACAGCACTTTGTAGTCAAACAAAACGGGTTGTCGTTGCAGTCTTTCGCTGGTTGAGCAGCGGAAAATTGATGCATTTAAACAGTCTGGAAAATCGAATAGAGAAATAGGTAAGCTATTAAACAGATCACAAAGTGTTGCAAACAATTTTTTGCTATTTAGAAATGCTTATAGCAGTAAAAAAATCATCTGGCCGCCCATCAAAAGTGACACCCGGACAACGAAGCACTATCGTAAGGGACCTAAAATCTGGAAATAATGAGCATATCCACTTTGGCCAAACAACTAAACCCTTCAATATCAAAATCTACTGTCCACAGAGCGGTTAAGAAGTTCGGTAATTTAGTGTACGGGAAAAGGAAAGCGGCTCCGAAATTGACTAAAAAGCACAAAAAAAAAAAAAAAAAGAGATTGAAATTCGCGCAGGAAGTGATGTCCTGGAAACAAGATAGGCATCGTGTGATATTCAGTGATGCAAAGGAATTCAACCTGGATGGTCCAGATGGTTGGCATTATTACTGACACGATCTGCGTAATGATAAACAGATATTCTCGAAGAGGTAAGCTGATGGTGGTTCCGTTATGGTGTGTTCCCGATTCAGAGGGACAGGAAAAACTGATATAGCATTTGTAGACAATGGTTTGAATGCTGGTGGCTGTAACAAGCTGTTTGAACAATATTTTCTTCACAATCAGAACCCATTGGGGCCCATTCTTCATGTTCCAACTGGATAATGCTCCTCTGCACTCTGCAAAGTTCACTTTTGAATGGTTCCTGGATAATGTTATACATATTATCGATTAGCAACCTTACAGTCTTACCTGAATCCAGTAGAAAACATGAAGGGTATACTCGCAAGAGCGGTGTATGCAGGCGGAAGGCAGTACAACAGTACTGCAGACTTAAAAAGGACTATTTCCTCCGAATGGTCAAAAATCGGGACAAATTGTTTGCAAAAACTTGTAGAAACTATGCCAAATAGGATTTATGAGCTTATTCAGAAAAAAAAATCCGAAAAATTTTCTTATTAATTCAACGTTTATTTGATGCTTGGTTCAATGGACTTATCTTTTTGAAACAGCTGTTTCATCTCATTTTAGTTTCCTTCATTATTCCTATTATTTTTAAATTATTTATGAGCTATTTTACATTGAATGAAGTAATGTAGTTTATAAAATAGTACTTTGTACACATTACAAACCTTTTTTAATAGCACAACTTTCGTTTTTGCTGGTGGACCTATCATTTCGAAACGCACTGTAGTTATGAGTTCGTTTTCCTGAACCTTGAAGCTGGGCACAAAATCTAATTGATGTTCTGTCAGTCTAGAAAAATTAAGTATTAGTGATTAAATACGATATTATATTTTGATTTTATCTGGCAGAAACAACACGTTTTCACGAGCACTACAAATACCACTTTGAACTATTGATACGGAATTTGATTAACTCATAGAACGGTGCGTGTCGCGAGGCAAAAACTAGAGGAAGTTATTCCATCAAAAAAAAAAGAAAAAGAAAAACATCCCCCTAACGGCGAGAGCCTCTCCCGAAAGAAAAATATTCCAAAAAATACTCGAACTAAGAAAATAAATTTTAATGGTTCAGTCGACGCCATGACACCTTGCTGGTCAACCCAGGAAATAGGGTGAATTTACACCCCCCCCCCCCTCAAAAGGACTTGCCGGCCGAGCCAAGGGCTTGCTGTCCCCTAATTTGCTACATAAGCACTGATATTTGAAATTCCAGTCGAGAGTCAAATAGTTAATTGTAATCCCCTTCCTTCCTCACCCAAACGATAAGCTTTAGTATAAATGTTTTCGACTGGTCTTTGATATTGGGTCAATCCATGCGAAATCATACAGGAAAACTAAACATTGTTGCTCACTATTTTTGATTTTTAAAACTTTTTGCCTGTTAATTAACTGTTATAGTGGGAGCATGAAACAATGGTTTAAAAAATTTTAAACCTTCAGAATTTTTTTTGGCAAGCACTTTTCAGTAGCTGCGGAAGCGACTTTTCGTGAAAAGAGTACTTTGTGAAGATGCTTATAACTTTTTTATTTATAAATGTATCAAAATGATTTAAAAACCACTTGATTGAGCAAAAAATGGTCTAAATTTCTATACCAGTTATTTTTCTGATAATTAGTAACAAATTTGTGTAAAATTGGCTTAAAAATAAGATTTTTTGTGTGAAATTTTACATTTTTGGCATAAAAATATTAGTAGAAGGAATTAAGACTCACCCTTACTTATTTTTCCCTTGAATAGATATCTCATAGGACTATTCCCAGAAGTAGTGTGAAACATTTGAAGACAGTATTTTTTTTTATATAATTTGTCAAACTTGGCATTTTGGAGAAAAAATGCTAACTTTGAGATTTAATATCTGAAAAGGGACTGAATGAAAATCTACAAAAGTTTAACTGGATAACCTTCTTATAGTAATAAATATGTAGCAAAATTGTTATGAGTGATATCGTTCTAGTTTTAGAGATATGGAGCCGCGAAGTTGACTGAAAAATTTCATTTATTTTGACGCCAAAAAATCATCACATAATGCAAAATTAATTATTCTCGTAATATTAGATGAGTTTTTTTGTGGTATAAACTAACCCTTTTACCAAAATATATAATATTTTAATTTATTTTCCATTTACAGAAAGAAATAATTTAGATATTATGCTTTTATAAATGCATTTTTTTCTACGTGTTAGTCATAAAAACATGATTTTCCTAAAACAGTCTTTATGCATCTAGTGAGCAAAGAAAAATTATAGTTTTAATCTAACCTACAACTCTTCATTCATTTTTAAAAGTTTAAAGCGTTAAAACCCCCTACAGCACCAAAAAGTCGCTAAAAATCCGAATTTAAGCTCTAGATCCTGCCGGCGGACGTATTTTCGCGAAAAATTGTAGGATCTAGATCAGTGTTTCCCAACCTTTTCAAGCTCATCACCCCCTTTAAGATGTCGACTGACACCTATCGCCCCCCCCCCCTTCTTTTTTCTTCCTCGAAAAAACCATAATTTGGAGCAAGTGAACATTTTTTTTTTTTTAACCCTCGTGGGTCCCTCCCATTTCAGTTACACTCAAGACCCTTGGGGTCATAAACGACCCCAATGCTTCCTTTAATTAATTTATTATGATTATTGAATGTTACATGCATTATTTAAGTTCACACACTTTTTAATGCTAAAATAATAAAAATAAAAAGACACAATCAAAGTAAAATTTAGTTTATGCATTAAAAATTAAAATTTTAGAGCAAAACTTACAATAACTGTAGATTTATTTACAACTGTTACAGACCTGAAAAAACATGATTTTTTGCAAGTGAATTTCAAACACTTATGACATTTTTCGATGCATTTTCTCTCCAGTTCTCTCGGACAAAAGTTGCAACGTCCTCTTTTTTTGGCATTCTGGGGAAGTGACCCCAAGGGTCTTGTGTGCAGAAAATGCAATTCGGGAAAAATAAAACACAATAATAGCATTATTTTGAATAGAAAACTAGAAGAATAAAAGCCACAAAATGCCATTAAAAACAAATGGTTGATTAACAAGATATACTAAACAGAAATTGCATTGGGGTCACATATGACCCCAAGAAACCCACGAGGGTTAAATATAAGTACCTAAAGGAGCGGTAAATTCTTAAGGGGCGATGGGTATTTAGAAGAGAAAATAGCAGTAAAAAAAGGGTAACGAAAACCGAAATTGTAAATATGTACAAAACCGCTTGTTCAGTGTTCAGACAATTAATTACACGTTAAGAAAGAAACAAATTGAAGTTCAAGCTCTTCCTCTTTGCACCTCGGATTAACCTTAGTGAATATTTTATCATTCACTGTCAATTTTATGAATTTTCAGATTTTCAATTTATTTTCCTTCCAATTTTTTGTTTCAATGATTTTAATTACCCAGATTCCAGCGAACAAAAGAAAATAATTTCTTGAAAAATGTACTTCTGTTTTTTGATAAGTACGTCAATGATCTTAGTTTAAATGTTTCCCTTCAAATGATTATATCAGTTCGCTTCGTGAAAGAAAAAAAATAAAGGTATTTTATTTATTCATTAATATTTTTAGTTTAAAAGTGATTAGTCATAGTATCTTTATTGCGTACATTTTTCTTCAAATTAAAGTTAGGTACTTATATTTTTAATATTATAGATGTTCACTTGCTCCAAATTATGGTTTTTTCGTGGAAGAAAAAAGAAGGAGGGGGGGGGGCGATAGGTGTCAGTCAGCATCTTGAAAGGGGTGATGAGCTTGAAAAGGTTGGGAAACACTGCTCTAGATCCTAACCTTTTCCACAAAAATACGTCCCCTGTTTTCTGCTGTTATACAGACTCAGTCTCACGGAAAATGGCAGGATCTAGAGCTTAAATTCGGATTTTTAGCGACTTTTTGGTGCTGTAGGGGGGTTTTAACGTTTTAAACTTTTAAAAATGAATGAAGAGTTGTAGGTTAGATTAAAACTATAATTTTTCTTTGCTCACTAGATGCATAAAGACCGCTTTAGGAAAATCATGTTTTTATGACTAACACGCAGAAAAAATACATTTATAAAAGCATAATATCTAAATTATTTCTTTCTGTAAATGGAAAATAAATTAAAATATTATATATTTTGGTAAAAGGGTTAGTTAATACCACAAAAAAACTCATCTAATATTACGAGAATAATTAATTTTGCATTATGTGATGATTTTTTGGCGTCAAAATAAATGAAATTTTTCAGTCAACTTCGCGGCTCCATATCTCTAAAACTAGAACGATATCACTCATAACAATTTTGCTACATATTTACTACTATAAGAAGGCTATCCAGTTAAACTTTTGTAGATTTTCATTCAGTCCCTTTTCAGATATTAAATCTCAAAGTTAGCATTTTTTCTCCAAAATGCCAAGTTTGACAAATTATATAAAAAAAAATACTGTCTTCAAATGTTTCACACTACTTCTGGGAATAGTCCTATGAGATATCTATTCAAGGGAAAAATAAGTAAGGGTGAGTCTTAATTCCTTCTACTAATATTTTTATGCCAAACATGTAAAATTTCACACAAAAAATCTTATTTTTAAGCCAATTTTACACAAATTTGTTACTAATTATCAGAAAAATAACTGGTATAGAAATTTAGATCATTTTTTGCTCAATCAAGTGGTTTTTAAATCATTTTGATATATTTATAAATAAAAAAGTTATAAGCATCTTCACAAAGTACTCTTTTCACGAAAACTCGCTTCCGCAGCTACTGAAAAGTGCTTGCCAAAAAAAATTCTGAAGGTTTAAAATTTTTTAAACCATTGTTTCATGCTCCCAATATAACAGTTAATTAACAGGCAAAAAGTTTTAAAAATCAAAAATAGTGAGCAACATGGTCTTTATGATCTCACATGGATTTCCCTTTTAAACTTTTTTACTAAATATGCAATGAAATTTGTTTTTTAATACAAAAGTTTGTTAAACTATCATTTGGTTGAAATTATTATCGTACTTAACTTCACTTGAGCAAAATTTCGTAAAAAAAAAAAAAAAAATCTGGAGAACTTTCAAAAAGACCTTGAAACATACTCGATATTCAGGTAAAAACTTCGTTTCAGAAAAAATAAAATGTTAAATAAAGTCTGAGAAGCTTTGCTTTTAAGAATCCTATGATGGCAAAAGCAAAATATTTGAAAAAAGTATTAAAAAGAAAAATTGTTTCAATTTTTTGTAAAATCAACATAGACTAATGTTCAATTTGTTGGTTTGATTAATCAATTCTAACTACAAACTGATAATATAACAGTGTATGAGTTTGTATTACGCACAAGAGCTGTAATAATTAGTGAAAAGATCATCAATGCATAATATCCACTTGAAAATGTCTCCTAATAATTTTAACTACATGTGGAAATTTTCTTTAATATCTCATTAACAACGGAAAATACGGTGTGGCGCATAATTTGTCAACTCAAAGATCATTCGCAGCATTTGGCGATGGTTAACTTTCTCCGAGGCGGTGGGGAGATGCACACACCTTAGAACAACCCTAGATCCGGAGAAAGAAGCCAAAAACGAAAACTTTTTGCGTTTTATTTTTTTCCGAAAGAGAACGGTTCTGAACTCTATTCTCATTACGTGAATTAAGAATCCTACTTAGAAAAAATATTTCCGGTGTGACTTGCCAAACAATAGCAAAGCTATAAAATCCCTTGTTGTGTAGGGATGGATCGCAGACTTTCAATGTGGGCCATCACCCAAGATGTATCTTCAGCAGCGATCTCCAGCATCAAAGGAGAGCAAGGGTCGCTGCATGGCAGAAATGGATTTATCCCATCTGCGGTAATGTTCCCATTACGAGCAAACAATTATGCAAAACTTATACTTTATGCAAAATATAAATTCATTTCTAACATTTGAAAATGCTAAATATTTTACAGTAATTTTTATTTAAAAATAAGCTTTTTTTAATATATGTGTGTGTGTGGGGGGGGGGGGTGTCTATGCATATGTATGAAAAATAAATTGAAAAAAAAAGGGGGGGGGGTTCCTTTTTAGTTACAAAAACTGTTGTAAAATATTTTAGTTTTAAATGTAAGAAATACATTTGCATATTTATATTTTGCAAAAAGTGAATACTCAAAATCTTTTATTTCTTTCATTTATTACTTTTTTTTTACTTACGTTTTACTTTTTTTACAACTTTAATATTCCTTGCATGCATAAATACTTTTCATTGGTTTGATCCTTGTATGCCTATATTTTAAAATAGTTGGTACTACATTTTTCCGAGTACAAATAAATTTTAAAAAGAGCTGCTGACCTTGAAATGAGTGCTTAAATTATTTTTTTTTCTTTACTGATTACTCTGCAAATCTTATATTGCAAATAATGCGGGAACAAAAATGCCAAGTTTTTATTTTTTCACAATTCACTTTTTAATTCATACTCAAATTATTCTCACTTACTCGCTGAATTTTTACGATAGTTTTAAATAACGACATGGGTATTTGACATTTTATGTTTGCACATAATTTAAAAAATGATTGTTTCTTGCAAATATTTTTCAAAATTTACTTTATTGTCTGAAATGTACCTCCACATTTTCAATTAACGGCAGAAAAGTTTTTATTTTGATGTTTTCAATATTGCACATATTGTATACGTAATATTTTTATAGCTTAATTCACTCTCACTTTACGTAGTCTCTCAACTATATTTCTGTTCCATGAAATGTAACAGAATTTACATAATCGAGCGAGAGTGGTAACAATTACCAGATATTTTAAATTAAAAATTTACGCAAATACTTTTTTGTCGATGTTATTGGTATTATTACTTACTTCCCTAATAGCTGAAGAGTTTTATCGGACTTATGATTTAAATGATATTAATTATTTTGTACATTTTGTACTTTCTTGATAAAGATTTTTTCAGAAAGGGTTGAGATTGAACTCTCTAAATTTCTGTGTAACTTATATAACATTTGACTATACTTTTATCGTTATAGTTAAATTATTCACTTGATTGATCTCGGTTACGCTTCTGATTCAATTAATCGATATGTAATTTGATTTTGATCACTATGATTTTGATTTCATGTACAGTATGGGGCTTTTTTCGAACTCAAACTACATACTCATATAATGTACTCTCTTTGTATTTTAAGTATTGACATTTAAATTTTATTTATACATTTAAAAAAAATCAGCGTTTGCTTATTTTAAAAAACAAGTTTTTCAATTAAAATCCATTTATTCAAATTATTTCTTTGTGTTAAAAATTTGCAATTGAATCCACAGATAGATCAAAAGAAAGCACTAGGGATTAACATTTACATTTCTAAAAATAACTCTCTTGGTTTTTGGATTAAAATCCCCAAGTCACCATTACATGCTAAAATTGACTGCAATGAACTGTCACTTGCAAAAAAAACTACGTTTTCTTTATACCACCGATATATATATATATATATATATATATATATATATATATATATATATATATATATATATATATATATATATATATATATATACACTGCGATGCAAAAGTTTAGACAAAATGCAAATATGTGAATAAAAAGAAAACTATTCAACGAAATGCTTTCAAATTTCTATTGCAAGTACACAATATGGTCCCAAATACGTGTATGGAGTTCTTATAATTATAACTGGAATCAAATTTTGGATATTACAAAAGACATTTTTTTACATTGTTGCAAAAGTTTAGACAATAGTTGGATTTTTGCAAATATCCCTTGAAATGTGATTGGTGGAGGAAATGCGGGACTGCATTATTCAAGTGCAGAGATTGCTGAATAAATAATCAAAATCTCAAAAGCTCTTTAGTTCTCGTGTAAAGAAGATGAGAAAGTTTTGAAGCCGAAATTTGAAAATGAACCTACTTTATTAATTTTTTGTCTTTTAAATCGGCTCTAGTATGGTAGTACATTGTTTTTTACTTTGTGGAGAGCAAATTCAGACATGCGTATCAATCAAAAAGTCCAAGAAAAATTATATTTCTTAAGGATGAAGGAATTGGAAAAACGGCTCAGACTGACGATTCGCCCCTTAATCCTACAAAACTTCAACTTGGGTCAAAAACAGCACGTGACAGCATAAGTAGATGAACAACTGAATCGGAATGCATAAAAAAAAACAAAGAATTGTGCCTGAGTCTTTTGGGACAAAGTGTCCCAAATCAGCCAGATTTTAATGTGAAAAGCAGCATATGTATCATCGTGACTAAAAAATGAATGGTACTTTCTTTGATAAAAATTATTAAAATTGGGATGGCCTAAATGGATTATAATTCTTTTCGCGGGACTTGAGAAATATCCAATGATCATATGCTGTGCTGCTTTTACCAATAAAATCTGGCTTATTTGGGATACTCTGTCTGAAAAGGCTCGAGCACAATTCTTTGTTTCTTTTATGCATTCCGATTCAGTTGTTCATCTACTTATGCTGTCACGTGCTGTTTTTGACCCACGTTGAAGTTTTGTAGGATTAAGGAGCGAATCGTCAGTCTGAGCAGTTTTTTCAATTCCTTCATCCTTAAGAAATATAATTTTTCTTAGACTTTTTGATCGATACGCATGTTTGAATTTGCTCTCCACAAAGTAAAAAACAATGTACTACCATACTAGAGCCGATTTAAAAGACAAAAAATTAATAAAGTAGGTTCATTTTCAAATTTCGGCTTCCAAACTTTCTGAGATTTTGATTATTTATTCAGCAATCTCTGCACTTTATAAATGAATAATACAGTCCCGCATTTCCTCCACCAATCACATTTCAAGGGATATTTGCAAAAATCCAACTATTGTCTAAAATTTTGCAACAATGTAAAAAAATGTCTTTTGTAATATCCAAAATTTGATTCCAGTTATAGTTATAATAACTCCAGACACGTATTTGGGACCATATTGTGTACCTGCAGTAGAAATTTGAAAGCATTTCGTTGAATAGTTTTCTTTTTATTCACATATTTGCATTTTGTCTAAACTTTTGCATCGCAGTGTATATATATATATATATATAAGTGTGGTCCTTAGCATATAAGCAAAAAATTAATTTTGTATTTTAATAAGTCTTACCCTCTATTTCTTCTCGTTTTGTGTCAGTAAGTAACTGGTAAAAATTTACAAAATTTTAATAACAACACGTGCCGCAAAGGAGGGGGGAAATAAAATAAGCGAATTCCTTAATTTTTGTAATAACAATTTTTATTTCTACTTCATTTTAAAACATATATTTATCAGTAGTAATTACTAAATGAGGAAGCGGCATTACTTAGCTACAAAATAAATACGTTACTACAGTATAATAGAGGATTACCGCTCTGCAAACTGTCATTCACTGTCCCTCGGAGCTGTAAGCAATTCCATTTGGATCGGCTTGCAATCAGAGCCCGAAGTTTTCTCGTTCGCTACGTAAAGTATTAATAAAGCCGGCCACTCGGTCTAGTGGTTAGAGGAGTCTGACCCAGATAGCGTGGTCCCGGGTTCGAATCCCGGCTCGGGCATGGACGTACTTTCATTCTCTTCTGTCCTTGTCCCTTCCCTGTATGAATGTGTGTATGAATGGATGCCTGCCCTATAAACGGGTCTTATGGCATGTATGTTGAGCTAAAATCGGACTTCCACCTGAAATGGTGCTCATAAAAACGGAAGGCGTACCAATTCTGCCTTAAATCGAGTAGATTCATCTACTCGAGCTCGGGCACCCGAGTGGCATAAGTAACAACAACAACAACAACAACAACAACAGTATTAATAAATATAAAACTACATTTTTTATGCCTATTTTTGATTATATATGTATATATATATATATATATATATATATATATATATATATATATATATATATAGTGAAGGTCAGTGTGAAATAGTCGTGTTATATGGAGTAATTTAGTGGTGCTCAACCTTTTCCTGCCCGAGAGCCGCACCTCATATTAAAATAATTCTGGCGGTCCAGAAAACATTTAAAATTTCAAAATATTCTTTTTTTCCCAAATAACATGAAAACAGGAAAGAAACTCACGAATCAATAATTAAAGGGCTTGGATTATGAAGGGGCTATGTTACATTTTGAAAAATAAACACTCTGGACAATGATAAGCAATGGATACAGGTAAGCCAATAAAACTTGGTACATCAAAAAGTAGATGTCATTAGACCATTTTCAAACGCGCATTAACGACAAAACCAGAAAACAAAAAAGCTGCAACAACTGCAACAATAAATTTTAAACTTTACTTACTCGCAATTTCTGTTTTGTGACATAGCCCCTTTAGCTCCCAAGCCCTTCAATTGTTATTATCATTACTTGATGCTTATTTTGTTAAATGCATGTCTTCTGAAACCAATTTCTGTATATTTTGCCCCAAATTTGTGACAGTGACACTTCTCGTGCTTTTCGATTTGCAACATTGGACAAAACAACCGGTCACACGCGTCAGCTTCGTATGCCGCATGTGACAAGTGGACCGCAGGTTGAACACCGCTAGAACAAGTCATTAAATCATTAAATAAAGTCAAACGTTCGGCTTTTTTTGTTGCTTTGGAGCTTCTGGTTCTTTTGATTTGTCTTTTTGTTATAGTTGATCCTCTAACTCTTTTTCAGCAGAATATCCTACTTTTCTGCATATATTTGTCGTGCTTTTTTGAAGATAGGAGTGTATATGTAGGGCAAAACTTGTTGAATTGGGTGTATCAGGGATAGCAACAACAAGGCCTGAAAGAATAGAACTGCATCGAAGACTCCGGAATGCCTAGTATTCCATATTAACTGAAACACCTTGGTTCATACCACAAAACAAAATGAACCTATAAATTAATGGAAAAAACACTGTCAGCGAAAAAACAAAACACCTCTGTAAAAATAAAGTAAAATAAAAAGAAACTAATTCATTTGCTGTAAGTTAAGATTAGGAGCACTCTTTTCAAGTCACGTGTGTACTGTTTGATTAAAATGTTTGAAAACTTGCATGCAGAAGTTTTTGGAAATCACAAAAGATATCCAGTTCTTCTGCGGATGAGCAATAACAACAACAAGCGGTTAACTAATATTGGACTGTAAAGCTTGACCACGGAAAGATTTCGCATGACCTTGAAACGGAAATGAACCGCTTCAAAAAATAGGTAGAATTAAAGGGGAAATGATTTTTTTACAAACTTATTTCATTAAAGCTTTTTACTGCCTGCGTGATCTCCATGATGTTACCTATTATAAAATGACGCGATCCATTTTCGCTTCAGAGTCACCCACAATCTCTTCTGTGGTGAATCTTTTGCTAGTTGTTCTTCGACATCTACTAATGTTTCCTCTTTTTCGGATAGTAAGTAAGGGTAATTAGCATTGAATGGAGTTGGGTACCTTTTCTAATCGCTTTGCAAAAGTATTCCAACTCAAATTTGCGGCAATTACCCTTTCCTATTACCCTAAAAAGGAAAACGTTGTCAAAGTCATAGCTTAACTTTTCAGCGAACCACTATATAGTATTTCTCTGGTAAGTTAACCTCCGACATTGACAATGTTTATCTTTTTTCGGGTAACAGGAACGTATAATTGGCACTGCCTTGAGTTTCTTTCGTTTTTGTTTTGCAAAAATATTCATCTCAAACCCGCGGAAATTATCCTTTCCTATTACCCAAAAGAGAAGTAAATATTGCTAATGTCGGAGGTCAACTTACCCAAAGAAGCACTACAGCATCTCATTCTTACTGATTAGGGAAGGATGTATCGCAATGAGATAAAGAGCTTAACCTCCTCAGACGTAAGACCAACTATGGATGAAAAATTTAAAAAAGAACGCATTAACTGGTTTTAAACAAAAAGACAAGTACAGAAAATATGTTTAATAATGTTAGAGCAAATTTGACCCTTGGAGGAGCGAGACAAAAATACTGACTGTTCTCAATCAGAAGAAAAATTTGTGTGAAAATAATAACCTCACAAGGAAAAACACAGTATTTGATGAATTCCAGCAGCAAGTCCAATAATTTTCTACTATAGGAGTGATTAAAAATATGAACACTTCCTATTCCTCATTCATGTAATTTTTTTCTGATTTAATCCCATTTTCATTTGATTGTAAACAAGCTATGAATAAAAATCTAACAGTGAGATTTTTTTTACCAATTTTATTTACCTTTTTTGCAAATGTTGTTTGGTGTCTCCTACAGACGATGCAGGAACTGAGGAGATTGCACATTTTTTAGAGTATTTTATTGAGCCCTATCTGAAAAAACACAGCAGCTAATCTTTCATTTAATACTTATAAATTCCAATAATATTTAATCCCAGGCTTATGAAAATTATCACGTCATTCTATTTTGGAAATAAAATAATTATATTTCATTGTGACCCAGGGGTAGATCACAATGAGTGGATGAGAGATGAGTCCTGTATTTGAAACTTCAAATTTCTTCAGTGTTAATTTTTTTAGCTTTTAACTCTTTGTGTCAGTGACTGCTTCATTGATTACATTTCTTCTCTTAACGATGTTTAGATTTCAATAGTTATGGGATTTCGAACTAAGTTACTTACAGGGTGGTTATAAATTAACGTGAGTTGTTTGGAGCCCTCTAGCGCTCGAAGCACTGGGCGAAACATTGTAAAATTTCATGGGCGCGCATATTAGACCATGGATTTTAATTTCTGAAATAAAAAAAAAAATAGTTTGAAAAATCTCCCGCAGGGGAAAATTTAGCGCTGTAACAGTTTATTACTTTGAATATCGCAAATTAAATTTGAAAAATGCTGTACAAAGCAATTTAGAAAAGAATAAAATGATTGTTATTTGCAAATGAAGTTTAATATGATCACCGTAGAATTTCATGTATGGCCCCCAAGGTCACCCGATCTCCGTCCATGTGAATTTTGGTTATGGGGATAGCTAAAAAGTGTTATGTATCAAAGACATGTTTCTGATATAGCAAGTTTAAAAGATATTTTTACTTTAAAAGTCGGAGAAATCAATTTCGATATATTACGAGCTGCTGTGGAAAATGTTGTGCATCGTAGCCAGTTCTTGCAACTTTGCAATGGGGATCATATTGTGAGGGATCCCATTTGTGGGGATCACATTTGTTATAAAAAAGCCATTTTTGTTGATAAAATAGATGCATATTTTTCCAGTAGCATTTAATTCTTCGACAATCCGAGTAAACTTTTGCAGTGCCAAAATTTCCCCCGGTGGTGAATTTTTAAACTATTTTTTTTTTTTTAATTTCAGAAATCTAAATCCCATGGTCTAATATGTTTGCCCATGAAATTTGGCAAAGTGTCTTCCTGTACTTCACGCGATAGAAGGCTCCAAACACCTCACGTTAATTTATAACCACCGTGTATATAAGCGTATACTGTAAAGTCACAGTCGCACAATATGACGGTACCTCCTTACATAGAGTAAGCATGGTTTTTTTTTTCTACAAACTTACTTGTTTTCCACTGAAAGTTAAGTACGAAAAGAACGACAAATTCTATCATTTTACTAGTGGTAAATGGGGAATCAAAAACGCGTATCTACAAATACCGAAAGCTCATTGTTTTAGGTACTGCGGTTTATGGGATGAAAAGTGGGTTTTGACTTCTTTTTTTTTTTTTTTCAATGTTACTTTTGCGGAACACCATTAAAAGAGGCACCTATGTAAATAAACCTTTTCAAAATTAGTAAAATTTATTGCTAAAACTATTGGTTTAAGCTTTTAAAATGCATTGATCCAAATCCCAAAATCCGGAATTTTATTTTTAGTTCTGTATTTATTTATTATTGCCATGTTAGGTATATGTGATAAACACAAAAGGTACCCCATAGTCGGTTCTTTCATCTGCATAATGATAATGATATTTGTAATTTTCCAAATGTGCTCTTTTTATTACATAAGTTGTACAACATCATGAGTTCAGTTTACGATTTCCCAAATTTAACTAGCTTAAATTCATCGGTTTTATTTTATCGGGTAACTAAACTGTCATTTGTATTTTTGGTTCAGTGGCTTAACATTTTCAGTCTGTTCAAAGTAGTTTTTTTATATTTCTAAGGACACATGGAAATAATGGTTTTATTAATAACGTTATTTCCACAATACAACAATTGATTGTAGAAGAAAGTCTTTGCAAATCAGTTCATCAAGGTCTTAACTTGTCACGATAAGTTTCCTGCTTGTATGTGTTTGAGTCATTTTCACAGCACCTATCATTTTTTTGGAATGCGTAAAGAGTCCCTCTTCAATCTCTTAAAAATTTTAAGAAATAGATTCAACGAAGAAT
The DNA here is from genome assembly GCA_038373865.1 of Uloborus plumipes. NCBI lineage: Eukaryota > Metazoa > Arthropoda > Arachnida > Araneae > Uloboridae > Uloborus > Uloborus plumipes. The sequence goes on from JAXGGA010000097.1 coordinate 95,035, forward strand.
TGACGGCCTTCACTGCAAAAAAGGAACTGTTGTTTAACAGTATAATACTGGCAGCCGAGGTTCCAATTTAAAACTGTAAAATGCGCAGTAATAAACTGTAAAACTAGCAATTTTATTTTCTTACTGTAAAGTTAGGAATTTTACAGTTTATTGCCGTAAAGTTTAGTTGTATTATACTGTAAAAACAACAGTAGAATATTGGCAGCAAAGGTTCCAGTTTAAAACTGTAAAATGCACTGTAATAAACTGTAAAATTAGTAATTTAACAGTTTAGTACTGTAAAATTCGAAAATTTTCAGTTTATTACTGTAAATTTAGAATTTTTTACAGTTCATTTCTATAAAATTAGCTGTATTATACTGTAAAAAACACATTCGTTTTTTACAGTGCTGCACCTAAACTAACTAGAGCCGATGAATGTCATATCAGCCTAGTTGAAAACTAGGTACCCGGCTAGGATTGAAAGGTATAAAATTTGTAAGTTTTGTGGGGAATAGGGGCACGACCAAACTGACACGGGATCCGATTCGGCTCTCATCGAACCTGGAGCTATGACGAATAATGATATAGAATTTTGAGAAACGTCTTCAGCATTGTGTTGATCACACAGCCACCAGAAGTAATTTTAAACGCCCCTTCTCCCCCAATAATGAAAAAAGACCCTTTATTTATTACTTTTCGGAAGAGTTTTTTTTTTTTTTTTTTTCTAGATAGTGCTTGTTTGTTGTGCCCCTCTTACAAATGTGGGAAATGCACTCAGTACAATTTCCTACAACTAAAAAATAAATTAAAAAGAATCAAACTATCAATTGCAAACTATTGAAACAAACTGAGTATAAATATGAAAGGTAAACATTTTAAAATTAGAAACAAAATTAAAGAATTAACAAATGTGATGCAAAACCTGATACATCTTCAGAAGAAACACCTCTCTTCACTCCATAGGGTCTTTCTGAAAAGTAAGCTGAAATATATCCCAAAATTTGCTACCTTTCCCCATGAGCCTTATAAAAATAAAATAATAACTGATGTACCGAAATATAAATTGAAATTAAGAAGAAAAAAAGCAATTTGAGTACAAAATTTTGAAAAAGTGTTAAAATGCCAAAAAATGACAGAAAGAGCATTTACCTGTTATGAAATTTGAATTTCAAGATTTTATAACAATCATATTTCTGTTTAAATTATTTTGCACTTTGGTATTTTTCACATAGTTTGCATTTAAATTACTTGTTTCCCCTTTTTCTGCCAAAGGTTTGCTGCTATAAAGGTTCCTCGGAGAGGTGGTAAATTTCTGGATACATTTTCACTTACCGTTCAAAAAAGTGATCAAAAGCTTGCTCCTTCCCCCGAATGATGTCGGAGATGTTGTTTCCTAATCATCTATCTCTTTATTTGTTTATTTTTTGATAGTCTAACAGTGTTGGAACATTAGGTATGTGTGTGTTATAGCATGACTGTAAAAAATCGTCTATAAATTCAGGGGGGGGGGACTTTAAATTAGTGAATAGAAAATGTTCCTTTCTACTTCGATCAAAAATATATAGTTCAAATTTTGCGCCTTAAATATTTTGAAATATAACTTACACACCTAACTCATTCAGTAAATAAAACTGATCCCCCCCCCCTTCTACTACCCCATCCTTTGTTAAAATATCTAAGTTTTATTAAACATAAATTTATTTTGCCGTTTTAAATATTCAAAAATATCTTCGCAATATGTCAATTAATTATATCATTTTCTTTAACGATTCCGGTTCTAGTTTCGTTCTTAAAATTTCTTAAACATTCAACCAAGACAACACCCTACAACTAGTTTACTTCCTTGTTTCTTCCGCGAGTTGATCACAGAAACTTGTTCAGCTATCAACTCATTTTTTTCTGCAACAAAGTGCCAGAGCGAAATGCGTGATAATAAAAGGTTAACTTCACCTTTGACCTCAATTCTTCTCCAAACCATCATCATCAAGATGCTACATCTAAAAGAAAATACTTCATAACAGAAACCTCTTTCTATGAACCAGTTTGAAAGCAATAAGTGTATTGAAACTAAGAGACAAAATTCAAGCCGGTTCCCACTAAAATCAGAATTTCTAGACGCTGAGAACGTATTTATAGAACATCAGCCAGGGAGACGAGAATAGAACTGAGAGAGGAATTTTAAGAGTAGAAAAGTTTGCCTTAGACAAAAAGGTGTTTCCCCAGTGAACACAATAAGTAAATTCTTCCCCCGAAAGATATGTGTTGTTTCTAATTAAGCATTAGTAAAACTACTGCAGAAGGCAACAGATCGATAAAAATGTGTACACTAAACACTTGATTCATTGTATATCTTAATGCATATGATATACAGCAGATGCTCGATCTAACGGTCTTCAGTTCAACGACGCTACGCGGTATACTGTTGTGCTAAGAGCAAAAGTTGTAAAGTGTAGACGAAGCACTCGATTCATTATGTGGGTGATTCTACGATCAATGCGTTTTTTGTGTCCCCAAAGAAAAAATAATCTGTTTAACTTCACACTCATTATATCACTAGTAGCAGCTGTTTTTATGATTATAGTGGTAAGGGCCAGACAAAATTTCAATTTTTGGGGGGTTTATCGATATCAGGGGAAAATGCGTTGCCAGGGGAGTGACACTATTGGCAGAATTCTGGTTTGATTTACTATTATTTCACTTATTTTTCGGTGTAAAATCAGAGTATGGACTCATTTCTATAAGACCTGTATTCAAAAAAAATTTTCGCGTTGTAATAAAATAAAAAAATCAATCTTGAAAACACGACATGTTGCATACAAGTCGCACCGCAGATCCCAAATAAAAATACTTCCCGCATTATTTACGTTCATTCAAATTGCTTTCACAGGGGCAATTAAGATTAAAAATGAAATTAATTATGCTTATAACACAGTTTTAATGTATATTTACCCTTTTTTGGAACAAAACTGCCAGGGGAGTGACGCCAGAGAAGTGACAAAATCACACATTACCTATAAAAACAACATCACGCGTTCTTCTTACCAGAACTTCACGTAAACCGTGATGTCTGCACACAATGAGCATTGCATTATACATACGCACACTTATGTAACGATGAAATATAAAAAGTTATACTTACCAGGGGAAATACTACAGCGACTGGCGCAGTACGCTTTGAGGCACTTTCAACGAGAACCGATGCAATAATATTCGAATTTTTTAAAAACCTCTTAGCTTGCTTTTAACTTTACTCAGTATTACACTGGTTATTCGCAATCAACGTCATCCTTATGCATTTTTTATGCTAAATTTCAGTCTTTGAAGTTCGCCAGGTGAGGGTGACACTGTTGATATGGCCCGTTGAAAAGTGTATTTTTTTTAAATAATAATAAATATTTTTTCAATGTTTAATGATAAAATATGTTTCTCCGTTAATGTAAGTGTATGATTATGGCAAAAAACATTATGCCAAGTTAGCAAAAATTGAATGTCGAACATGTTTGTATAAAAACTAGTATTTGGTCAGGCCAGGGTAGTATACATTTATGACTATTTTCAGCTATAAATGCTAAAATAAAATAATTGTAGTGAATTAATTGGGTGGTTCATATAAAAGATAATGGTCTGTAATGCTTAAGCATACAAAAACATTAATGAAATCAGTTTTTCATGAAGTTTTTCCATTGGCCGTCTAAATTCAAATAGCGTAGAATCACCCATATACCTTAACGCATATGATATATAGCAGGCGCTCGAACTAACGGTCTTCAGTTCAACGACGCTACGTGGTATACTGCCGTGTTAAGCGCAAAAGTCGTATCTGCTGTAGGGTGCATCGAAACCTTTTTTATATCAAATTTCCGACAATGCGAAAAAGTTGCCTTATGTTATCATTAGTATGTGTGCAAATTTTGTTGATCTGGGTTAATATCTTCGATTGCTTCATTATATAAAATTTCTTTAATTTTATCGTTTTTTTTCAGTAGGGGAGACTGGGGACGGTTGTGACACGGGGCGGTTGTGACAGTCGTCATATTAGCTAAACCATAATTAATACCTTGTTGAAGCAAAGAGAGAGAGTATCAGCATATTTGTTTGATTGTGTGTCAAAGCATTGCGGTAGCCATCTAGCGACATTAACGCTAGCAGAGGGGTTGGTTACTTTTCAATAGTCAAAAGTAAGTTTTTGTGTTCGATTTCTTTTAGTAATTCCTGTTGAATAGGTACAGATAGAGAAATGAAAGTTTTCCCCCGTAAGTAGTGATCCTTAATAGTGAAATATCAGGGAGTACTTTTTAAGTAAGCTATTTTGTATTGCCATGGCGATTGCTGTTTTCAAAAGTAGTGGGTTGGGGTCGGTTGTGACAAATTGCGTGGGGACGGTTGTGACACGAGTAAAACGTGTTTCATATTTGATGCCCATAATACGCTTGAAGAAGACAGAAATAGGGCAGTGTGACCTAATGAAATATAAAGAAACTTATAAAGAAGTGAAACTTTTTTTTCTTTCGGACAACTTTGGAAATGCAACGTTAATCGTAAGTCTTTGCTACGAAACATTCATTCGTAAACGCGATGGAGCCGACCGGCGCTGTCACAAGGAAAACAAAGTGTGCATAGGTTATATTGCTCATAATAAAGTGCTTTTGAGCTTACATATAAGCTGAAAGCACACATGAGACCATGAGAGTAAAATGGCTACTGAGAAATGATTTCGTTCATTTATGACTAGAAATTTTTCACGTATGTTCGCTTAGCTCATGCAACTAGCCTTTCAAGAGTAACAAGCTTCAATAAAACAAATAAATGTGGAATCTTTCTTTGATACTTGAGAATTGTTATGAACAGACACGGCTATGACCCACAGGATGTGCCTAATGTTGCCAAAACAGACGTTACGAAATTCCATAAACCTGATATTGTTGCAAGACTTGGTATAAGGCTACTTCAACTGAATACGAGGCACATTGTTAAGTGTTAAACTTTCCCAGATGAAGGTTATGTTGAATTACGTTTTATATTACTTGAAATTAAAACTTATCTAGACTGTTTTGCTGTATTTTTGAACTTGTCACAACCGACCCCAAGCCCTGTCACAACAGCCCCTGGGCTGGTGTCGGTTGTGTTATTTTTTAATTTTTTGTTTAATTTGGTTCTGTGAGTTAACTATTATACTTAGGGAGAAAATTTTAGTATTTATAAGCAAGCAAATGTACACTTTAACATAAAAACAACTTTAAACCAGCTCACAGACATTACTAAGGGATCTATGGGGGAGCAAATGAAAATTGTCACAACCGTCCCCAGTCTCCCCTACATGTTTTTTTAATAATAGATAGTTAATGATAGATAGTTCCAATAATGTTGAAAAGTTGTCATATGTTATCCTTAGAGCATGTGTAAATTTTCAGCATTATTGGAACTAGAGATCTTAATTTCTTATTTAAAAAAAATATATATTGAAAAAACGAAAAAAATAACGAATTTTGATAATAAACGGTACCCACAAAGAAAATTTGCACTTGCTCTAAGAATTATATATTGCAACTTTTTGGCCTTATTGTTACAAAGAATTTCAATTTCTTATTTTGAAAGAAAAAGTTTAACAAAAAAATGAAAGAAAATTTGTAAAATGAACGCCCTCCCTTCCTCCCAGAGGCATGAAGATACTCACTCAGACCAACAAATTTTACACACATAGATACATTAGGATAAGGCAACTTTTCTGCACGATCAGAAATTTGCTCTTAAAAAAAGTTTCTCGATACATCCGAACCTGTAGCTGAGCTCAAAACGAGATACTGCCATTTAAAGTTCTCCCCCTTCATATATTTGATTCATATTTCACTTTTTCTAGATTTTTAAAAAATATTTTCCACTCACAAATGACCATGAAACATTGTATATAGGTAAAATACATTTTAAAGAACCACCTCGTGACAATAATTTAATTTCGATAAAAAGTGTAGATGCCACACTAAAAAATAAGCTGTTGGCTGTTGTTTTAACAGTATAGTACTGGCAGCCGAGGTTCCAGTTTAAAACTGTAAAAGCACAGTGATAAACTGTAAAACTAACTATATGAAGAGGTATTTCCGGGCTTATAGGCCGTGGTAGATGAGAAACATAAGTCTCAAACGTTTCGTCGGATACTGCGGTCTACATCATCAGTGAGTAGTTTGGTGAGACTGATACGCTAGCTTCGGCCGCTCGGGTATTTAAGCAAACTGCTAATGGCGTGTTGGCTCCTGATTGGTTGCTGTTTCTTTGGCCTCTGAAGCGTTCTGGATTCTGGATGGATTTTCCGGAATGGGTGAGCCGTCTATTTCTGGACCGTTATGGCGAGCGGATCTAAGGATCTAAGGACTCCGGCCTATAAGCCCGGAAATACCTCTTCATATTGACGCCGGCCGTGAAAGACTGAAGAAGTATTTTGTAAGACTAACTGTTTTACATCACTGTAAACCTAGCAACTTTATAGGTTATTACTATGTAGAATTAGCTACTACTGTAGAATTAGCAATTTTATAGTTTATTACGGTAAAATTACTGTCAAATCAGTTGTATTATACTGTAAGAACAATATCTATTTTTTACAGTGCAGGTAATAAAATAAAAACTCTGAAAATGCCTCTGACGCTATTTTAACTGATTTATCCATAAAATGACCCCTAAATGCAAATATTATTAGCGTTTCCTCCCCCTCACCCACCACTTTTTGGGGATAGCGAACACCTTTTTTTTTTTTTTGGTTGTCGATACTTTCATAGCCATTATTTTTAGTTAGACCGGAAAGGAACCTTATATTAGCCGTTAATATTCTTCTAGAGGGCTGTAGAGTGGAAACGTCCAAAAACATGAACATTTGAAGCAAAGAGGGGGTGGGACTCATGGGAATATTCCCCCCTAAACTGTCCAGACAGTCGGAAACGATCTTTTTTCTATATTTTTCGGTGTAAAACCAGACTAACGGCCTCACTCCTATATGAGCCCCATGTCCGAAAAATTTTTCACATCTTAAACTCGCATCGCAGATGCTCAGTGAAGAACCTTCTCATATTATTTACATTTATTTGAGTTAAATCCACAGATATAATTAATTTTTAAAATGAAATCAAGCATGCTTATAATATAGCAATAATGTATATTTCTGAAGGAAATCTGTTATTACATTATCAATATCCAAATCATATATTACTTCTAAAAGGTGTTTTGTTGTGATAACGCCATAACTTCTTCAATAATTCATCAAATTTCAAAAGTAAGATATCATTTTAGCTTCACAGATACAGTTCAGATTTTGGTTGCTTTGTCGAAAAAAAAAAGATTTATTCTGATTTGCATTAAGCATTGCTTTAATGTATAGTATTCCGTAAGGGAAGTCCAGTGGCTCAGTAGATCAAAGCGTCGCACTAATTATCAGAAGATCGTGAGTTTGAACCCCCATGGGACCGAAAATTCTTTAACATAACTCCGATCCAAGTTTTCAGAAATGTGCTCTTAAATTCAGTGCGGAACCAAAGTTCTGTTGCAGTTAATGAATTAAAAAAAAAACGACTTCAAAACTTCAATCGGCAATCGCTCTAAAAAGTAAAAAATAATTGTATTCTTTGAACACTATCGATACTACTTTTAACTATTTTTGAAGTCGGCGCAAAAGCAATAAATAGAATTATACGACATTACTATTCAATTAGAAATGTAAATTTTAATGAATCTAGGTTCTTTCATCGCATTCACATGTATTACATCGACAACCAGACATTTTTGTATAAAGCAATGAGTAACCGCGCTTTTCGTATTCCATGCTGATGAGTGCATAATAAGCTCGAAACTGCAGTCCATGGATCAAAATAGCCGAGTTGGAGGTGTATTGCATGTTCCTGCCTTAGCGCACACATTTATGTGTTTTCTGCTCGTAATTTGCAATGCTTTCTCTAAAAAATGTTGGCAAAATATGGCTTAATATCAGTTTACCTATTGTTTTTACAGTGAAATTAAAACACATGCTTAAAAGTAGTGTCGATGGTGATCAAAGAATGAAATTACTTTTACTTTTTAGGGCAATTGCCGACTGAAGTTCGAAAGTCGGTTCTATTTTTTCTTCTTTAAAAAATATTTTTATTTTATTCTTTTTAGTGAAAATGTAAATCAGAAATAAGGTGATGTTTCTATTTCGAAATTTCACCTAATTTTCTCAAGTAAATGCTCCATAAAATAAAACTATTTCAAAAAAAAAAAAAAAAGCTATCAATGCGTCTAAGATTTTAAACGATTGACACTAAAACCTAATCTTTGTTACTCTCTGGTATTTATTTGTGTCCTACTTTAACCAAAGCCATTTAAATATTAACGGCTTTTATACTAATTTATATTTCAAAACAATACGAGTTACTCGCGATAGAAATACTATGTACGTGGCTCGTTATCTGTTATCAGCATTAGATGAAGATGAAAGTACCATACAAATAAATGACATTATGTGCTCCAGAAAAGCCCCTATTCAAAATTGTCCTTACAATTTCCCGCGAATTCTGCAGGATCACGTTGTCAAACCCGGACCATGAGACCATGGGACCAACTGGAGGGTATACCCTTTCGAACAAAAAAAAATTTTGAAATCGCTTCAGACGTCTTTGAGCAATCGGTGAACAGACATATAAAAACAAAAAAAATTAAAAAAAGATCTTGGTCAAAGTGTAAACCTCCTACTTTATTGTCGTTGGTTAAAAATCAGAAAAAAAAACTTTTTTCAATCAGAAAGTCGCAGCAATGTTTTTTTTTTTTTTTTTAATATTTCAACAAAATTGAGCCAGCACTACTTATGAACCAATTTTTAGTTGAATCCGCCAGTTATTTCCTGGGATATAGTAGCCACGTATAACGGAGAAAACCTTTTGATTGTTCTCTGAAGGAGTTAGTTCAAAAAACTAATAAGCATCATATGGGGTTAAAACTGTGCACCAAATTTCCTTCTGATTTCCTGCAGTAGTTTTTGCTGGACGTATCCATAAAAAATAAATAAATAAATGAAAAATAAAAAAAAAATGACGCAAATTATACACAAACACACATACAGACAGAAATTTTCCAAAAATGGTAAAAATGGATTTAGAGTGCAAAACATCGAGATTCAAAAATTCTTTCAACATTCTTTCTTTTCAGTCTTCAATTTCAATTTCATGATTGAGATTCTACTTTATTACTTAGAATAGAGTAAAAACTTAATCTTCAAGTTCATCTTAAAAAATAAAATTATTTTCATTTGTTAGAAATCGCGATTTCTTTCAATTAATTTATTACTCTACTTTCAGACAATTGAGAAGTTGCCAGACAAAGTACTCCTCTTGATATTCACATACCTCCCTCACAAAGAAGTGGGTCGTCTAGCAAGAGTATGCAAGAAATGGAGAATGATATCCAGCGATTCCAGGTTGTGGACGCAGGTTTCTCTGAGGCCCGATGTCTCTGGTCTACATGTCACCAACATAGAAACGCTGCTGGCCCTCATAGCAGTTCGATTTGGTAAAAAATTTGACATTAGCTACTTTTTAATTGTTATTTTGTTTTTGTTTTTTTTTAATCAATGAGACCTTGGAGAAGCTTTGGGTTCTTTCCACGGAGAGTGGTCATTTTGTTCCGCAGATGACAACTCACATATTTCGTTAAAAATAATAATTTAAAAGGGTAACGAACAAAATTTTGATGCATGCGTTTCAAATCATACATGCGCTTGTGATTTCTTTAGCGGAATGTTGTTTATTGCCATCTAAAATTACGTTTTTAGACACGTGCGGGAAAAACTGACTGCTTTTCGTGGAATGGCCCTGTACATTTTTTTTCTCCAATGGGTTTAATTAATTTTTCTCAACAAATGAGGTATGTTTCTTTTACATTTGAGCCTTAATTGTATAACAATTTGTGTCATCATTTCTACATTAATAGAGCAAAAATATTAAGCAATTCACATACCCAATTACCAGAGGCTGACTTCAGATGTCCCACCCATTGACACATGCAACTAAATATTAAATTTTTAAAAACTAAATTATTTATTAAAAATATAAATGTGTCAGAAGCATCTTTGCATCAAATTTAAAGATTTTTAAAAAAATGTTTACTCCTGATTTATTAAAATATAAAGATGTATTACAAAATGTGTGTTGGTGAAATTATAGAGTCTGATATTAACTCGCGTAACCATGATCGTTTCACTTTAGTATTTATAGCATCTGACTCAGAAGCAGAGGATGCAGGTACGATGCCAAATGCTAAAAAAACCCACTAGTAGCAGAGTGATTCCATACCAACTCACCTAACGGGGGTCGCACGACCGACACAGATTTTCTTTGAATTTGGCCCACAGTTTGATTATATAGATGCATGAAACAGCCCAAATTTTTAGGTTCCTGCTCCGCTTATTTTCTGAGATACATGCCCTCCAGGAACGACATTTCGAATTTTTCCCGGGGGGGGCAAAGGGTGCATACACAATGTAAAATTTTCCAAAAAGTGGCAAAAACCAAGCCCACTTATATGCCAATACATTGATTTCCCAAAGTCAGGGGGGGGGGCAATTGACCCCCTAAATGACGGGCCGGATGCCCTCCAAATTTGTCCGCCCCGTCAAAATACTAAAAAAGTTATTTTATTTAATCATTTTTTATAAAAATTGTACTCATGCAATATAGAAGTGTTAAGTATCTATGGAAACTAGTTACTCCAGGCATTCAGAAAAAAATACTAGAACGTTCATAATGAAAATTGCTAAGGTACAGGACTCTTTGAAGTTGTCACCACAAAAACTTGATTTTGCCGATTTTGCTAAAATTGAGGAATTTATTCCAAAAAAGGGAAAACATAACCAAAGGTTTACTTACTTTCTGGTAGTGTACTGATGTTTACTATAAATGGTTACATAATGCATAACTTGGGTTTCTCCCTCCTTCTTGGAAATATTTCAGCTTAAAGATAAGCCATAAGGCAAAAACCGGCGATTTTGGCCATCTTAGCAGCCATTTTTCTCATAAAGGGGGAGCAGTAGAAACTTTAATTTTTTTTAACAAGCTACTGATATGGGCAATTCCATGCAAGTGTGGAAAAGCGTTGGAAAAATCAAATTACAGCAATGCGTCTGTTTTACATATTTTTCGGTTTAAAAATGTTAGAAGTTTATTATTTATACTAATTTTTTGTCAAGAATGTAGTATTTTTAGTTTTGGCAGCACTTTGAAGTTGGAAATGGAATATTTAACTTTTGGCAAAGCAAGTGGTCACTCTTTCGAACGTTGGTAAGTTTCAAATTTTTTCTTTAGATAACAGTTTTAAAGGAAGAATATTGATTATTACACTTTAATTCAATATTGTAAATTGCTAAAACGAGTATTTTCACGTAAATTAAGTGATTTATGTTAACTTCAAAAATGCACTGTTCTATGTAACATAAGTTACCAAAAACATGTTAAAGTTCATGATGTGCATAAACAAAGGGCAATGCAATGTTAACAATGCTATATTTTCTATCTTATAAGTGTGTGTTAAGCAAATAGTTAAAGTTTTTTTTTTAAATATTGTCTATTTAATTTTTTGTGCTACAATCAAAACGTGTAACTTAAGTTACCAACATATGCAGGTAATGTAAGTTACCCAAGTAGAACTTAAATACTTGTATTTATAAAGAAAGTAAATTGTGAAATAAACCTATGTGGTAAGTAGGAGTAATTCATTCAAGAATTCTTTTGAATTTGTTCTGTATTTACTTAATTTAAATTAATCATATTTCTTAAAATGTCTCTATTTGTTAATAAGATTACAATACACCTCTATTATAAATTATATGTTTCTTTTTGGCTTTTGAGATATTAATTCTCTCTAAACAATATCACTGCATTCAGAATATTTAGGAGTAATGTACTATAAATTATTCAAAAATGACTTCTGTTATGATTTAAAGTTATCAAATATGTTTTAGAAGTAACAAATACAAAAATATTTTATCTCTTACAGGTGAAATACATTTTATTCTGCATTAAAATGCCACTAAACTCTGCAGAAAAGATGCGCTGTAGAAGGGGTATGAGAAAAGTCATGTGGATATTACAGATTTTTAAATATAAGTCCCTCTTTATGGTATTGAAATATGTAAGAAAAAGCAAAATTTATCAAAAATACTTTCTGAAGATCTGCACATTGACAATGACCATTTAAGAACTAGAAATTAACAAACTACGGGGTTTCGTTTAGTTAAGTATTTTAAGGAACAAGAAGAAAAAACAGAGATAAAAGCTGGTGAATGGTGTGTGGTAAAGTACGAAAATACATTGTATCCTTGAGTTGTGACGATTATTGAAGAAAACGAGTTTAAAATATAAGTAATGGCTGCTGTTGGAACCAATTAGAAATGGCCAGTAACGACATGTGAAATTTATAATAATAAAGAATGATTTGAAAAATTGAATTACCTGAACTTGTTAATAGCAGCAGCCAGTATAGATTTAAGTCTTATGTTATGTAATATTTTTGATTTTTCATTGAGTTTGATATTAAATTTCTGCATATTTAATTCATAATTGTTAATTTTCAATGTTTCGATCTAAACTAAGCTGTAATTTTCATTCATTAATTTTTGTAATAAAGATATGCTTGTAAGTAAATTTTGTAACGTAAGTTATTGTAACATAAGTTACCCAGTTAAAAATTCCCATAATTTTCAATTTTTTAAATAAATTTTTAAATTAATGAAAATATATTCCTAATAGTCCAGGCTAGAAGGCCATATACCTAAAATTTTTACATATATGACATTTTTTGGTGGTTTCTATAAGAATTTGACCTGCTGATTCCGAATCCGTTGAGTGCCAGACGCTAAGCCTTGAGCATTTTTGTCAAAATGGCGAAATCCAATATGGCTGCTGTAAAAGGTACGAAGCAAATTAATGGAATCGTGCGTGCAATGAAACATTTTATACACTTAAAAATGATTGTACTCTTTAGTCAAAATATAATTCTATTGAAAATTAATATTTATGAAAAGTATACGAATAAAAAAATTATCAAAATGGTAAAATTCAAGATGTCAGCCTAAAAAGTTGTAAGGTTCGATTTTCAGGTATAAATCATTTTTTAAACCGTAATTTACATGAAAATAGAATGCTTTAACAAAGATAAATGTTTAAAATGATATGCAGGGAGCATAAAAATGTGATTTAGCCTAAAAATAACACTGAAAAAATATTTAGAAACATTCCAAACTTAAGTTTCGGGATTTTTCCGGTTTAAACCAATTTCCTGCAAGAAACAAGTGTCTTTTGCGAAAAAGTTTCCCATATTGATACAAGTTGCATGAATACGAACTTCTCACTGGTGTGAAACGTATTTTTAGCTACCAGTCGGAAGGTATATTTAACGTGTTTGTTTAGTGTTTCGCCTTCAGTTGGATTATGGATTGTTCAGGTTGACTTCACCCAAGTAAGGGTATGTGCAATCTCTCGATATTGTAGTTTTGGATGAATTGCAAAACAAATAAGCGGCTTAGCTATTTGCTTGCAATTTTTGCCTTAGCACTGGCCATATTTGTCAAACTGCTCCAGGAGCTTTCCTCGTAAGTTAGAAAGGTACTGAACTGTTACCATCAACCTATCTAAGAGTTTTTGGGAAGTTTCCAATTTCTTGCCGTAAAGTAACTTACTTTAATTTGGAAGGTTTCTAAATTCTTTCGGAATACTACTGACTTTAGCTAAGTAGTGAATCATAATCACATCAGCTTCTTCATGAGAAACAAAAGCTTGTTAAATTCCAATACCAATCTAATCGGAAAAGAATCGGTACCAGTAATAATTACGCATTGATCTGGGGATCGAATATAGTAGACTCACAACAAACTTAATTACTTGCGTCTTATTTGGTACTACTTTCAGTACGATGTCTCTTTTAGAAAGTGGTGATTTATCATTAAGTTGAAAAACACAATAGATATTTTTCTCTTATGTGGCTCGACGTTGTGACGTAGTACTAAGTTTATCGTATCTCTCAAACAGATTGTGTACCACTAGAATGGTTTGTATCTCGTGCTTAATAAGGTTTTCTACACCATCAATACAATTACTCAAGCAGCTGGCTTTGCGGGTAAAGGTACTGCCCACAATGTTGCACATTCACCAAGAATGATAATTTCTGGACGACTCTTACCGCCAGTGGCGTAGCGTGCGGGGGGCAAAGGGGGCACTCGCCCCGGGCGGCACTTTGCTAGGGGCGGCAAATTCTGCAACAATAACTTGAGATTCTTTTTTTTTTAAGTGGCGGCGGGTTTTTTTTTAATGACAAATTATGAAAACTAAATCTGCATCAAAAGCTTTTTTATCCCCTCTCCCTTCAAATCAAACTTGTCTGCATGCAGTATGCAGTCCGTTATCACCGGCGTTGACATGGACCAGTAGCGTACATAGACTAAGATGCGCTCCCCCGCAAAATTTATAAGTGCGCCCTGCCCCCTATTAAAATTAAAAAAAGAATTCCCCGTGTAACTCATAGTGCTATTTTTCTGGATCGAGCGCCCTCAATCGTCTTGCGCCCCCTCCCCGCGCCACGGAGGTTGCGGGGGCGCTATGTACGCCACTGACATGGACACTAGGGTGTCCCAAAAAAACCGAAAGTCGGAATTTTGTAACGCATACCCTCTTCTTTTTTTCCTTTTAAATCAAATCAATTGTAAAAAAATTTCATGCAATTTGAACAACGGTAAAGCGTGCCGACTTGCGTCCGAAAGTGCGAACTAGCCCTTTTTCACTAGGTTAAACTAGGTTAAACCCATTAATACCTAGCGTCCCTTTTTAGGGACGGTCCGAAAAAAGGTCTGAATTTCTCAAAAATGAGCATTTCAACCAAATAATAGTGCTCAATTAGTACCTTGGGATTGATTCAATTCGTTATTAACAGATTGCAGCACATAACCATTGTAAAGTGTGTTCTGTAGCAGTTTTGATATGATCTTTATCAAAAAATTCATCGTTCACAATCTCAAGAACAAAAAGCCAAGTTTTCAAAGTTATTCCCAGCTTCACAGTTTAATTTAATTGCTGATTTTATTCCTTCTTATAAAATGTCTTTTTAAATATTATATCGTAGGCAGAAAAAAATTCTGGTAAAAAAAGTATGTACCCTCTGGGGTCTATCGTAACTTTTAAGGGACGATATTTCTTTCATTAATAAAAAAAATAATTTTTACATGATATTTTTTTTATTATTTTTTCTGTCCATTAAACACTGTTTGTAACCAGCATACAAAATTTCTTTGGAAAAAAAATGTCAGGCATTAATGGGTTAAATCGAAAAAATTTTTTGCGGAAATTCAAAATTTCATGTTGATAAAACGCTTCCCCCACATCCCCACATGTCCCACAAAATCATTTATCCAAATTAAAAAATATTTAGGTACCACAAACGAGGCTTAAAATTCATAATTTTCTTCAAAAAATAGCTTTTTCTCTATGTATTTTGTTTCTAATGAAAGATAACTTTTAAGAAAATATCAAGATGAAAAATATGAAGCATAAAGTATATAATTAGAGCTAAATATAAGTTTTTTGTCTCATTTTATGTTTATTTCTCCCGGAAATTACTCAAAATTAAGGTTTTTCCAAGTTCTAAGTTAAATTTTTTTATTTTAAATACCACATTTTTTTTACAATTGAAGTTAAATACCAACGTAAATAAAGCACAAATTAGGTAGAAAGCACAGCATGTACGCAGTACAATTTTGTACAACAAGTACAAAATTTTGGTACATAAAGAATGAATAATGTATTTTGTAATAATACTTTCATTGAAATATTATTTTTCATCTTTGGCAGTTATTTTGAACTTTTAAAAAAATGTGAAATTTTCACCTCAAAAAATCATGGGGCAAAGTTAAAAATAAAATATTTTTGTTATGAAAATTTTTCAATTCGACGATTAACAGTAATTTTCATCAAATGAATGCGTAAATAAATGAAAAAAAAAAAATACTAACGAAGAATAAACGAATGAGCAAGTAAATGAATAAATAAATTAACTAATGTGTGAGAAAAAATAAATGAGTGAATAAAATAGAGAACGAAAAAGAAACTGAGTTAATGAATGAGTAAATAATTAAATAAAATAATGTTCATAAATTAATAAATGAAGAAATAGGTGAGTGATTTAAATAAATGAATGAATAAGTATACGAAATGAGCTATTTCACGTTGCCCCGCGTGCACTTGACAAATTACATTGAACATTGAAAATCAAAAAGTGCCTAATTTTAAATAAACAAGGATTGCACTGGATATCAGTAGTTCTCAATTAATAGTTTGGATGATAATTACAAAAGTCTTATCCTTTTATAATAACAAGAAATACTTTTGAAAAACCATGAATATCATAATAAAGGTATCAAATTTTTAAAATGGCTTGATGTGTAATTTTTTTCGTTGATCTTTGGAGCTACTTATTTTTTGACAGGAATTACCTATCTGTCTAGGAACTTAGTTAAAATTTTGCTAGATAGGTTGCACTGCAAGCTGGGAAAATATTTCAAAATTTCACTTTGCCCAGCTATTTCACTTTGCCCCACATTCCCCTACTACATTTTTTATTTTATTATTCATCTGCAAATGCTGTTTTGAAAGTATGTTCTTTAGTGATTTTGGGACTTGATATTTTCTTTAAGTGTATCTGCAATTTAAAATTCATAAATGATGCAATAAATAAATAGAAAAAAATCAAATATTTAAAGAAATATATAAATTTTATGCCTCGTGCTGGGGACCTAATTTCTTTAAAAAATTTGAATAAATGTTCGTTTAATATCAATATGATTGTCGAAAATGTTTACTGTAATTTCAAAAATTACAAAGTATGTCGATTTGTGCTTGAAAGTGTAAACTAGTATTTGTGTACTGAACAGAATCGAAAAAAATTGGGGGAGGAAGTAACTAATTGTTTAATTAGTTGCTTCCTCATATCGCGTATTTGTTACCTGTTATTTTATTATTTTGCAGAGGAAACAATTGATAATTTCATATCATTTAAAAGCCAGCCTTTGCTTACTAGGCTCAAAATTGATGATAGTTTTCTCAATGAGAATCCTTCTTTATGGGCGAATAACACTTAATTCCTTGAAGGAAAAAGGATGGTCTCAGTGCTTAGACCAGTAAATAATACAGCTGAAAGAGCGGTAAAAATGAGGCAGGACTTTCATGGTTTGCTAACAACTAATAAGGAGCAAAAACAATTTTTGTTATGTTGCGTTCAAGAGCACCGAGATATATCCTCTGACTGTAATAAACAAACATTAAAACAATAGTATGTTTAGCAATGTTTATTGTACTGTAATATTGTAGTAAATATATGTTGTAAATAAATTGTTGTCATAGTTTTTTTTTTTTTTCAATTTATTTATTTTAACTATTTATTTATTTTAAATTAGATACATTTAAAGAAAATATGAAGTTCCAAAATCACTAAAGAACATACTTTCAGATGAATAATAAAAAAATGTATTTAAAATGGAAAAAATTAACTTAAAACTTGAAAAAACCTTAATTTTGAGTAATTTCCGGGAGAAATAAATATAAAATGAGAGAAAAAACTTTTATTTAGCTCTAATTGTATACTTTACGTTTCATATTTTTCATCTTGATAATTTCTTAAAATTTATATTTCATTGTTTACAAAATACATGGAAAAAAATCTTTTTTTTTTTTTTGAAGAAAATTATGAATTTTAAGCCTCGTTTGAGGTACCTAAATATTTTTTAATTTGGATAAATGATTTTTTGGAACATGTGGGGACGTGGGGGAAGCGTTTTATCAACATGAAATTTTGAATTTCCGAAGATTTTTTTTTTTTCGATTTAACCTAGTGAAAAGGGCTAGTTCGCACTTTCGGACGCAAGTCGGCACGGGTTACCGTTATTCAATTTCCATGAAACTTTTTTTACAATTGTTATGATGTAAAAGGAAAAAAATAAGAGCGTATGCATTACAAAATTCTGACTTTCGGTTTTTATGGGACACCCTAATGGACACGCTCGCACAATGCTGTTTAATATTATTCTGCTTAAAATGTTTTCATTTAAGGAAAATATTATCTCTCATATATTTCAATAATTTTAGAAAAAGATTTGTTAGAATTTTTCGATTAGCATTTCCTGTTGTAGGAGGAATACATTAAAATGTAAAACATGGTGTGAATTGTAAAAAAAAAATCCTGTTTTCATTCAGTAAAAAATTAAAAATGTCATAATTTCTCGGGCGGGGTGGGGGCAGGAGAAAAGGGAAGGGGCGGCAAATATGGTGCATGCCCCGGGCGGCAAAATCCTACGCTACGCCGCTGCTTACCGCCTACCCTGAAAACTGCCTTTAGTTTTGGCTCTAGTACAGATTTATTAGTACCTCTCATATTTCACTCATTATCAAATAAAGCAGTAGGAAGAGGAGCCAGTTCATGACTAAATAATTTCTGCAAGGAAGCTTTCCCTTGATGACTTCATTAAACCACATACCATTCTTGTGTCCGGTGTATGATTTGAATCACAGATTTTAGTCTTCTTTGGGGTGAACGTAACCATTGTTTTAACCTTCTTAATGTTTAGTGGCATCTTTGAGGCCACGTTTTGTCATATGCATGCCATTGTGTCTTGCCAATTTTTCCCGAGTCTTCTGCATTTAAAGTTCTATCAATACTTTGCGCTTAAGTCTATATATCACATCAAGAAAGGAAACAAAAACTAAACACATTTTTGTAGAGATGGTTGGTATAGTGATTTGTACAATCATTTGAAGTAGTAAAATAAAAAAGGGCTTTCTGTTAAAATAAAGCATCAAAATAGAAAACTTTGCAAATTTTTTAGTTAAGTAGTAACAATTTTTTGTTCTGCTGTCTCACAGGCATTTTTAAAAGTCTCATGACTTTTTTCTCCTTTTTAGTTTAGTAACAATGTTTTGTTCGGTTGATTAGCAGACGCTTCTAAAGTTATCACAAAACATCTATCGAATATATCTCATTAGCCCTAAGCATTTTTTCGCTTTTTCATTGGGAATTTTTTTTTTTTTTTTTGTAGTGCTGTTTCTCATACGATTCTATTACTACTGGAAAATATGTTTTTATTTGTCTGGTATGTTTTAAGCCAATTTCTCTCTTCACAGTTTCACAGTAAAAACAAAGCGAAACACTCCTGGAAAATAATGGGCAGTTATAGGCTTAACTTCTGCCAGTAACATACCTGGAAGAAATCAGGAAAGTTTCCTGATGAAGGTCAGAAACCTTGCTAAAGAATTTATAACGCTTCCAAACAAAAGTCAGTCACTTTACGGCAATAAATCGGAAACTTGCGAAAAACTCTTAGATAGGTTGATGGTAGCAGTTCGGCACCTTTCTGGCTTACCAGGAAATCTCTTGAAGCAGTTTAACAAACATGGCTACTGCTAATGCAGAAATGTCAAGCAAATAGCTGAGCCGCTAATTTGTTTGCAATTCATCCAAAACTACAATATCGAGAGATTGTACATACACTTACTTGGGTGAAGTCAATCTGGACAATCCATTATCGAGCTGAAGGCGGCACACTAAACAAACACGTTGGATATACCTTCCTAGACTAGGTTGATGGTAGCAGTTCGGCACCTTTCTGGCTTACCAGGAAATCTCTTGAAGCAGTTTAACAAACATGGCTACTGCTAATGCAGAAATGTCAAGCAAATAGCTGAGTCGCTAATTTGTTTGCAATTCATCCAAAACTACAATATCGAGAGATTGTACATACACTTACTTGGGTGAAGTCAATCTGGACAATCCATTATCGAGCTGAAGGCGGCACACTAAACAAACACGTTGGATATACCTTCCAACTGGTAGCTAAAAATACGTTTCACACCAGTGAGAAGTTCGCATTCATGCAACTTGTATCAATGTGGGAAACTTTTTCGCAAAAGAAACTTGTTTCTTGAAGGAAATTGGTTTAAGCCGGCAAAATCCCAAAACTTAAGTTTGGAGTGTTTCTAAATATTTTTACAGTGTTGTTTTTAGGCTAAATCACATTTTTTATGCTCCCTGCATAGCATTTTAAACGTTTATCTTTGTTAAAACATTCTACTTTCATGTAAATTACGGTTTAAAAAATGATTTATACCTGAAAATCGAACCTTATAACTTTTTAGGCTCACATCTTGAATTTTATCATTTTGATAATTTTTTTATTCGTATACTTTTCATAAATATTAATTTTCAATAGAATTATATTTTGACTAAAGAGTACAATCATTTTTAAGTGTATAAAATGTTTCATTGCACGCACGAATCCATTAATTTGCTTCGTACCTTTTACAGCAGCCATATTGGATTTCGCCATTTTGACAAAAATGCTCAAGGTTTAGCGTCTGGCACTCAACGGATTCGGAATCAGCAGGTCAAATTCATTTAGAAACCACCAAAAAATGTCATATATGTAAAAATTTTAGGTTTGATGACATTTCAATGGACACTAGCCTGGACTATACCCAGGTAGCACACTTCGTTGAATTAACGTTTTAAAATCGTTGCCATCGTTGAAAATCCGTTAGGTTGCGAGTCTAACGATTTTACAACGTTTTTAAAACGCAAATGTTTTCCGTTGAAAATCAAGTTGTGTTTTTAACGATTTTACAACGTTTTTGTAACGCAAATGTTTTCCGTTGAAAACTAAGTCCAAAAACAGCAGCAGTCTACATCTCAACACTCTCGTCTTCTCTTGCAAGCAGCCATTACTTCAACGGCAGACAAAGAAAAACATTTGTAAAGAATGTTCATCTCAAAGGTACGTAAAGTATTGGAAATTGTATTTTACTTACTATAAAATATTTTATAATTCTCTGTTTTCCATTTTCCGTATTGTTTTTTGTGTTATAATTCTCTGTTTTACATTTTTCGTATTCTTTTATAGTTATCTGCATTCACGTATAAAATTTTAAAAATCTATGTGCATCGTTAAAATTAAAATTGTATGTAGTAATTGGTTAATTGTATTCTTGTTCTTTTTTTTTCTTTTTAATTTCATTGATTATGTGAATTTTGAGAAGATGCATCCAAATATTTAAAGGAAATCGTAATTTAATTTTGGGATAGATATGAAAACTTCAAAAGAAGAAACGCTATTCTAGCATTATTATTTCGAATTGATATTTTGGAATCGGCTGCCATTTTGAAAATAGTTGTCGGAAGAATATTCTGTGTTTACAATTTTATTACGTTTATTTTTTTAACTAGCGGATTCATATCATTGCTAAGAAATAAAAAAATATATTTAGATGCTTAGAAGGATTATTAAACAATATTTAAATAAAAATATGTAGTTTTTACACATTTTTATCAAATATTCGAAATATTTTGAATGCAAGGTTGAGATTACTGTATGAAAAATAAGTTTCGTGCGAAAAAACTATCAGCAATTATGCAGCAGTCAGTTTAATGGGACAAAATCAGGAATAATATAGTCTAGCTGTACATCTCCAATTGTGGTTGCATTCGAATATTTCCAAGGGGGTGTTTAACCCCTTTTTTGGGGTAAATCAGTTCATTTCAATGCAGTCTCAAATGATATGAATTGGCGCGACCACTTGGCGATATATCTCCATGCTTTTGGTCGCCAAGTGATTGACGCCAACTTGGCGACTTATCGCCAAGTTGGCGACAAATTTGGTTTTTTTTTTTTTTTTTTGAATTTGGGTTTATTTGGACTCTATTGGCGATATTTTGCAAAAAATCCATTGAATAATGTTAAAATCGGCGATATTTGGAAAATTAATCATTGTAAGACATTTTTTTGCATTGTTTCGTGCAACTAGAGGTGTAAATGTTTGAACAGCTACCTTGCTCACTGCAAGCACTATTTTAACACTTAAGGCATCTACTAAGTTACCGTAAAGTCGGGTTACTTGGACCCACAAGGAGGTTACTTGAGCCCACAGTAAAATGATAAAATCTGGGTTTGGTACTAGCGTTAGAGACTGCAGAGTGCTTCTACCTAGCAGAGAAACGAGGAACTACGTGTAAGTCTTCAACTAATAAGTACCAAACCTAGATTTTATCATTTTACTGTAATGGGCTCAAGTAACCCCCTAGGGTCCAAGTAACCCGACTTTACGGTATTTACACGTAAAAAGAAGTTGTGTGGTGTCCAAACCAGATTTTTTTCAGTTTAACCTTTTCCACGAAATTACTAGGCCTAAACTTTAAAACCTTCATCAAAGAAATTGAAATTGCTTTGTAATTTCAATATAATCTGCTAAGGAGAATTTTGGGATTAATTTTCTTATAACTATAAAAGTTACGAATTTTTAAGTGAAAAAATAACAGATAGTGTATTTTTTCTACTATTTTTCAAATTTTGGTGATTAAAATTTAATTAAATTAATAAAATAATACTAATGCGGTTCAAGCAAAAAGTCTCTGACATACCATATGAGGAGAAAAAAGCAATTATATTATTTATTTTTAACTCTTTGAGCGGCCGCGACGTAAAATTCCGCTTTTAGATATTTCATTGGATGAATTTACCGTCCAGAATTTTGGAAAAAAGTACCAATGGAACTAGGAACTTAATTATTGATCTCAAGTTAATTTCAAAAAAAATATATTTATATTACTTAGAGGCAGAAAAAAATTATTAAGTGGTTCTAAAGTAGAACCCATGGCGCCCAAAGGGTTTTAACAAAATATTGATGAAAAAAAATGGAGATTGTTGATCTAAATTCAGTTTAAGGCTTAATTGTGGACCTCTTAAAAGTAAAAGATTTTACAATTATATTCCAAATGCAACTTTACTAAGCAGCATTTGGAATATAATTTTTAAAAATGCTGTTAAACTTATTTATCAATCTATAATGGCTCTTTCTGTTTCCAGATGACCGATTCGATTTTTTTTTGCCGGAAAACTTCATTGAATCGTAAGTTTCTTTTACTTATATTTAACTTGGTCATGTTTTACGAATTTAGCAAGCAGTAAACTATTGCATGAAAATTATGTATAAAATTTCTATCAACTTTACTATTAGAGCTTTTAGGCCTATCTTTTGTCCCAAAATGAAATAGAGAATTTCCAACTAGTTTCTTCAAATTTTCAATTTTTGCACTTACATCCCTTTGCTTCTCGCTGCCTCGTATTAGAAATACATTGCTAATAGGATAAGCTTGTATTTTGATAACTTCTTAATGATAAAATCTTTTGCGAAGTCTCTCTTAAACATCATAGAAAATTCCAATTATTCTCCTATATCGTATGAAATAACACTGAAATCACTAGGAATTTTGCTAACTAAATCCTACCAACACTCATTGATTAATGAAAACTATTTAAAAGAGAGAGAGAGAGAGAAAATAAAAGAAATAAAAGTGATTAAGAAAACATTTTTGCTAAGTTTTAAACAAAAAAAATTAGTTATAATTCAAACAATTACATTTAGTTAAAATTATGTATATATATATATATATATATCCTTCATATAAGTTCACTTTTTTCTGCTTTACAGATGCTGTACGACAGAATCGATGCCGCAAAAACGCAAAAGATAAGAATATCGAATGGAGCATTTAAACTAGTCCTCAAGCATACACTGCTGGAACAAAAAAAAAAAATCAAATGTGAATGTTTCCTTAAAAAATACATTGTATAATAATTTTGTCATTTAATATTTATTTATTTTGTATTTCGCTGCATTTTGCACATGCTTACTTAATCTTCTGCTACATATTGTTTGGTTAAATTTAGATTTTATTATTGGGGAAACATTTATTAGGAGAGCTTGGACTTGAGTGAAGTAATTTATTGATTATGATTTGGTGAGTTTTTAATATTGTATTGTATTGTATTATATGACTGATGGATTTTTATTTGCGGATTTTCGAGTCTATTAAGTATCTGTTTTATTAAATTTATGTATGCTCAAATTTAAAATTCACCGAACAAGTTCTCTTACTTGTATAAAAATAAAGTTTTTAAATAATTAATTTTGTCAAGCAGTTGATTTATGAAACAATTTAGTTTCAGTCTTTCATCTTGTTTAATTTATAATTCTCTAATCTTAAAATTCGTTTTCATTGCAAAGGCTTGTATTGTACTGGGTCCAACTGTATATCTTTTATTTTTCAAAACTTAATGTCATAAAAAAATTACATGTAACATAATGTATATCATAGTAATATTTTTTATTTAAATTTTATTCATTGCACATGTTAGCAATAAACTTGTTAATTTTCTTTTACTTGCTGTCGAGTTTTAGTGTTGCACTATATCTTTTTCTTTCTTCCTTTTTTTGCGACATTTTTTGTCTATTACCGATTTGTGCAGTAGATACATGTGTGAAGTATTCCTAGAGCAAAGGTTTCATATTTAATTCTTTATTTAATAGAAGAATATTCAAAAAGATCTGATATAGACCCTCACACTACTTCCTTTTACGTGTAAATTTCTTAGTAGATGCCTTAGGAGTTAAAATAGTGTTTAGTGAGCAAGATAACAATTCAAGCATTCACACCCCCTAGTTTGCCACGAAAAATTGCAAAAAAAAATGTTTTACAATGAATAATTTTCTAAATATCTCTGATTTTAACTTCATTCAGTGGATTCTTCGCAGAATATCGCCAATAGCGCCAAATTGAGCCCACATTCAAAAAATAATTGTTTTCGCCACATTTGTCGCCAACTTGGCGATTCGTCGCCAAGTTAGCGTCAAATACTTGGCGACCAAAAGCTTGGCGATATATCGCCAAGTGGTCGCACCAATTCATATCACCTGTCTGCAATTAACAGTGATTTACCCCCAAAAGGGGGAAAACACCCCCTTGGGAACATTCGAATGCAACCACAAGGGGAGGTGCACAACTAGACGCCTCTCAAAGTCTATATTCCAATCTAGAAGCTTCTACGGTGGATAGTTTTTGAGTTATGCGACATACATACGTACATACAGACGTTACGAGAAAACTCATCGTAATTAACTCGGGGGTGGTTGAAAAATATTTTTCGACTGGTTATATGTTGGTAGGTATAGATATGCACGTGCTGACAGGTCGAGAAAACTACTCAATATTCATTCGGGGGTGAGCAAAATCAAAATTTAGACCCAAAATTGAGTGATTTTTTTTTTTTTTTTGCGATCACAATGCATCTTTTTACTACGTAAGAGGAAGTAAAAAAGCCTTTCTGATGTTCATGGAAAATTTCTACATAATGCACGTTTATTACAGCGAACTTTCAAAGAGGGCTTTCATAAGCTACAGCACATATTAGCGTTAAAGACACGCTTGAAACGTCATTTCAACAGAAAGCGTTAATTTTTTTAACGTTGAAAAAAAAGCATAAGCCACGAAATATATTAGCGTTAAAAACACGATTGATACAAACGCAATTACAACGGACGGCATTAACGGTTTTTCAACGTTGAAAAAATGGTTGAAAAATAGCATAAACAATAAGACATATTAGCGTTAAAAACACGTTTGATACAAACGTCATTTTAACGGTAGGCGTTACCGTTTTTTCAACGTTGGAAAAAAAGGTTGAAAATTAGCATAAACAACGAGATATAGTAGCGTTGGAAACGCGTTTGATACCAACGTTGTTTCAACGGAAAGTGTTGCGTTATTTTAAGGTTGAAACATTTGGTTGAAAAACAGCATAATCAACGAGACCTATTAGCGTTGAAAACACGTTTGATACTAACGTTGTTTCAACGGATGGCCTAACGGATTTGCAACGTTTAAACAACGTTTAAACAACGAATGTGTGCTACTTGGGTAAGCATTATAAGGAACTGATAAATTATGCTTCAAACAATAAAACAGCTGTAATAGAGCAGAAATTTGCCTCAGAACCAATTTTCATATTATGCCATTCCTCTTTTTGTGTAACGCAAGTTACTGCCTTATCTTTGACTGCTAGATTTTATAAAATTTAAATGCATCGAATATTTTTGCATTTTAATTTTGCTTTCAACTGTCATTTTTAAAAAATGCTTTCATACAAGATTTGTACAACAAAATTTGTCTGTACTGAGGTACTAAATGCATAAGAGTTGATCGAAATGTAACGTAAGTTACCGTGGAATTGTCCATATGTTAGCTATTCACAGGAAAAGAGTTTACTTATGGTTATTTCTTGCATTAAGAGATATCCTGCTGACAGTATATGCATGTTTTTTGCGTTGACCATACGCTTTTTTTCCCCTTCTCATGGACTTAAAATTAATTAAGCCAAAAAATAATGATATATTTATTAATAGCTGTATCATCTACCCAATATGTCATGAAATTTAATTTATAATTTTCATCTTGAAATTTAATTTATATTAAATCATTGAACAATAAATTAGGGTCATTCCAGGTCAAGTGTACGAGGCGTCCCCACTCGACCCCCTCCGATTTTGATGAAATTTCTTTTAGATGTACATATAAGACTTGCATGAAGCCATACCAAATTATAGCTCCATAAGTGCTATAGTTCAGCCAATATAAATTATTTAGTAAAGGCCTCTTTTTCGTGTCTTGAAAAAAACGACCAAATCGTCAAGTTTGTGCTTTTATTGCGCGCGACCTAAGACGATTATATGGCTCAAATTTGGTGATTCTGATCAGGGCTGCGGAGTCGGAGGAAAAATGGTCGACTCCGACTCCGGGATTTAAAAACTTCCGACTCCGACTCCCGACTCCTGCTTTTTTTTTTAATTTATTTTTTTTACCCAAATGTGAAGAGGGAAAAACCCTAAGCAAATGTTGAAATATTAAGTCCATTTTTAAAAGTTTCATTTTTATTCATGGTCGTAGCCAGGACACACTTCATGGGGGGTAGCAAACTGGGGTATCCCAGTTGGAGGTCATGGGAGGTCATTGTGACCTCTCAAAAAGTTCAATTTTCTCAAGAATTTTAGTAGGTAATTTAACCACATTTACCTCAATTCTCAGAGGTCACTATGACCTCCCAAAAAGTCCCTTTCTCCAGAGCAAAAGACAAGTGCCGCTCTTGTCATTTGACTCCGTACAAAACTAATCCTTTTCTTGTTAAATGACCAGACTTTATTTTAACACATTTCATTTTTGGTGCAAATATTTTTTATTCACTTGCATAAGCCCAAACATAGCAATTCGTTTCACAAAGCAGACCCCGCCATTTGGAAGCCCTTTTTAATGATCCTAGATGCTTAGTATTTGGATATTGGACGCTGAAAATTTGTATCTGTTAGTTTCAAAGATGTGTTTTAGCCTCCATAAAATTTCATCCAAATCGGAGGTGGTCGGAGTCGGAGTCGGAGTCGATATGTTTCTCAGCGGCTCCGACTCCTACTCCTTTGGTTACCAAAAAACGTTATTCCTATTTTTGAAAGAAACTAGTTTCAAGGGGGTATTGCAGATCAAAAATGTCTACGTCTATCCACGTGAAATCAAAGAAAAACAGACATAGTCCTTAAAAGTTCATGTCAATCTGTTCTATTATAATTTACAGGAGCTATTGTACTTATATTCTGATGAAAAACCTATTTTTAGATATTTTTGAACTTTAGTTTTTGTGTGCGCATCCGCAAAAACTCAAAAAAATGGCAAAAAACAAAGTTTCGTTTAAAAAAAAAAAAGGAATTATCTTTTTATCGCTGCTATAAGAGCTTGAGTCTTTTCCTATATTTTATTTTAATCTCTTGAAATGGAATTTCGGATGATATGTCACTTAGCAAGGTTGTTCAAGGTTGGTCATAAATATTTCAAGGTCTTAAAAAGCATTTTCCCATTTTTCATCATTTTTCTTTATGGGCAAATTGCAATCATAGGCCGAATATCCTAGACCAGCGGTTCCCAACCTTTTCAGCTGCGCGGTCCACTAATTTTAGGGAAAAAATTTGGAGGCCCACTACTTGACAACAATACAAGTAAAACTTCTAATGAGAAACAGACACCTATATTTATAAAAATCATATGCACATACTTCAATAATTAAGAGAAACTGAACAAGATTTTAGACTTTTTTTTTTTTTTTGTAAAACGAATACAACTTTATTGTTTCCACATAGAAGGAAACCCTTCAAAAACAAATATTTAAAGTGAAAAGATTCTCAATGGGATTTTTGACACTGTCTACTGCTCACGAGCGCATCAATATCTGGATTGAAATTCGATAATTTCAGCCTCAAATCACTCTCAACGTTCAATTTGTTTCTGTATTTATTTTTCAAAAATACTAATGTTGAAAAAGCTCGTTCACAAAGATAAGTGGTCGAAAATCCCATCAAGTGTCTCAGTGCAATTTTGGCAATAGCTGGGTAATCTTGCCGAACACTTATCCAGAACGGGACTAAGGCGTTGTTTTAAAAAGCGATTTTAAGGTCTGGTCGCATGATACTTCAATTAGCGAGTCTTCTTCACTGGAAGATAATCTCAATTTTGCCAGGTAATTTTCTTCAAAGGGATTTCTGATCCAGTGTATTTCATCCTCAATTTTAGGGAAGAATTTCCTAAGAAATATAAATATTATTTATTATTATTAGTTCTAAAGAACGTAATATTTGAAATATTTAACGCTTGTAGAAAAGTCATTCGTTTAAGAACAATAATATTTTCAATAAGGGCTGCTAAAATATTAGCATAAAATAAGGAAAGATAAATACTTTCAACTAGCCTGAGGCTAGAGGCCAAAGAGTTGAGGTGATCTTTTATGGTTGCAGCTGTTTTCTCATCAATTTCAACTTCGTTGGTCTCAAGAAAATCTTGCAAGGTAGGAAATGCGTCATAGGAATCTTGTTCCACTTTTCGAACCCATCTCTGAAGTTTCATTATCATAGATTCAATTTTGTCTTGCACAAAAAACTTATTACAATCCTTGCCTTGGAGAGTTAAATTCAGAACATTAAGAGAATTGAAAATATCCGCCAAATAGGCCAACCGTTTCAACCAATTTTCATCTGTGATGCAGTCTAAGTAAGAACTTGCAAGTTTCAAATTATTTACTTCATCCATAAGGAAAACCAAAAGTTCATCGCGGAGTTCGAACAATCTTGTCAAGACTTTGCCTCTTGAGAGCCACCGAACTTCACAATGAAGTAAAAGTTGCTTATGGTCACTTCCCATTTCGTCACACAAAACACAGTCTGGAGTTTTTAGATCTAGCTTTGATAAAGTTCACGATTTTGACTGCGTCGTCAAGAGTTTTTTTCAAACACTCGTCGAAACCTTTGACTGCAAGAGCCTCTCTATGTATATTGCAATGTATCCATTGAACCAATGGTGCAACTGATTTAACATTGGAGGCTAATCCGTTATAAACTCCTGACATCGCTCGTGCCCCATCAGTTGTCAAAATTACACATTTCTTCCAATCTATTTCATTTTCTTTCATAAAGTTGTCGGCAGCTTGGAAAATTTCCTCTCCAGTTGTTCTAGTCAACAAAGAGTGACAAAACAAGATTTCTTCTTGAATATTGCCGTTCCATTCAAAGCGACGAAAAGCCAATAAATTAGCCTGACCAGCAACATCTGTGCTTTCGTCAAATTGGAGAGAAAAATATTCACTTTTTCTCAAAAGATTAAGCATGGCTTCTTTTACATTTTTCGACATTTCATCAATTCGTCTTTTAACTGTCGTGTTCGATAACGGAATTTCATTAATTTGTTTTGTACATGTATCATCAAATAACGCATCACTTATTATTTTTGCAGCGGGAATAATAAGTTCTTCTCCCACAGTGTGAGCTGAACCCTTCTTTGCAATCAGCAATGCTAGTTCATACGAAACTATGGTGCTTAGAGTGCTTTGTTTTGAAGTCTTCTCCATAGTTGACTTTGTCATTGCAAAATTTCTTTTCTTCGTTTGAAAGAACTCAATTGACTTTCCTACATATTCTCGGGGCTTAGTTACAATATGTCTTTCAAGTTTCGAAACTTTCATAGACTCATTTGAAAGGGTTTCAAAACAAATCACGCACTGAGGCATAGGCTCTTCTTCAGAGCCAGAAGACGCGAAGCCAAATTTAAAAAAATCCACGTTATATTTACGGAAATATATTTTGCTTTTCCTGGCTATTTTTCTGCTAGAAGAATTAGAAGCTAATTCAGTACTTGTCGTAGTAGTCCCTTCATCACTTACCAACTTCATCTTGCGACAAGACCCCGTCCGAATCCAAGCATCCATAATATTGATGAGAAATATTTTTAGCTCAGCAGATGCACAGCAGAAAACCACAGCGACTAGCAATGGACAATGGAGTGAAACAAGTGCGGAATACAAATGTAGTGCGGAGCAGTTCCAGGAAAAAGAGGGAGGACATCATTGACATTAGTCCTGATTGACATTGAGGAGTGAAGAATGACCCCTGGCTATCTACCTTTGAACCGCATGGGATCTTTAATGGTCACGTGGAGAGCTTTTAGCTTTTAAATGGTGACACATCTAGGATCTCACTAGCGAATATTTCCGGAAAACTAACAATGGACCCCAAGATCTTAGAAACGACACTCTCGATTCAACGTCAGCGGCCCAGTACCATGCTGTCCGCGGCCTACAAGTGGGCCGCAGCCCACGGGTTGGGAACCGCTGTCCTAGACGCATCCTCGGCAGTATAAAAAATGGATTTTCAATTACTATTTATCATATTTTCAATCACTATTGTTATCATTTACATGGCGGAAATAATTGCAATATTCAACTCTGTCGAAAACTTTCGTTATTGCTTTTTAGAATAATGGCTTTGGAGTCCCATTGTACATATTTTTTATCACATACACACCATATTAAATGTTTTATTTATTTATTTATCTCATTAATTAATTATTTTCATTTTTAATTTTTTGAAAATGAAAGAATGCTTTTTATGATCTTAAAATATCAATGCCACCTTGCAAAGCGACACATCATCTGAAATTCTGTGCTAAGAGTTTTAAGATAACTCCTAGAAAACACTCAAGCTCTTATAGGAGCGATAAAAAAATAATTCTTTTTGTTAAAAACGAAACTTTATTTTTTGCCATTTCTTGAATTTTTATAGATGCGCACTAGGGTGATTCAAAAAAATTTTTTTTTGAATTTCTCTGGTCTTACCCCGCAGTTTTTTTACACTATTCATGAATGTGATGTATGTGAAATTTTAGCTCAATTGAATAATATTTAGAGGTCGCTCAACGCGATCGAATTCTGTTAAAAATTAGCAATCTCGAGAGTTGGAGTTATAGCTTCATTACCCGAAATAATATTATTCTTCATATAAAATGGAATAACTCAAAACGTTAGTTTACTCTGCTAAGTAATGAGTCAATAAAATAATAGCTCAAAGTGAGTTGTAACGATTACCCCCCCCCCCCCCCGCTCCAAAGCTGCATTATCTCTTACCTGAGTTTGGGTAGAAAATGCAGCTGCAAGCTCGGGCTGTGGTTTCTGTTTTCTTTTCGGTTGTTTGAGGTGTATGAGTTTATTTGGCTAAAACACCTAGCATCCACTCTAGACAGGGTCCAGTATAAGTGACAGAAAGCCACTTTGATAGTAGCTGCTACAGTACAAAGTATGTGTCGAAATGGGGAGGATTTGACAACGTCCATAAAACGGTAAATGCAAACTATTTGCTCTGAATTGGCTGTTAACTTAGAAAAGTGGTTTAAATCTAGGACTTCCTTTGATAGTTCACTGGAACGAAACACTTATGCATATTGGGAAAATGAAGGATGATTGGCGGGTTTCATACCAGTATTAGTATCAGGAACACAAGCATTGAT
Source organism: Uloborus plumipes (assembly GCA_038373865.1). Classification (NCBI taxonomy): domain Eukaryota; kingdom Metazoa; phylum Arthropoda; class Arachnida; order Araneae; family Uloboridae; genus Uloborus; species Uloborus plumipes. The sequence goes on from JAXGGA010000097.1 coordinate 126,757, forward strand.
GATTTACTTCTGGGTTCTAGTAAGTTAGTCAGGCATTGGAATTGCTACGGAAAATGCTGCTATACGATAACCAGTTAGATAAATGGGAACTTACTGAGCTCGTACGTGGTATGTGTTTCAATACGACATGCATTGCCGGTACTAAAGTTGGAGCATGTTTGAACTTGGGGAAAAATAAACTCGGGAAGCAACTTTTATATTGTGCTTTCCGCCATTATATTTTAGACATTGTGTTTTCTGTGGTATTACAACCGAAATCTATTCTACTCTTGGTCTCTCGGTATTTTAACCGATAAACCAAGAAATAGGTAGAATTGGGGTATTTGCGTGCAATGTCTGATGCGATGTTCACGCAATTGCGTGGAACCATCCACTGCCATTGGATCTACAATACTGCTTTTTAAGCGGTTTTAGCAATCATAGTCCAGAATAAAACATTCTAATTTTAAACCTGGAGATGATGGGGTTGAGGAGTTCGTAGCACATTCAGAGCAACGTGCAACTTGTAATGGAAATTGCGCAAAGTTAACTTCTGATGACCCATGTAAAAGAAGTGTCCAAGGAAGATACTAGAGCTGAGAGTGATTTTCTTGAGCAGAGCACCTTCTCTTGGTGTATGTTTTCGTGTCCCAGGAGTGATTTCTCGTGTTATATCTGTGTTAAAGATTCTTTATAGCTTCAAGTTATGGATATTTCTCAACCAGTTCTAACTTGCAGCTGGACAAACAAAAAGTATTCGTAACATATGAATGTGATTTCTTTCACATTCTTATCGTTAATGGGAAAGAATATCTAAGAGCTGGGTTCCCAGCAACCCTTTTTGTGCAAGCACTAAGAAATGATTTGGAATATTTTTAGCGTCCTTATTCATGTAAAGAAGAAACTCAAAATATATCAGCTGTTTGATCCCGAGCATTCGAATCTTTAAGATAGCTACCAACAAGGCTTTATACTACCAAAGAAACTGAGGATTGTAAACGACAATACGGAGCGTGGCATGGCCCTTATTGAAGCATTTGTTAAGACTATCACTAACGACGAAAAACAAAGACAGTGTCTTCTTCAAGTGGTACAGGAACACAGAAAAGTTTTCAAAGTTGCAAAAAAGTAACCTTAAAAAGTATTGCTAGAATTAATGAGCGAATTACTATATATTTAATGTATTTAAATTTGTTTTTTATATTTTTTCCGTATTTGATTAGTTTTCATACTTTTCTGCATTTCATTGGTTTTTCAGATATATAGTTCATTTTGTGATTCCACGCTTTTTTTCTTCGGAGATATAAAAAAGCAATAAAGTAACTTTATTATTATTATCATTATTTACGTTCGCATTTGTGCCACTATCACAAAATTTGAAGTACTCCTAAATGTAAATATAGTTTACTAAAATTTTGGGCGAATAATTCAGTGTATATAAAGGGCCTAAATAAGACGGTAAGACGAATAAAAATACAAAGACTACTTTTTTCTATAGATATCATTTACGATCACGTTTTTGTCAATATCACGAAATTTCAAGGTGTTTGAGCGACCTCTAAGTATTAATATATTTTGCCAAAATTTTGCACAAATAATCAGTGCATATAGTGGCACAAAATAAGAGGGTAAGACGCACAAAAATATAAAGGCTAATTTTTTCTATAGATATGATTTACGATCACGTTTTTGTCAATATCACGAAATTTCAAGGCGTTTGAGCGACCTCTAAATATTAATATATTTTGCCAAAATTTTGCACAAATAATCAGTGTATATAGTGGCACAAAATAAGAGGGTAAGACGCACAAAAATACAAAGTTTATTTTTTTCCATACATTTCTGAATCACCCTAATGCGCACACAAAAACTAAAGTTCAAAAATATCTAAAACAGGTTTTTTTCATCAGAACATAAGTACAATAGCTCCTTTAAATTTTATTAGAGCAAATTGACATGAACTTTTAAGGTCTATGCCTTTTTTTCTTCGATTTCACGTGGTATAACGTACACATTTTTGATCTGCAATATCCCCTTGAAACTGGTTTGTCTCAAAAATAAAACCAACGTTTTTTAGTTAAGAAAAGTGTGTTCTTTCCAATAATGTAAAGAAAACTGAAATTCAAGATGACCCTTTTGTAGTATTGCCCTTTGAAATTGAGACGAAATTGAGAAAAAATTTTTTTGACTGAAATTTCAACTCGCGTAATTCAGCAATTATTTGAGCTATCAAGATGCCACTTGCACACCTTTCGGACGAACTATTAGGCTACAAACAAGGAAAGAATTAGCTTCAGAAAGTCATTCTTTCAGCAGATACAAGCTGATAACGTATGGTCAAAATTTGCCAAAAAACGATTTTTTACCATCTTTGGCAGCAAATTGCAAAAAATCTACAGTGCTTTGAGCTTTTGTTACACAAGTAGACTATTCTACCCCAAACAGTGATCAGAATCACAAAATTTGAGCCATATAATCGTCTTAGATCGCGAGCAATAAAAGCACAAACTTGACGATTTGGTCATTTTTTTCAAGACACGAAAAAGAGGCCTTAACAAAATAATTTATATTGGCTGAACTATAGCGCTTATGGAGCTGTAACTTGGTATGGCTTCATGCAAGTCTTATATGTACTTCCAAGAATATTTTCATCAAAATCGGAGTCGATCGAGTGGGGATTTTCTCGAAATTTGGGACACTTAAAATGGAATGACCCATTGGATATTTGATGAAAACAAGAAATAGAATTTCTCCGATGCCTGAGCGTTATGCATTCATAATTATAAAGTACTAAAGAATTTCTAAAAAAATCAATTAAAATAAAGGAGCTCTGAATATTTATCTCATAAGTAATACCCTATCTTGTGATTGGGATATTGCTGATTGGCTCTAAACAGGAGGATACCCTTGTTCTTTGTTGCAGCATTACTTTATAGAAAATAGAATGTATGATTCATGGTATCTGTGAACTAGTATTTTAGTGAGTAAACTTATTATTGTCAGTTCTTATCAGTGCAAAGCATATATCAGTTTTGTAAAGATCAGTATGGAAATAAATTAGTTGTACTAATTCGAATTCTTCAAGCATTGATTTATATTAAATTATTTATTTTATTATTTTATAAATATTTAACTGTTAATAAGGTAAAATGGAATTCGATGCTTAAATTAATAACTCTTTATCACCATGCTCAGTTAGTATCCCCCAGTTAGTTCAGCCCATCAAATGAAATTGTTCATAAAATATCCTACATCAAACGAAAAGGCCTTATTCATTTTCCTGATATTCATGTGATATTCAAGAAATTCTGCAATTAAAAACAGGAATATCCCAATCACAAGATTGGGATATTCCTGTTTTTAAGATAAATATTTAGAGCTCCTTTATTTTAATTATTTTTTCAAGTACATTATTTAGTACATTATAATATTGAATGTATAATGCTCAGGCATCAGAGAAATACTATTTCTTGTTTTCATCAAGTATCTAATTTATTGTTCAATGATTTAATAAATTAAATTTCATGACATATTGGGAAGATAATACAGCTACTAATAAATACATCTTTTTTTTTTCTTTTTTGGTTTAATTAATTTCAAGTCCATGAGAGGGGACAAAAGCATATGGTCGTCGCGAAAAACATGCAGATGCTGTCAGCAGGATATCTCTTAATGCAAGAGATAACCAAAAGTAAACTCTTTTCCTGTGAATAGCTAACATATCAGTAGCTTGTTCAAAAAAAAAAAAAAAAAAGTTTCTACTGCTCTCCCTTTATGAGAAAAATGGCTGCCAAGAGTGAGAAACCCAAGTTATGCATTGTGTAACCATTTATAGTAAATATCTGTACACTACCAGAAAGTGAGTAAACCTTTGGTTATGTCTTCCTTTTTTTGGGGGGGGGGAATAAATTCCTCAATTTTAGCAGAATCGTCAAAATCAAGTTTTTGTGGTGACAACAAGCCCCTGTTCCTTAGCAAGTTGCATTATGAACGTTCTAGAATTTTTTTTTTTTTCTGAATGCCTGGAGTAACTAGTTTCCATAGATACCTTACACTTTTATATTGCATGAGTACATTTTTTTTATAAAAAATGATTAAATAACATCACTTTTTTAGTATTTTGACGGGCGGACAAGCTTTGAGGGCATGTATCTCAGAAAATAAGGGGAGCAGGAACCTAAAAATTTGGACTTTTCCATGCCTCTAAAAATCAACACGTGCGCCAAATTCAGAGAAAATCCGAGTCGGTTGTGCGACCACCTTTTCTTTTTTCAGGTGAGTTGGTATGGAATAACTCAGCTCGTTCAATTGCTCAATTGATGAACTTGAAAGTCCCGCTCTCCGTAGTTAGCAATATCCATGGGTCCATTAAAAGGGAGAAACTTTCCCACCCCACCCGTAGTCTCGTGTCCATTCAGAATTTAGAGAACTGTTAGCGCCATCTCTCGATAATTAATCAAGTTTTTATCATTCTACGTTAGGGGTAATGACAGTTGCCTACGTGGTCATTTACGAATAGCCATCACTTTAATGGAGAAAGTTGTAAGTACTGCATTGGAGATTAATTGTTTAACATCAGCATCAGAAGCGGACCGAGAAGAGGATTTTAGGGTCAAAAACATTCAGAGACATTAATTTTAAGACGCGATGACGATCTTAATTATGTTAGTTTATACGCTTATGGGATCTCTTATGCATCCCCCTCCCCGCCTGGTAAATTTTGGCTGCACTACGGTTTTGTGGATACTTTGATTTAATGTATTTCAACTTCAATGTAATGCTACTTTTGCGTTTTTAAGTCCGGATAATTTCATTTTTGTTATAGTAAGAAGAGCCGCGCTTTAGTTAGCAATTCTTTCTGAACTTATAATGTCACTCCCATTTTCCCAATTAACTCTGATAGAGAAAGCTAAGAAACAGAAAGGGTTTCTGATGTTAACTTAAAATATATATGCTGATTTATAGGCATGTGTACTAATAAGCTACATGTGTACTAATAAGCGTATTTCACTATTAAGTATAAAACAAATGTAATGAAACAATATGTATACTGTTAAATATAGCAAACGCCATTTGGCAATAAAATTCTTTCGAAAAATAGTTGAAACTTTCACTGATACTTTCAATAAATACCATAAAATCCGAATTAGTGTAATATAACCTTTTATTCTTTCTATTATTCTATTTTAGTGTAATATAACCTTATTTAGTTTTCCTTCATACCTAAAAATTATCCATTCATTATAACCCCTTCCGCGATCTTTACTAAGCTCCATGCGAACTTTTCCCTGGTAGAAGGATTAAGCAAATCCATTTCTTAGAGCATATTTCGCTGCTTGAAATGAACAGTGGCATATTTGCAAAACACTACTTTTCAGGAGAGCGTTTCAAAGTTTTTGCAGTAAAACAGTATTTTGAAGTAAAATGTTATTGAGGGTACTTATGCCGAATCAACTTACAGAAACATAGATGTTCCTCCTCCAAGCACTTCTTCAGAACTGATGCAATGGCGGCTGTGTTGTTGTTTACTAGGAGAAGCGCGCCAAAATACCAACTATGCACAACGACACTAGCGATTGCTGCGTGATATTTTGAAACTAGAGATATGCCGATATTACCACAAGAAAGAGTTTAAAAAATGAATTTTTTGATGTAATAAAAAAAATCGATTTTTGCAGGTATGCCACTGTTCATTTCAAGCAGCGATTTGTAGTTTCTATTGTTCTTTTAACAACTTCAAGCGTCTTGAATCTTCTCCTTTTTAGTGCTGTTTTGATCTCGAGGAATTCAAAAGAGTCACATGAGGTAGTTTGGATGAGTGTTCTAAAAATTGGATTGATTACTTAATAGATGTTTTCGCAGTGTAAGCTAAGCGTTTTCCTCATGAAAAAACAATAACTTGTTCTTTCATAATTCATATCTTCGCCTTTTTATTCGCTCACGAAGGTTAAGTGTTACTGGTTAGAAACCTTTTCCCTTCGGTAGGTAAGGATTATTGTCGTTTCATTGTTCATTTAGTGCTTGACTTGAACACTATTTTGTTTGGCGAAGGCCAGATGCTAAGTATAATAGATGTCAAGTCGAGATTAAATGGTGCTAAGCTCGTCCACAACAATCTTCAGTCAGTCATCGTAGACTTTTCAGTAGTAATCATAGATTTTTTAAACTCTAAAAATTACTTCAACTGGACGGAGTAAATGTATACAAAAAGAGCCGCGTAAACACAAAACTGATCTTCGAATCACAAGGCTTTCAAAGGCTCTTTCAAATTCATGAGCATTAAGGACAGTAACTTATTCTAATAGAAGTTGTGTCATTGGTTTCAGTTGGTTTTTTTCTCCCAATGATATAGTGAAACTGACCAAAAGGGATAATATTTTTTATGCGCTCGTCAGAGTTTCCAGTATTCCAATAGTATTAATTTTATTACAGTTGAAAGAAAAGAATTGTGATAGTACTGGTGTGTGTTTACTGTGATAAGTTTTGGTTTCTTCTAGCGCATTATTTATATTTCGTACAAAGTTCATTGGTTTCACTCTCACCATCCACATCCGCTGGTTACGCATAGAGTTCTGAAGTGGATATTCCGCTTTTTTTTTTCTTTTTTGTATTTATACGACTTCAGTGTTATAAACCTAACTAAATTTACACATAATGATACTAAAAAAACGAATCAATATTTTCTGGGAAAAATAAGATTGAATCCTAAAAACTGTACTAGTTATTTATCATTTTCTCTTACAGATCCCCACCCCCCTTAATTTCCAGTACATTAGCTGAGGTTTTCTCCACAAAAGAGATGGTTATTCACAAATAAGCATTTAATATGCGGTCACCTTTACCCCTAACACAGAACGATAATCATCGAAAGATGGCGCCGCCAGTGATCTCCATCTGCACGATTTCGATACGAGACTTAAAGCGAAGGAAAATTTTCTCCCGTGACCTGGAACCATAAAAACTACTCAACTAACGCCCTAACTGGATTTATTCTCAATAATGTTCGAGGTCCTATAGTGTTTTCGTTTTCATAGATTTTATACATTTGGTTTATGACTCGCAAAACCCTGACTTACAATGTTTTTCAGCTGAAGTGCTCGTATTTTGAAATTTCATGCCAAGGAGCCTTTTATACTTCGTTCACGGGAAAGATAAACGAGACGTAAACAGCGAATTGCGCCAGTTGGCAACGTCAAACACGTGTTTGATTTGGACAAAAAATCATTGTTGCCAATCAGATGGCGAACCCAAATCCTCTTGGTTACCTTTTCCATATTAAAGAAAAAATCCTCAAAAGTGACATAGTGTCAAGCCTTCTGGCGGCCTGTATGTGTGTCATTTCATGTCAAGTGATCCAACGTTTTTTACCTTACATTTTTGTATTTCTTTCAAATTTGTCTCATCAATTGTACCCCTTAAGGTAATCAAAAGTCTCAATTTTTATATTTTTGTCTCTAATATTTTCTTTTTTATGAGACTTTGAACTTTGGAAAAACGATTTTCCATGGATGAGGGAACATAAAAGGGACCATAGCTTAGCACCAAATATAGATAGAACGATTTGGTAAAAGGCATTTTAAAGTACGTTAGTTGCCGTTTAATCTGATATGCAACATGACTAATTTTATACAAAAAATTATTTTTTTTTTAAATGAAATTTAAATTTAAAATTTTAATTTTTTGGAAAACATATAATGAATTGAAATCAAAAAAATTCTCAAAAATTCTTGTGCATTTCTCTTTTGTTTGTACAAATTTTTAGGTTGGGATCTCAATGGGATTATATTTTTTTTTATTTTTTCAATAAAACTGTATAGGAAAAAAAAGATATTTTTTAGATTTTATTTATTTAAATACTAAGTTCTCTTGCTTGTGATGGTCTAAAAAGTAGTAAGTAAACATGAATATGCTTGAAGTGAGCTGGCATGAGCTTGTAGATTTGTCAGGTTTCTCCCCACTCCCTTACACAATCACTCTTTTTTATTTCAAAACTGTTCAAAATGTTTAAAAAAAATCTCTTTGGTACTAAGTGAATAGTAAACGTCTTTGAAGTTGGTAAGTGGGTTTCCTTATAACTAGACGAAGTATCCCCCTCCCCCACCCAAATATACCATTAACACGATACTAATATGGAGTCTAACCTGGGGATTGAATGGAGGATTATTTTCACTCTAGGTATATATTGTTTTTCAGACGAAGTGTTTCTTTTTCGATCCGAACTTCACAAAGTGTACCCCGTTTCAAAACCTGTCAATTTGATTATCGAATCTCATTTATCATTGCTCAACTTGAAACCATGATGGCGTTACATAGAATAACTTAGTTTTTGCACATCAAATTATTTTTCTCGCATTCTTTTTTCTTGAAATTTTTTGTTTATAGCAATATTTCTATGAAAGATATTACGTTATTAGATATTATTACAGCAATAGTTCTATGAAGGACCTTAAGTGAGGTTTTTCAATATTTGTCAACTTTTGAAAACCCTCAACAATTATTGTAAAGTATTAGTTATTGTAAAGTATCAATAAAATAAACATCCATCATTTCATTTTTGTTTTTTTAAGGTCCATCTCTACGTTACATAGAACTCCCGATTGAGTTAATCACACACACTGTCCTTCAAGAATTGGCATACAAATGTACTTCCCTAACACATATGCTCCTGGACTTCTCTACAGCTATGCAACTGCATGACTTCAGCGACTTGCAGACATTTCCAAGCAGGTTGAGGACAATGTGCATCTGCCTGTCTGAAGTCATCTTCATGGAAGGGTTTATGAGAAAGATTTATAATTTCATCAATGGACTTGAAGTTTTGCATCTCATTGGTAAGAGTTGGTAACTTTCAAAATATGTACAGAAAATGTCCGTAAACCTTCTGTACTGCATGAAGAGTTTTGATAACATTTTTAATTAAAAATTCATAAACTAATGAAAAAACAAAAAGAGTTTTTGAAGAAGTTCAGCTATTTTAAAAACGAGATTAATAGGTAAAAAGAAATTGTAAAAAAAATTGTGCATGAATAAGTTTCTTAGTATGATATCTCAAATCTTCCGTTAACTTTCTTTAATGAACATAATCCACAACAGTTTTTGCATTCATTTCTGAAGACGCACAAATTGAGAATCCTTCTTCTCACCCATATATAGTTGATTATGTTAAAAACATCATCTCTCGTGACAAATGGGAAATATTCATCTTTTAAACAGTACCAGATGTACAATAAAGGCATTACTTGCCATTTCTGTTACGAGTATGAATCAAATGAATCAAATGTTATTTCAATAAAATTTTGCTATTGAGGGTCATTCCATAGTGACTAACGTAACATTCAGAGCTGATTTTATAACTGTTTTTACTGGTAACTTAAAGGATAAGAAATATTTTTTAGTTATGCTGGTGGATTTACAATGTACATGGTATCTATGTATCATTTCTGCTAAGAATTTAAAACAAAATTACTGACAGTAGATATTTTTTCAAGCAAAATAGCAGCGTGACTAACGTAACATTTTTGCAACCCTGAAAATTATGCTCATGTTGTGAAGCAAAAATTTCTTAAAGTTAAGCAAGTGTTAAAAATTGAATGACATATTTGAAAAATGTGTAAAGTTGTCTTTTAAAAACATAAAACACATTTATTAAATCTTAATTTTTTTTAGTTCTCAGTGTCACTTTTACTCAAGATGGAGTGTGACTAACGTAACGTGACTAACGTAACCATCGAATAACAAGCATTAAACACACTAAAAACTATTTATTATGGCTCATCTCAGTGATATTACAATACTTTTTCAACTTTTTTTAACTTCTTATGTTGTATGATTTTTATTTATTTATTTATTTATTTGTTTTTTGATACTTTTTTCACTTCGGTATTTTTTTTTCTTCTGCTGAGATTGACATTTCTATGGAATGACCCTTGACTGGCATAGCCGAAGGTCATCCATTGACAATAAGTGTGCTTTTAATTCGCAATAAACTTAAAGTATTTTCTCTGCTCTTAATTCAAAAAAATACTGATTACATGCTTCTCTCAAACCTTTTTCTTCTCCACCCCCCCCCCCTTTTTAAAATTAATTTTTAAGTAACTACTTCAAATTAAAAGAAGCATGTGAGTTTCTCGGAGCCATTGGGTGACATCCATGAAGTCCTTATATGGTTCAGCGGGAAAAAATTTAAGAAACTCAGATGAACAAGAAAGAAACAAAAATGAATTAAAATAGTAAACAGTCATGCGATACAATATAGTTTACGAAATATTTATGTATCACATTTTTTTTTAATTTTCTTACAAATAGTTTAATGATTGCATAGTACCTTTGTTATTTGAAAATTTTCATTTTTCAAATTGAAGTATGAAATCATAACTAACTAATAATATTGTGGAATTATAACTAACTAATAATAATAACATAACTAATATTGTGGTTAAACTGCAAAAATGCTTTCTGTGCTGCAAAACTTGAGTCGGAGGTATTTTTTGGTTAAATACACGTTTTGCAACTTAAATTTCAAATAAATATGATACATTTTTAACAGTGTTAAAAATTAGACCTTAGAAAATTTAGAAATTTATCAAGCGTATGAGAAAAAATTGAAAAAAAAGTAAAAGTTAGTAACAATTAATTACAAAGTAAAGTTCAGTGTAATAAATGCATCAAATTTTATTCTTATACAATAAAATTATTCTTAATGTTTTTTTTCTTTTCATTTTCTTGAAAACCTCTTTTTTTTTTTTTTTTTGATCCAATAGAAATAAATTTATCATTCACTTCCTTAGGTACATATGAAAAAGTGACTGAAGAGGAAGAAGAAATTTATGAAGTAATCAACATTCACAAACTCAAAAGTGCCGTTCCTAATCTCCGAGTTGTCAACCTATACGGCATCATCTTCGTCGATGACAGTCATGTGGAAGCTTTGAGCAGCAACTGTATTCAACTAGAATGTTTAGCAATAAACTTCTGCAACAAATTTACTGGAAGCACCTTAAAGCTGCTACTACAAAGATGCAAGAAGCTGAAATGCCTACTTATGCAACAGACATGTAAGCTCCTTAAAAGTATAGCAATGAAAAATTCAATCTGAATTTAGCAATTGCTCATACATAGTGTGATCTGAAAATAGCCGAAGTTTTTAATAATAGAATAAAATGAGCTTGGTTATATGTTTTAAAGCTAGTATTAGTTCAAAATAGGATCCATTGAACTCAATACAACGATTTTAATGGTCAACCAATTTATCCACAGACTTTTTTAATTCGGTTTTGGTAATGTTCTTTAGCATCTGTGTCACGACTACTTCAATGGCTGAAACAGTATCGTAAAAGTTACTTTCATGGCAGTTTTCAATTTCTGAAACAGAAAATAGATTTATGCCCACATTCACTTTTGTATTCACATGATCTACCGCCGTGTGACTATATTTATAGTTATCAAAGAAATTTAAAATTTTGTTCCTACAGGGTTCAACATATATGAATTAAAACTTTTTTTTTTAATATAATAGCATTTATGAAGGTCAAAAACTCATGTCTTCTAGTTTTCCCCAACATTTTTTCTCTTGGAAATAGGGCTTTCGTTCTTACGTCGACAAAGTTGTGTCCAGGTAAGGTTAGCTGGAGTAAAAAAGAATATAATTGCAATGCTTCAACTTTAGATCCTCCCTTTTCTTTTGTGGATATAAGTAAAGATATAAAATTTTTTGCCTTGTGTCTGGCTACGAATAATGTAACTTTAGGGATGCATGTTACCTGATAAAATCATGTTAACCTTTACCCTTGAGAGTGTTTTTCCACTTAACATCATAACGATAAAAATCGGGCTGGTAATGCTACAACAATAAATAACGAATCGGCTCGTCTACTGCACTTTTTCCATTTAATCGACATCGTTCCGTAAGCCATCGCTATTTCTCGCTCCTTAAAAAAAGTAAACAGATAAATGGTTTTATGACAGACACGAAGGGAACGACGGGCGCTTTCCGATGAAAATAGTCGAATAAACGATATCAGCTTAACGGAGTCAACACAATCGTCATTGAATCAGTAGGTGCAGCATATGTAATACACTGCGATGCAAAAGTTTAGACAAAATGCAAATATGTGAATAAAAAGAAAACTATTCAACGAAATGCTTTCAAATTTCTATTGCAAGTACACAATATGGTCCCAAATACGTGTATGGAGTTCTTATAACTATAACTGGAATCAAATTTTGGATATTACAAAAGACATTTTTTTACATTGTTGCAAAAGTTTAGACAATAGTTGGATTTTTGCAAACATCCCTTGAAATGTGATTGGTGGAGGAAATGCGGGACTGCATTATTCATTTATAAAGTGCAGAGATTGCTGAATAAATAATCAAAATCTCAAAAGCTCTTTAGTTCTCGTGTAAAGCAGATGAGAAAGTTTGGAAGCCAAAATTTGAAAATGAACCTACTTTATTAATTTTTTGTCTTTTAAATCGGCTCTAGTATGGTAGTACATTGTTTTTTACTTTGTGGAGAGCAAATTCAGACATGCGTATCAATCAAAAAGTCCAAGAAAAATTATATTTCTTAAGGATGAAGGAATTGGAAAAACGGCTCAGACTGACGATTCGCCCCTTAATCCTACAAAACTTCAACTTGGGTCAAAAACAGCACGTGACAGCATAAGTAGATGAACAACTGAATCGGAATGCATAAAAAAAAACAAAGAATTGTGCCTGAGTCTTTTGGGACAGAGTGTCCCAAATCAGCCAGATTTTAATGTGAAAAGCAGCATATGTATCATCGTGACTAAAAAATGAATGGTACTTTCTTTGATAAAAATTATTAAAATTGGGATGGCCTAGATGGATTATAATTCTTTTCGCGGGACTTGAGAAATATCCAATGATCATATGCGGTGCTGCTTTTACCAATAAAATCTGGCTTATTATACTCTGTCTGAAAAGGCTCGAGCACAATTCTTTGTTTCTTTTATGCATTCCGATTCAGTTGTTCATCTACTTATGCTGTCACGTGCTGTTTTTGACCCACGTTGAAGTTTTGTAGGATTAAGGAGCGAATCGTCAGTCTGAGCAGTTTTTTCAATTCCTTCATCCTTAAGAAATATAATTTTTCTTAGACTTTTTGATCGATACGCATGTTTGAATTTGCTCTCCACAAAGTAAAAAACAATGTACTACCATACTAGAGCCGATTTAAAAGACAAAAAATTAATAAAGTAGGTTCATTTTCAAATTTCGGCTTCCAAACTTTCTCATCTGCTTTACACGAGAACTAAAGAGCTTTTGAGATTTTGATTATTTATTCAGCAATCTCTGCACTTTATAAATGAATAATACAGTCCCGCATTTCCTCCACCAATCACATTTCAAGGGATATTTGCAAAAATCCAACTATTGTCTAAAATTTTGCAACAATGTAAAAAAATGTCTTTTGTAATATCCAAAATTTGATTCCAGTTATAGTTATAATAACTCCAAACACGTATTTGGGACCATATTGTGTACCTGCAGTAGAAATTTGAGAGCATTTCGTTGAATAGTTTTCTTTTTATTCACATATTTGCATTTTGTCTAAACTTTTGCATCGCAGTGTACATCTTGCTTGCTCTAATCTCAGGCAGCGACAATCGTGTACGATTTATCACTGCCGTATCGGTAAATGGAAAAGAGTACCGTAAAATGGGGTGAATCGGAACACTTTTGAGCTTTAATTGCAAAAAAAGTGGTTAAAAGATTTTTTTTAATTTGATTTTTTGGGTAAAAACTTCGGTCTTGCTTTGTTTTTGATATTCCAAGCACAGACAAAACATTTCGAACAGTTATTATTTATATATATAGGGATTTAGGGGTGTTCCGAATCACCCCGCTGATAGGGGTCAATCGGAACACATGTTAAAATTTTTATTTTTTTCAATTCAACCTGTAATATGTCAGACAAACATGAGTAATATTGATGGGGAAGAATAAGAACACATAGTTATTGTCAAATAAAAATTTATTTTCTCTACCAGTAAACGTTTATGATTTGTCAAAATTTAAAATGATTTTGAACTTATGAAAAATTGAAATTAATTTTCAGAAATGCTTTTGAATTGAAATACAAAGCTGTAACATAAATTTCAGTCACTCATATCGTCCACAAATATGTACTTGTCCTTAAAACTAGCGGTTCTGGCTTAGCTTAAGTTTTTACATAACATCTTCTGGGATGAACGCTGCCATTTTTTTAGTTTCTTAAAATCTCTGGATTTTGGGGATTGTCCTGTAAGATTTTCCCACTCATTCATCACTGTCTGTGTGCTGGACTTTTGCTACATAAAGTCTGTATGACTTTCCCCCATGTATTTTAGGTAAAAAGAAGTCTCCTGGAGCAAAAATATTTTTTAAGCTGCAATTTTCTGTCATTCTAAGATCTAATTGCTCACGAGAAGAGCTAAACAGTAATAAATCCTTGTTCTTGCCTTGTCTAGAAGAATTGGGGTTGGAATCTTGATTTTTCAAAGTTTCCTTTAAATAAGTTTAAATTGGAACAACAGAACCAAGTGTTCCGATACACACCGCAAATTTTTTTCCTATGGCATTTTTCAGAATTCTTCATTTTTATGACACAATTTTAAGAAAGTGTAAATTCTAATGTGATATTCTGTTGTTCAGAGACATGCACAATTGAAACAGACCACTCTTAGGTTTAAAATATAAGAATGTTTGTTCTTACATATGAAGTTTTGCAGTCTATGAAAACGTGACGTTTTCTAGCATTCCACGTGCCACGTTCCTTATAAGCCAGTACAGTTGCCAGATTGACGAAAGTCATTTTTTTCTACTTCCCAAGATCTTACCTTTCTAAAAAAAAATTAATGGCGAAAAATACCCAGCAGTATATTTATGAAGAATTTCTTTGTACGGTCGGGAAGTTTTGTTCCGATTGACCCCGCTGTTCCTATACACCTCATTTTACTGTAATAAGTATCTCCATTTGCCTCAGAGGCAAGGGGTTAATGAAAATGTTCATTTATTTCCCTATGCAGTTGATGAAGGTAAATAATCACAATACACACAATCATTTCAGAAGCTTAAGAAATTCTGAGAAACTAATACTTAATCTACGGCCAATAGGTCACATAAGACCCGCTTAACTCTGCAATGGTATTCTACAATCATTTGAAAAGAAAATTGGTATATAAAATTTTAATTACACGCTACGTTTATATAAAATATACACAAAAATTTAATTTACATAAAAATTTAATCTTCTCAAAAATAAAAATAAAATAAAAATAATGCCAAACTTAGTTGTTTTCCTTAGAGTACAGGATTTATGGGGTAAGTGGACACACCTAAATAGCCCATGAAAAATTGCTGGGAAGGTGAACCATAAATAAATGTCTTTAGATAGATTTCAGTAACACAAAAATACATTTTTGCAGCTCTGAAAAGTGAACACGTTATGGCCGCTGAATGGGATAAAACCGTTCTTCAAGAACTGGATATCACGGCTACAGAACTTTCCACAGAATGTTTAATCGATTTATTAACAAGAGTTCCAGCACTTCGTTACCTATGTGCGGGCCAGCAAGACGGATTTACTGACCAGGTATCTTTTAAGTTGAACTTTTTCCAATTAACCATTTTGCTTCTTTAAAATTTTAAGTAACATGTAACTCATTTAAACAACATTTATTTCTTTTGAATATTTGATATCATTTGAGTAGTGATTTTTCCTTTTGTATCTATAAAATTGCCGACAGTTTATTCAATATTCAGCCATTTGAGTTGCACCTTTTTCTTACTCTACATTTAAAATTGAAGCGGTTCATTTGAGCTAAATACAAATAAAAGAGTACTTGCCCGCATTACAATGCAAAAGTACGCTTGCCATCAATATAGGGTGAATCAAGCGAAGAAACACAATTTATATCAGTTAATAGTTCGAAAAACCCTTTTCTGAACGTTAAGCGTAGAAACAATGCTAAAGTTCAGATGCTTTTTTTCTCTCTCCCCCCTGAAAAATTTGAAATTCTTGACTTACGTTGTTTTTGCACTTACCGATTCAAGTGTCAGCGACAATAACCTGAAACTTTCAACAAGAAAACGAGATTCAAATTTTTAGAAATGCATTACTTGTCGACTTTTATCTATTACGGCAATCCTGATGACAATACAGTGAAAAACCTGTTTTCGAAAATTTGCAGAAAATCTGCAGAGTTAATTTCTGTAATTTTAAAATTGCGACAACCCTATAATTGAACCAGTTTTGCTTTAACAGCGTCATTGTAATATTTTTATCCACATTTTTATATATAACTTATTAGGAAACTCGATGATAGTACATAAAACTAAGTCGGATCTCGTACTGTAAGTGATTACGAAACTTTTGCAACTCACGGATTAATTTTTGTGTTTCTATAAAATTTATATATATTTTTTCATGCATAGGTAATGAAGGAATGGATTGAGAAGGGCAATGTGAAGAACTTGGTTGCCCTAGATTTGGACAGAAATGAAAACATATCGGAAGAAGCACTAAGCATTCTCATAAAAATGCAAGGTCCAATGCTTCGCGGTTTGGGACTATCCAACATACCACACATCACGGAGCACTTTTGGAATGCTATGCTACCAACTCTTAAGAATTCCAAGTACGTGGTTCACATCTTTGAGCACTCGTTTTATTTTCTCATATCGAGCTAAAACGTTTTAACTGCCCATCAGCACTCACAAGTAGTTGATTCATTGGTCAATATTAATTGCAAATTGGTCACTAACTTTCTTTTTTGTGGCATCCGTTGTACTCATGGAATTATCGAAAATTAATACCACCTACTAGAAATGCCGATTACTTATAAGAAATTTGCAAGCTAAGCTTACTTCATTGAACCAAATCAACGGAAAGTACAAAGGACATTCTATAAAAATTGAGAGTAAAATCATAAAAAATCAAGAAATATGTTTACAGCAAAAATACATCATTATTTTCCAAAATACCTTCCGTCAGATGATATGCAACGATCCCATCGTTCAAACCACTTTTCAAAATATGTAGAGCAACCCTTTTCTGGAAGCTGCTAAAAAAACCCTACAATGCTGAAATCACTTCTAAATCTGTATTAAATTTTCTTCCACGGCGCTTGTCCTTCAACGTCGGAAACAACCAGAAATCGCATGGTGGGAGATCTGGACTGTAAAGGGAATGTTGCATGAGTAGTAGGGGGAATGTGGCATGTAGTCAGAGAAGTCTCACCCAGATGAGGGGTGCCCCAGGGTTTGTCCTAGCTCGGGCATGGATGTATTTTCTCTCTCCTGCCCTTATCCTTTCTTTGTGTGAATATGTTGTTGTGCTGTGGATGGTTGCATGCCCTCTAAACGGGTCCTTATGTCATGTGTGTACTTTGGAAGTCGGACTTCACACCAAATTACGATACAGTTGAAAAAGTAAAGTATCCCACCCCAAATTTCCAGCGCTTAGCTGGCACAAGACAACAACAGTGTAAATGTGTGGTTTTTATGTTCGGTTTTCTTGCAGTTAATTAATCCATTTTTCAATATTACTATATTTCTGCTTAGCTCGCCCACCCTCACCCCCCTTCAGGATAATTTCTCCTTACGATGTGCACCCCACGGGTTGGGAATCACTGGCATACGAGATTGTATGAAAAGAAACCCCTTTTGTTACTGCTGAAACCCTGTAGTTATATACCATATCGCACCCTTGCTACAAAAGTGCCACAACTCAAAAAACTACGATTTCCAGGAATTGCAAAAAACTGTTCTCGGGCTGACTCGGCACAATTTAGTATTTTTGAATTTGTCAATATGAAGACCGATACATCTCAAACAATGATCGTTAGTTACGCACATTACTCTACGACGGCTGGACGACAACCCAAGATGTGGCATTTCAGTGGAAGGGGTCCTATATGCATCTTGATAACAACAAAACGCCATAACTGCTCTTTGGCGGCTGATTTTTCAATGCAACTTTTGGCTCTTTTGAAGATTGGTAGAGACGTGTAAACTACGTCAAATGACGGTCATAACTCAAAAATTACAATTTTTTGAGTTGTGGCAGTTTTGTAGCAAGGGTGCGATATGTTATATGAGATACCCAGCAAAAACTATGCGTATTTGTAGATGTTTTTCGTTTTTTTTCCCTTCTTTTTTTTTTACTTGGATTTTTTTTATTAAAAAAAAAGATGACTATCTTACAATCAGTCTCTGACAAGTTGACTTCTGCTTCGCTGGGGCGTAAATGACTTCATTGATTAAAAATAGGGCTGAGTAAAGCCGGTTCACGTTGCAATAGTAGCGCTGTGCAAGATTTTTTCCCCTTTTCATCAAACCATAAATAAACCTAGTCAAGCATCCAGTTACCACAGCCACATTACAATCTATCAAGCGGTGGTACTTCTCACGTGAGAGCGTTCTAAACATTGCACTCGACCCCCCTCCCCTTCCCAATTTAGCTTTTGACGCTTTTGAAGAGAATCAGTACAAATATTCTCCCTCCAGAAATCTTAAAATTTATCAAAATCAAAGTGAAATCACAAAAATTTAAGACCATTTAATCTATAAAAAATGAAATTTAATTGTGATAAAAAATGAAATTTTTTAATTGTTTGAACTTAAATTTAATATACAAATGATTAAAGAAATAAATCTTCTTGCGCTTTCAAAGAGATTTATTGATCTTAATTTAAGGTAGTAACTTCATACCATTGTTTAAAAACAACGCACCGTTTTCTGCAATTTTATATCTGAAGAAAGTGCACTTCCGTCCTTTCGTTATAGCTATTTTATGCATACTGAATTATTCATACTTAAGTAGTTACACACAATAAAATATCTGAGCGCGTTATACAAGACTTTTATTGGAAAATCGTCGTGTTGTTATATGGAGATGAAAACATCAACGTAAAGGAGAACAAAAATAAAGCCAACGTTCATAAAATAAACCCATTTTTCTTCGCGGTATTTGCCTTGGCACGTTCCGTACTAACATAAGACATTTCGATTATATATTTTTTTTAACAAATAGACTTATGGGGTATGACAAAAAAAATCTTAGCTTAATTCCAGCTAGAAAGTTTTTTTTTTTTTTAATTATGAAATTTTGAACTTCAATTTCAAGCGGAGTTATTCAAAGCAATTCACTGTTAATCTATCAGTATTTAAAAAAAATAATAAATTTAAAACGAATGCGAAGACTCGTGTATACTCACTACAAGTTATACTTCTTTAGTTCATAATTTTGTTATGAATTTTTAATTTATAGAAATTTTTAGTTGAGAAGAGAGTTCAATTCAACTTGTAATAGAAGTTGTGTACATGGTGTAAGACTCTATGTTAGTTTCTAACCAGAGTTTGTAAATGAAAAAGAAAAAAAAAACTTAATTTTTCATTGAATCATTGGATTTAGTGTTATTTTTGCAAACACAGCATTATTTATTGCACTATCAGCAATTTATTGAATAATTAACCCTTTTTAAGGTGGTGGTAAATATCTTACCACCACGCTAGAGCTTAAAACGTAGTAGAAACGCACAAAGCTTTTTGTAAAATATGTAATGTTCCATTGTGACCTGCTCCATGTTTCATATTGTTCCATCAGGTACACAAAAATTACTTTTGGTGATTTACATTGTATGTAGTTTTTCTATCACTTATTTCAATGCGTAAATAAAAAATTTGTAATCTTGAAATAACTAATAACGAATAGTTTTACAAAAATGCACATTTACTTGTGAAATTATTTGCATTTTATATTTTTTCAATTGAATGAGTCAGTAAATTGTCATTTCTTGTATTGGGTGGTGATAAAACTTACCAACCCCTGTTAAAAACAGTAGCCACAACATCAAAATTTAAAAAATGCTTTTTTTGGTCATAAATGAGCTTTATTTTTCCAATTATTGTGCAAAATGTTAACTTCGGATAGAAACGGCTTGTGCCCGTTAAAGGGTTAAACTATGTACCAAATAAATATGTGTCTAGTTTACGGTAGCAACATTTTTGGCCATGTAAGGTGATACATTCATCTATAAAGGTTCCTTTGAAGAAATAGCAATACTGAGACTAGATGTTTTAGAGCATCTGAAACTCGACTATTACAGCCGTTACCGTTGCAAATTTTTTTAAGTAAAATTTAACTTTGCGACAAAATCACAGGGGAATTATTAAATACGAAAAAAAAGGGAATACACTAGTAAAAGGTGAAGGGAGTTATACATATACAGTGAATAAAAAAATCGGCTTGAATCTAGTTTTTATTTATTTTTATTTTTTTCATATGGGTCATTTTCACCATATGCTTACATTTCAGAATTTTTAAGTAATTTTTTTTAACTTGCTATTTTTTTTAGAAACACTAACAGATGTTTTGTCACAGATTTTAAGAGTATGAAAAAGTAATTGGTTGTACACTTTGATGCATATTTCAGTATTCAAATGCTGTTGTAAAACTTTAAGTTGCAAGGAATATTGTCGTCTGTTACCATACAAAATCAATATGAAATCTCACTTTTAAACTGTATCATAGCGCTTAAAACCAACTTCATTCGAAATTATTTGCGTCCCTGAAGCTTAAAACGATGTTTGTGATTATTAAAATATTGATCAAAAACTGTATGGTAACGCACTTGACATTTGGTAACGGATTTGACCAGTAACGGACTTGACATTTCAACCAAAATGTCAAAATATGGCAAGGTTTTTACAAAGGCATTTACAAATTCAACAACAATATGCATTTTCTTAGAGTTGTATAATAAACAATATTTCGGGGTAAAAAGTTGAGAAAAAGTAAAAATTAACACTAAAATCTTTGGTAACGGACTTGACAAAGAAGAAAAATACTCTCCTGGAAGAAATCTTGTGCAAAACGCCACAACAATACTTCTCGACTCAGGAAAACAAAATGGTACGAAATAGTTACGTAACTAGTTTGTTAAGTTAACTGAATACGTGTTACCATCTTTTGACTGCAATAAATACCTTTTTTAGTTAAAGTAATCTTAGGGTAACGGACTTGACAAGATATATTCAAGCCGGACAAAATATATTCATACATTTCTCAATGAAAAAAAATTACTATTGTCAATATTTATTATGAATATCATACACTAATAGTCAATATATGAAAATAATTTGTTGTACATATTTTTTGATACAATTAAACATATGAAAAAATAGCTGAACTTGCGAAAATTGGAAATGGACAAGCGTTTTTGCCTTGATTCTCATTTTTTAAGACTTATATAAAAATAAATAATTAAATTTTAACAATTTTTTGAGTGATAGAATTTTTTTAGCGATATTTCTTGCAGAAAATAATTGTTTGCATTGACTTTAAAATATAAGTTATGCTTCAAAATCGTCTTTTTAACCTCCGGACAGCAAATGTGAGCAAATTTTGAAAATGACCCATATACTTATTTTTCCAACGGGAGATATTTAATTAGCAAAATCCACTAGTGGTCACTACTTTACATCCACTCTGCAGTATGTGCATGTAGTTTTATGATCTGCTTTGGAAGCTAAGCAGATAGTTATGAGTTTTAAACTCAGAAACACTTTTAAATAAATTGATTATCTCATTCTACTAACAATTGAACAACAAACCATTAAGTGTATAAACATTCCAAGATAAAATCAGAAAATTTTCTTTAGTTTCTATTACAACTTAAGGCCTGCGAAACGTCAATGAGAAAGATTACTTTTCATGCGCTGCCCAGATCCTAAACAAAATACTAGCTTTTATTTCTTAAAAAAAATTCAGGCGAAAAAATAAATTTAATCCAGAAATGGAAGAATGACTATGTTTTTCACAAATCCATTAGGAATTTTGAAAATTTTGCTGCAGCTTAAAAAGTTAGGTTTTGTATTTTTTGACATTTTTCGCTTCAAACTTTCTTATATCTGCACCTCATTTTGAGTATTTTTGCAGTTGGAAGTTTGCATAACGGTTGCGAAAATGAAGGTCATGCAGACTGAAACCGAACACTCTGTATGAGATGCCACTTTTTACTCCCTCCCTCCCTTCTTTTATCCCGAAATGTCACAATCCTCCCCCCCCCTCCCCCTCCAGCGTGATATCATTTGTGGATGACCCTACGTAGAAATCCTTAATTCATTATTACTAGCTACAGCAATTAATTTCTGTGGTACCTCAGGGATTGCTACCAATCCGGGCGACCGCCCGCGTATTTGCTCATTACTAACAGCGTTCTGCAATGAGAAATAATTCCAACAATAATTGAATCGTTTATTTCAGAAACCACCCGAACGACAAAATTTCTAGTTTTAAGAAAACATTTATTTCTTTACGTTAAACTATTTAATAGCGACTACAAAAACATTTTCTGAGAGAAATATATCTAAATATGTATATATTTCAGTTTAAAATATTGAAATCCTAATCGATTTTTTTTTTATAAATAACGGTAAAAATACGTTTTCGAACTTATAGTGCTTGTCGCTCGGGTGGTTTCTGAAATAAAAGATTCAATTATGTTTTTAACACTTGCATATTGTATATACGCTTAGCAGCTTGATTATTTGACGATTTTTTTCATGACTGCAAACAATTTTACAACATAATTAATGTGCCAAATTTTGAATTTTTAAATAATCATTAAAAATTTGCAATTCACCAGAATTTTAAAATAAATGTTGACGAACATTATTTTCGAAATGCAGTACAACATTCTCACTCTGCTAGAGAGAGAAAACAAACCAAACATTCTTCTTCTTGCAAATAGATTCCGAACTTGTCATTTTGAAATATTGTACGTTTGCTAAACATAACTTTGAAGGAACAAAAGATAGAGTTTTTTTTACCGTTGCGCAGCCACACGAGGTAACAAAATGCTATAAAAATTGTAAGAAAGAATTTCCTGTCAACAGAAGTCATAACTTGATGTAAGTGACAGAAGTCAAGCATCCGAAAACACAGTTCAAATATCATTTATCGCCAGTTTTTCAGTGTATATGTTCAAGCTGGAAACACACAAACAGTGAAAATATCCTCGCTTACAGGTAGCTGATGCACAAAAAATGGGGAGGGAGAGGGTTGTAAAGAGATGCAAAGGGGGGGGGGGGTTAGGCGATAGGTGGGCGGTGCCGCAAAGCTGAGTTATTTTGGAAAGTTGGGGTTAGGGTATTATCCTTTAATATTATTCCTCTAACCCGTTTTTCTGTCACCATAGGAGAATTTCTCGTATGGTTTTGTTTTTTTCTGTTTCTTATTGCACACTACTTTAATGAAGCATCTGAAAAATAAGATGCAGTGGCGCGGTTGAATAGAGCACTGCGCCAGAAACGCGAAGATCGTAGGTTCAATCCTGCTGTGGGTTTTGTTACTTTTGATTGACTTTTTTTTTACTAATTAATACTGATCAAAATTTTGAGAAGACGTAATCTGAACTCATTGTAGGATTTTTCGTTTGCCCCCCTAGCACCCCCCTCCGTATCAACCGATGTCACCACTCGTAGTTTTAATCTGCTCTATCTGACAAAGAAAATACAATGCGCGCTTCCTAAACTGAATTTGGGTAGTACGAATTATTGGGTGATTCAATTTATTGAATATTTCATACTAGTATAATCTTTTTTTTTTTTTTTCATTTTCCATTATTCGTTTTAGTTTTTATGAGCTGGTTTTTGGTTTATTCCAATTTTGATGAGAAGAACCACACCCCCCCCCCCGGAAAAAAAAGAATCACAAATTCAAAAATCCGATTTTAATTATTCATTCAGGTTCATTTTCAATGAACCACTCTTTACACAGTATTCATATGTTACATGAAGAGAAAATCATTGTATTCAATAAGTTTAAAACATCAATGTGAATGCTTAGTAATTTTAAACCTCACTGACGCGGAAGAAATAAGATACATAAACCTGCGATTACGTAGCCCTAATTTCATACTTACACTAAAGTAATGAAAGCAAAATTGTAAGTTTCAAATCATAGAACAGAAGCAAATAAAAGTAGAAAATGTTTTTTGAATTTACCTCTGACAGTTCATTCATAATGTCCGTCCGTGAGAGCCTAGCCTAGCACTCACGAACTATTCCACTTGAAAAAGGGGTGATGGGATTGTGAATGGGAACTTTCTGAAGTTTTCAATTTAAAACTTGATTTTTTTTTTTTTTTTGCTATCCTTTAGACGTATTCAACTAAACTATGTGTTTGGAATTAGCATCGTTCTACGTTGTTTGATACGACTCAAAATGTTTCTTATTATTCTTCCCCTTATTATTATCTTACCTATCACCCCTATTTTGGTAAGATCAGAAAAGACCTGACGCATGCGTAAATACGCGGAAGGTTTAACCTAAGACAGGCAGATAGTAATACAAGTGACTTGATTCTTTCTTTTTTCAGAATCCTTATCATGGGAATGCCTGAAGATTGTTGTCCTAAAATCAGCCAAAAGATTCACGTCGATTCATTGATGGAATCCATTGCCAATAACTGCCCTGGACTGGAACGCTTGGAAATCCGTTGGGATGCTGATACACTTCGATTCAGTGACCGTTCCAGCAAAGCTATTGATTTAGTTCGAGTAAAATGTCTCAGATTACGCTGCATGACCCTCGCTGATGGAAAATATTTCGAATTGGTCAAATCTAATTTCACCCGAGCAGACAGAGGAACTGTAGTTCGGACTACGACCAACTGCCGAGTCACTCTATGTTATTTGCTCTTGTACTACAAAGATCTTTTGTTTAATTGAAGCAGTATCGCAATATTGGATACCAATGTGATTCATCATTGATTTTTTACTTACCTAAAAGTCATTTGGCGTCATTAACACTTTCCGGTTTGCTATCAATTTCTGTGAGCGATTTTTTAGGTTTCAGAGGAGATTTTATGAACTTTATTTCTTCCAGGTTTTATTATTACTATTATTATCATCACATGAAACCCAGAACTTTAAGCTGTTTAAGTTGTGCACTCATTGCTTTTTTGTGGAATAAAGTATTTGATAAAAGTTAAGAAATTACTTTATCGAAAAATGCTTCGAGTAACACAAGGTCCTTTCTATTTACGGTACCCCAGCTGGTTAGAAAAAGCCGAGTTTCGCAGAATTATAAACAAACCAAGATATTTTCTGTGTAATAAACTGCTTATAAATTGCTGGAGTCACCAATAAATATAGTTAAGCGACCAGTAGGCTACTGGTCGATAATATTACCATATTTAACTACTCTATAGCAAAAAGAAATAAAACTTGAATTTGCGTACCAACACTTTGTTGCTGCTTCTGAATGCATAATAAATGTTGTCAAAGAAGGTGATAAACTGTGAGGTTACCCTTAGATAAACAATTTATGCAGTTCTATTAAGTATTTGTAAGACATAATGGTTATATAGAGAGTAGTTATGGAGTATATATCGCCGATTGCCTTTTAACTTGCTGAAATGAATTATTTACCTGAAATATAATATATTTCGTTCTTCACTCAGCAACAGGTGTTAATGATTAATTTGCATTCGCTAATGTGTTTTAAAATTGTTGCATTGGAATCTTAAGCTTTGGCAGATATCCATAAAAGAATAATGAAGTAAATTTTATCTAAAAATCATTTCTGCGTACTTTCCGTGTCCTCCATTTAAACATTTCTGGGATGTAGCTTGTAAGCTTGTCAATCTATCGCTAGTTTAATGGAAAAAGAAAACATGTAATAAAATAACGTATAGTACAAGAAGTAGGGTCACCCGGGGCAATTCCTGGTCAGCAAGTTTCTGGGGTAATTCCTGGTCACAGTCCTTTTTATGTCTTAATAATCCTTCAGCAAAATGAAAAAAATCACAGAGGTACTCTGAACTATCTTCATTGCAATTCATTACTTAATTATGAGTTGACTGTGTATTTAGTTTGAAAAAAAAAATCTTTTTAAAATCGCTTGTTAAATATCGTAAAACAAGATTGTCCTTAGTTTTGATATATTTGTACAAAGATCGTGATCAAACTCAAACTTCTGAATATTTTTCTCTTTCGTTTTTTTGGTTGAATTAGGTACCATGTCAGTTACTGAAAAATAGTTTTGGATTTACCATTATTGTTTTGAATAATTTGCAGGAAGGCTCCAAATAATGCCCCTGGCTACTGGGGTAATTCCTGGTCAGTGGGGTAATTCCTGGTCAGTCCTTTTTTTAATATTTATGGATTATTTTTTCACCTATTATTGACATATGTTATTGATTTAAACTATATGTAACTCTGTGAGCCTTAACTGCAAAGTTAACTGTAACCGCAATGTAACATTCTTATCTGTTAATGATAAATATACAATATACTGAATTTTTCTTTGTTAAATTTCATCCAATTATTTTATAAGTTTTAATAATTATTCTTAATTATACTAAGAAAAATGCTTAATTGTAACTGCATTGTACTATTCACTTAACTGTTCACCTTAACCTGTTCATAACAGACAGAAGCATGTGCTCAGTGTGTATGGTGCATGTGCACCATATTTTTTATGGACCTATTTATTTGGTAGGTGAAGATTCATTCACAACAGATATAAAAGCTGTAGCTATTGCATACAAAGTGTATAAAAAGTATTTTGGCTAAGTTTTATTAAGTAAAGCTATTATGTTGAAAACAATTGCATTCTTCCTTAAAAAAACTAAATACAGTGTTTAATTAGCTATATATATAAATAAATTCTTTATCTAATTAGTTTAATAACTTGTATTAATAATGTGCTTACAAAATGTATGCATTTTCATCAATCATTTGAGTGACCAATAATTGCCCCGTAAGTGGCCAGGAATTACCCCATCTCTGGGGTAATTCCTGGTCACTAATTAACGACAATTACTCAAGTTCATTATGTATTGTTGATAGCATGAATATTTTATTCGATGGATATCCCAATGTGCTTCCTCCATACCAAAATTTGTAACTCTAACTTAGATAGATTTTGCGATAATTGGATGTTAATGCTTTTTGACCAGGAATTACCCCAGGTGACCCTATGGATCTAAAATATATCAAATAACAAACAAGTATACAGAAAAAATAAGTAAGCAGTAGTAGTTAATGAGGAATATAATAAAGCAATCGACAATTTTAGCATTGACCGGAAAGTGTTAAACAATTGAATTGCCTTAATGATTAATGGTTTTAACCTCACGGCTATTCTACCTTGTGATAAATGTAAGGCTATTTTTATGAAGCCTATGAAATATAACCTAAAGCAAAAATGAGCTGTAATATTAAATTACTTGAGTAACTTTCGATACACGTTTTAAAATTTTTATGATATTTCACTCTTTCAAAAGGAGTTTTAATACGTGCTTCTGGATGATTAGTGGCTTGTCGGGTAGTTTAATAATCAAGATTAAGTTCGGTTGTTAAAGAATAGTTTTCTCTGGAAGTATGCATGACATTTGGAAAAAATAGTGAATTCCATTGTTATTTAGAAACAGGCATCGTTAAAAAAAAAGAAGAGTTTAAAATCTGAATTTATTCTGGTCACCATAGTTCTGTCACATACTTCAAAATAAAGAGGAAGAACTACTGTTACATTCAGTTTTCTTAAAATTCGAGTCAAAACCAACAACTATATTCATAATCCTATTGTTTGAAACTCTATAACTTAACAATAACTTTTGTCGTTAGTGATTTCAGTTGAACTATTTTAGTATGGTAACTGGAATTTGCATTTCTACAAACTCTTACTCCGATTACGCATGTAACAATGGCTGTTTTGAAACTGTTTTCAATTGTTAAATTCGTTCCATAAAATCTGCATCTACATGAGATGCTGATGAAATTTTCAAAGGAATAAGTGTGAGCAAGTTAATCGAATAGCAAATAACATGAAAAAAACAAAGCGTTGTAATGGAAAGAGAAATATTTGTGTTGTCATTGATTGCTTTTGGCATATATTACTTTAATTGACTACTATTTCCAAAAAATGCCTTTTGATTTAATTTTAAAATGAAACAAGTTACAATGAAAGTTTAAAAAAAAAATGAAATGTTTTTGAATCACAAGTCTTTCTGTGAAATTTAAGTGTGCAATGTTATAATCGTTTCGCTCACCGGTAATAATAGTGACACATCTCAAAAAACAATAAGGGAGATAGAGGCATATTGGGACAAGCCCCAACCTATTGATGAAATAAAAAAACATTACACTCATGCATATAAGAAAGTTTAAGCTTAAAGTTTATGTATTGATATTGATTATTTAATTATAATTTATGCTTTACATTCAAAAAAATAAAACTTACATGATTTTTCCTGCAGACTCCTCCCCCCCGCCTCGGTAGCAAAAATAAAAAGGTTCCATCTCCTCTACAAGATAAAGTTTTTTTTCCTCCAACTTCGGGGGCATAGGCTGCATTAGACATGAGCCCTATAGCAGCCCAATAAAAACTAGACTTAATATGAAAGTTATCTTGAGAGTAGTCTAAGAAAAAAGCGCAGGGCACCTGGTCAAGTACATAAAATCCATAAAAATGCCAGTAGAACACAGAACACAGTTGGGAAAACTCGGTTACTCCAATACGGCATAGGTGGCCTTGTAGAACGTCATGTCCAGTTGAAATTCTAAAATTAGCAGTAAAAATCGAGCTAGAAGGGCCCATACGAGAGGGGAGTGCATTGTACTCCAAGTTTTATCCTTTATGGCCTCAGTAACAAGAGGAAAAGTGGCATCGTTTCTATGATGGTGCAGAAAGTTTAGCTAAAATACGGCATACTGTTTGAATCATAGAACAAATTCCGTTTTCCCACTGTGCCCCCCTTCCCCCTTCTGGAAAAAATTAAAGGTTTTACTTAATATTGCTTTTAACTGATTAATTTTCGAATACGTACTAAAATATGTGCAAAAGATTCACAATTTTATGTTTACCGATTGGTTTTTGTAACCTAAACAAAGTAAATATAGTTAAAGCGAACTTATAGTGAACATTTTTTTTTTTTTCAAATTTGTGAAACTTTAATGATGTACAGCTTTGGATTGAAAATCGTTAATATGGCACCACGCACCAGTCATGTAAACCAACTTAGTGCTAGTATTTGAGAAGAAAAGATCATTAAATTCAGATTTTTAAGCCATAATATTTTTTTCTTTTTTTGAACTTTTTTCAGATGTGCCACTATTTTCGCTTGGGCGATATTTTTATTATGTGAAACATATTGTCTGCTGGCAATATTATATGAAATGTGCATGTATAATGTATGAAATGAGTCATGATGAAATACAAATGACAATAACCAAACGTCCAATTCTTTATAGTTAAAATCTGTTATGATATAATAAAAAAAATATCATGTAAATCTGACAGCTTGATAATAAATTCATTGTTTCGTTTTTTCGGCTGTCCATTACTCATACAGGTTGAAATATGACGTCATGCGAAAGTTGGATGATAAGGGGAAACAAGTGTTTTTAACATAAATATTTTGACCTAATAGAGATGTAGATAACGCTCTCCCGGCTTCCTGATTTGTCACTAATTTTCAGGTTGTCAATATTGAATTATTCTTGACTCTTAAGACGTTCGCATCATTTTAAATCCGAGACAGCATATTCAGTATCAACTAATTGAAATACAAGCTAAACCTCAGACTTAAGGAAGGCATTTTGAAAGCTAACTATTGTCCGTCCTTGAAAACTGCGCCTAGCATTCGGGAACCATTCCACTTAAAAAAGGGGTGATGGGTTGTGAGTGGGAACTTTCTGAAGTTTTCAATTTGAAACTTGCATTTGCTATCCTTTCGACACATTTAACTAAACTATTGTATTGGAAATTAGCATCGTTCTACGTTGTTTGTCGCGACTCAAAACGCTTTTTATTATTCTTCCCCTTATTGTTATCTTACCTATCAACCTGTTTTGGTAAGATCAGAGAAAACATGACGCATGCTTAACAACACGGAAGGTTTTACCTAAGAAACTCAAACAATAACGCAGACAGTACTCATTTAATTTTGTTTCTAAAAGCAGTTTAGTAAGAGAGTTAAGAGCATTTGCCTATAATCAGGGATGAAAACAGCTCAAAGTCAAAAAAGAGGAAAAATTGCGCTACTTAAAATTCGGATAGATTTTTTTTTTTTCATATTCTGCGAAATTAGTCATGCAAGATTTTTTCTTAATTTGCGCCCTGAAATCGAAAGTAAATATTTTTAAAAGCTCTTAATTACTCATTCATGATTTATTTTTAAGTCATTCACAACAATGTAGAAAAAAAAGTGGGAGCGCAATTTTTGATGAATTAGACAAGTGTATCTCAAAAAACAAATTCTCTAATTAGTACTGCATAGTCTATAGCTATTTTGATAAATTTTAAAGATCAAAATAATTTTCCCAATTTTTTGACAAAGATCTCGAATATTTTAGCTGAACTTTCTTAATTTTTACTTCCTACAAATCAAACTGATGTTTTTGGCAGCATGCCAAAACAGAGTACATAGTTCGCCGATAATTGCAGGTCATCCTTGAGATTTCAATCCTGCTGCATCCTAAAAACCTTTCAATTGTTTTAGAAGTTGGAAATAATTTCAACCTCTACTACTTTAAATCAACTTATTTTAAGCTTCATTTCAATAATTAGTGTATTTTTATTTTTTTCTAAAC
This sequence comes from Uloborus plumipes, assembly GCA_038373865.1. NCBI lineage: Eukaryota > Metazoa > Arthropoda > Arachnida > Araneae > Uloboridae > Uloborus > Uloborus plumipes. The sequence goes on from JAXGGA010000097.1 coordinate 157,344, forward strand.
TTGATGCAAATTATTTTTTTGATCGCGGAAAGAAAGAAAAAATACAAAAAGCGGAACATCGCGGATCCGCGGAAGATTTTCATCCCTGTATAATTTCTTCTGTATTCTATGAATGCTGCAAAAAAATATATATAAATTAAATTGTTGACAAATTAATGCTCGCCTCTCAAAAATGTCATCCCATGAACATCTTTTATAATACTATCGCCGTTAAGCTACCTGTTCTTGCATGTACCTTCAGTCCTTCAGTTACATGTACCTACGTAATAAAGCAACGTACAGCATTTCCTGATGTCTATATGAACATTTTACGAAGAAACACCCCTGGAGACAAGCAGAAACGTCATTACTTAAATGTCAAACATGTTGAATAATCACTTCCGTGTTACGAGGGGAAAAGTTTTTGCTCTAAAACTTGTAAGTCGGAAACTGTCCATCAAGATTTATTAGCGATTATGTTATTTAAGAAAAAAGAAAAACAGAAAATAAAACCTAATTACCTCATTTTCTCAACGAAATTCTTCACGGAGATAAGTTTCGCACAAAATATCCCTAGTTATTTAAAATGAGTTTTGGTTACATAGAAGATGATGCCATAAAGAAAATTTTAGGAATCTTTTCTCCCTCCCCCCCCCTAGCATAATTACGGGCTGGATCAGTTTTTTCCAATTACCTGTTTTTGTGCAGTAGGGTTCTTTTTGAGTGCTATTTTTAAGAATTTTGCTGGAGTTTACGAAAAAATATACATGTAGAATTAGGCTTAATAAGTAGTCTTGTAACATATTTTAAAACACTTATTATTTCTTTTTTTTTTCTACTTTTAAGGTAAAAAACACCATTTGAAACCCCTCAATTGGTGGATGGATGTGCTGGCCTTGAAATTTTTAAACTCGGTTGTCCAATAAGAAAAATTGCGTTTTCCGGTTCAATATAACGTGTAAAGTTGACCACTACTAGGGTGTCCCAAAAAAATCGAAAGTCGGAATTTTGTAACGCATACCCTCTTATTTTTTTCCTTTTACATTAAAACAATTGTAAAAAAAGTTTCATGCAATTTGAACAATGGTAACCCGTGCCGACTTGCGTCCGAAAGTGCGAACTAGCCCTTTTTCACTAGGCCAAATCGAAAAAAACTTTTTTCGGAAATTCAAAATTTCATGTTGATAAAACGCTTCCCCTAGATCCCAACATGTCCCAAAAAATCATTTGTCCAAATTAAAAAATATTTAGATACTCCAAACGAGGCTTAAAATTCATAATTTTCTTTAAAAAATAGCTTTTTTTTCTATGTATTTTGTAAACTACGAAAGATAAATTCTAAGAAATTATCAAGATGAAAAATATGAAGCATAAAGTATATAATAAGAGCTAAATATAAGTTTTTTCTCTCATTTTATGTTTATTTCTCCCGGAAATTACTCAAAATTTTGGTTTTTTCAAGTTTTAAGTTAAATTTTTCCATTTTAAATACTACTACTTTTTTTTTATTATTCATCCGAAAGTATCTTCTTTAGTGATTTCGGAGCTTGATATTTTCTTTAAATGTATCTAATTTAAAATAAATAAATAGTTAAAATAAATAAATTGAAAAAAAATTAAAAATAACTATGACAACGATTTATTTACAACATATATTTACTATAATATTACAGTACAATAAACATTACTAAACACACTATCGTTTTAATGCTCGTTTATTGCAGTCAGAGTATATATTTCGGTGCTCTTGGACGCAACACAACAAAAATTGTTTTTGCTCCTCATCAACTGTTAGCAAACAATGACAGTCCTGCATCATTTTTACAGCTCTTTCAGCTGTATCATTTACTGGTCTAAACACTGAGACCATCATTTTTCCTTCAAGGAATTAAGTGTTATTCGCCCATAGAGAAGGACTCTCCATTGAGAAAACTATCATCAATTTTGAGCCTATAGTAAGCAAAGGCTATCTTTTAAATGATATGAACTTATCAATTGTTTTATCTGCAAAATAATAAAATAACAGGTGACAAATGCGCGATATGAGGAAGTAACTAATTAAACAATTAGTGACTTCCTCCCCTCATTTTTTTCGATTCGGGTCAGTACACAAGTACTAGTTTACACTTTCAAGCACAAGTCGGCATAATTTGTAATTTTTGAAATTACAATAAACATTTTCGACAATCATATTGATATTAAACGAACATTTATTCAAGTTTTTTAAAGAAATTAGGTTCCCAGCACGAGGCATGAAATTTATATATTTCTCTAAATATTAGATTTTTTCTATTTATTTATTGCATCATTTGTGAATTTTAAATTGCAGATACACTTAATGAAAATATCAAGTCCCAAAATCACGGACGAACAAACTTTCAAAACAGCATTTGCAGATGAATAATAAAAAAATGTAGTAGAGGAATGTGTGGCAAAATGAAATAGCAGGGCAAAGTGAAATGGTGAAATATTTTCCACCTTGCAGTGTAACCTATCTAGCAATATTTTAACTAAGTTCCGAGACAGATAGTTAATTCCTGTCAAAAAATAAGTAGCTCCAAAGATCAACGAAAAAATTATACAAGCCATTTTAAAAATTTGATACCTTTATTGTAATATTCGTGGTTTTTCAAAAATATTTCTTGTTATTATAAAAGGATAAGATTTTTGTTATTATCATCCAAACTATTAATTATGAACTACTGATATCCAGTGAAGTCCTTATTTAGTTAAAATTAGGCATTTTTTTATTTTTAATGTTCAATGTAATTTGTGCACGCGGGGCAAAGTGGATGGGGCAAAGTGAAATCGTTCATTTCGTATACTTATTCATTCATTTATTAAATCACTCACGTATTTCTTCATTTATTAATTCATTTACATTCTTTGACTTAATTACACTGTTCGACAAAAAAAAAAAAACCCTTGAAAATGCTTCTGGCATTTTGAAGGCTGATTCTTGTGTAAAATGACCCCCTGAATCCGAATATGACCCCCGTTTTCCCCCATCACGTACCAATTTTTTTTAAAACGCCCCCCCCCCTTTTTTTTCATTTTTCCTTAGTTTCAGAGCTATTATATTTTTTTGGAGGGGAAAGGAGCCTTATATTCATCCCTAAATTTTTTGGAGGTCAAGAGAGACTCAAAGTTTAAAATCATGAGCACCGAGAAAAAATCGGGGAACTTGGGGGGGCGAAGCCCCCCAAAATATTTTAAAAATCACCAAAAACGATCTTTTTATTCTAGTTTCTTTAAAAACACCTTTAAAACATTTTTTTCGGTGCAGAACCAGAGTATAGAATCCGCTCCTATGGCTCCTGGGTCAGAAAAAATTTTCACGCTGTAATTTTTTTTTTTTTTTTAAATAAAATAATGCTCTAAAAATCGCACTTTGCACTCGAGTTTTAAAGCAGGTCTTCAGCCAAAAAAACAAAATTGTGGCTGATTCTTATGTCAAATGACCCCCTATTTCCGAATATGACCTCAGTTTCCCCTCTCCACCCCTCTTTCCAGAGAGCGCCCCCCCCCCCTCCAATTCAGAGTCATTTTACTAATTCGGAGGGGTACATTACGTAACCCGTTAACATAATTTCAAAAGGCAACAGAGGTTCAAAGTTCAAAATCATGTACATGTTTTTTTTTTTTTTTTTTTTGTGAAAAATCAGAGTATTCGATTTTCTCTTTGATTAATGTGTTCGAAATTATTTCGCTTTGTAGGAAACAAATTATATTATAAAATAAAATAAAAAAAATATTTTTTTTTCTTGTAAGGGTGGCTCGTTGCATATCAGTCGCATCGCAGGTTCGCATGAAAGAAGACACTGTTCCGGCTGACTCTTCTGCAAAGTGACCCATTTTTCCCAAATACTATAAATTATCACTTTCACAAAAAGCCCCCCCCCCCTACTTGTTTTTCAGTTTTCAACGGTTTCCGAGCCAATATTTTGATTTTCAGATTAAAGAAGCTTGACATTAACCGTTAACACTTTTATAGATAGATAGAGAGGTGCAAAGTTGAAAATCATGAACATGTATAGCAAACTGAGAGACTTAGATAAAAATGTGTATACCTGCACCCCCCCCCTTCACCCCCTCCCCCCAAAAAAACTTTTTAAAATCTGGAAATACGTTTTTTTTTTTTTTTTTTTTAAATCACTGTTTTTTTTTTCTTTGTAAAACCAAATTGTAGGTAGGAGTTTCTCCGACCTACCCCATGTCCAAAGTATTTTTTTGTTACAAAGTATAAATAAATAAATTAATTAATAAATCTTGTGTCTTACGTTGCGTAGGAGTCGCATCCCAAATCTTCGGCAAAGATGACATTATTCTGGCTGATTCTTATGTAAAGGGCACCCTGAATTGAAATAAGATCACCGTTTTCCTTCAACAAAGCGAAATTATTTCAAACATATAAATCAAAGAAAGTCATATACTCTGATTTTACACGGAAAAAAAAAGGTTTAAAACGTCTCTTAGAAAAACAGGAAAAGAAGGTTTTTTTTTGGGGGGGGGGTATACCACCCTAGTTTATATTTTTGGTACACATGTACATGATTTTGAACTTTGAACCTCTGTTGCCTTTTGGAATTATGTTAACGGGTTACGTAATGTACCCCTCCGAATTAGTAAAATGACTCTGAATTGGGGGGGGGGGGGGCGCTCTCTGGAAAGAGGGGTGGAGGGGGGAAACTGAGGTCATATTTGGAAATAGGGGGTCATTTGACATAAGAATCAGCCACAATTTTGTTTTTTTTTTTTTTTGGCTGAAGACCTGCTTTAAATCTCGAGTGCAAAGTGCGATTTTTAGAGCATTATTTTATTTTTTTTTAAAAAATTTACAGCGTGAAAATTTTTTCTGACCCAGGAGCCATAGGAGCGGATCCTATACTCTGGTTCTGCACCGGAAAAAATGTTTTAAAGGTGTTTTTAACCCATTACCCGCTGGTGTTGCGTTGACGCAACGGTCATTATAAAAAATCATAAAAAATTTGCTATTTAACGAATTTTTATATCGATTTCAGTTTTAGGTTTAAAAACAAGAACAGAAACATGTTTCATAAAAAAATTGACTCAAACATTTTTTTTATATGTAATAAAAATTGTGGTTCAAACATAGTTTTTTTTGCTCAAATTTGTGATCTATATTTCAATCAAAAAAGTCAAAAATGAAAAAAAGTTTAGGTTTATATATGAAATACTTTTAGTCAAGGTCACTTTTATAAAAAAATTAAACTCAAATACTGATTCTGTGTGGGTGGGAAGAAAAGCAAAAGCGGGTGTTGCGTGAACGCATCGTCAGCGGAAAAGGGGTAGTCAGACTCTCTGTCTTAACTGCTTTTCCGAAAGCATAGATTTCATTTTTATTCTGTACGTTTTGACTCTGCAAGCTTTTTATTTTGTCTCCGCCTTTTGAAAGGACCAGAACAAGATAGCTTAGTTAGAAGCATTAGAACATATTTTAAAAAATAAATAAATAAAAACTCTGCTGATGATGATTCGAGGTTCTACTTACGGTAAATTGAGCCTGTAAAGAACGTTTCTCGCTACTCTAGAATTCAGAAGAAAAAGGTTTCTGTTCTTCAGCCTTGTATCATTGAGCAATGTAACATGAAAATTGGTAATGTTGATTTGTGCGATAGTCAAGTTTCAAATTATAGAATTGTAGACTGAGAGAAAAAGTGATTTTTCATGTTGCACTAACAAATGCCTGGACACTTTCAAGGCTAAGTTTTAAGGCTGAAGAAGGAAACATAGAAAGTCACTGTTGGAATTTAGACGAAAGCTTGCACTTAATGTTTTACAGCCCCCCCCCCCCCCACACACACACTTTGATAAATATACACAGAAGAAAAGTTCAGCTACAGGACGGCCAAGCAAATTCAGTTTACCAATGACAGTACCTCGGGGGCCTTTTGCAGCAAGGTTCACAAATAACAAAAGGCTGCAATACAAGTATTGCCACTGCGTTATTGTTTCTGAAACCACTCGGGTACCCGAGCCTGAGACAGATCTACCCGATTTAAGGCGGAAAAGAACGGCTTCCGTTTGTACGAGCACCATTAAGTTGGAAGTCCGATTTAGCTCCGAGCGCTCTGTTCTTTGGAACCAGACCAAGGGCCGAGTAAACCCCTGGTCTAGTATCGCCAGAGGTATCGTTTCACTTGGCGGTCTTTATGGTCATGATCATAAAGTAACCATTAGTAACGACGCCCAGCCACCATAAGTAACGACGGTGGATCTTTGATCGGCTAGGATCAAACCCGGGAACCTCCGGTTACGAGTCCAACGCCTTCCTGATCGGGCTGACTACGACCCCATTGCCATTGTCAAACTGTTTATCATTGCAGTGCTTATGATATTGCTCTCCACCCCGATTGCAACGAAGTTTATTTTTATGACCTTGGATAATAAGGTTTTTGTTAAATTTATAATTTATTAAACAAAATTATATGATTTTTTAACAATAAATTTCACTTTCTTCTAAAGTTCTCTGCACGTTTCAAAACCATATCAAAGCTCATACAAATTTTACCTGGCTAAAACGCATTGAAACTGCTGAATTGTATCAAATAAAACTACTTCGCATCCGTACCCCTTTTCCGCTGACGTTGCGTCAACGCAACACCATATATTTCTAACTGTAAGTGAAATTTTGCTCTTTTTGCAGCATAATATTATTGTATGGGCTCAAAATAATAACTTTTATGATTTGTATCAAAAACAAAAAATGATTTCGAGTTTCGGCGGTTAATGGGTTAAAGAAACTAGAATAAAAAGATCGTTTTTGGTGATTTTTCAAATATTTTGGGGGGCTACGCCCCCCCAAGTTCCCCGATTTTTTCTCGGTGCTCATGATTTTAAACTTTGAGTCTCTCTTGACCTCCAAAAAAATTTAGGGGTGAATATAAGGCTCCTTTCCCCTCCAAAAAAATATAATAGCTCTGAAACTAAGGGAAAATGAAAAAAAGGGGGGGGGGGCGTTTTAAAAAAAATTGGTACGTGATGGGGAAAAACGGGGGTCATATTCGGATTCAGGGGGTCATTTTACATAAGAATCAGCCTTCAAAATGCCAGAAGCATTTTCAAGGTTTTTTTTTTTTTTTTGTCGAACAGTGTTATTTACTCATTCATTAACTCATTTTCTTATTCGTTCTCTATTTTATTCACTCATTTATTCTTTCTCACACATTAATTTATTTATTCATTTACTTGCTTATTCTTTTATTTTTCGTTAATAATTATTTTTTCGTTTGTTTACGCATTCATTTGATGAAAATTACTGTTAATCGTCGAATTGAAAAAAAAACATAACAAAAATATTTTATTTTTCACTTTGCCCCATGTTTTTTTTAAAGTAAAAATTTTTCACATTTTATTAAAGTTCAAAAGAACTGCCAAAGATGAAAAATAATATTTCAACGAAAGTATTATCAAAAAAACATTATTCCTTCTTTATGCACAAAAATTTTTAGAACAAAATTCTCATTTGTTCCTTTTGAAGTAGGCAAGTAAACTTAATTATTTCACTTTGCCCCACATGAAAAATGATCAAATAAGCTTTGTGCTGAAGTATAACTGAAATTAAAAACCAACGTAAATAAAGCACAAGTTAGGTAGAAAGTACAGCATGTACGCAGTACATGCTGTACTTTCTACCTAATTTGTGCTTTATTTACGTTGGTTTTTAACTTCGTTTGTAAAACAATGGTATTTAAAGTGGAAAAGTTTTAACTTGAAAAAATCTTAATTTTGAGTAATTTAAGAGAGAAATAAATATAAAATGAGAGAAAAAAGTAATATTTAGCTTTAATTATATTGTTACAAATCTTGTAAATAGTTGTTGTTTTTCCTGCCTTGCATCATTTTCATTAGTTTTGGTTTTATCTGACGTCATGTTGCAAAAGCATCTGAAGATATCACCTTTATCACTTGTATACCGGCCTTGTAACGTTTTGTAGTTTTTACACTTGCCCTACATTTAATAAGCGTGAAGACATTTTCGCGTGGTTTTTCTTTTTATGCTAGAAGTTTCGTGAATGGATTGTTCAAGTTGTGAATGATTTGGAACACTCCGGATTTTGCTAGAACGTTGTAGGGGTTTTCTTGAGAGTATAAATAGCTGGCCTTGAACACAGTCAGTTAGTTCTTTTCAGATTTTGATTTCTGGAGACTCGTTTTCATTTGCTTGGGCGAATGGTTGTTTTGCTTTTGTAATTGCTTAATTACTGTTCACGTTAGATACGTGGTGCTGAGTTACTGTTTAGAGTACAGTGTACTGTTTGCTACCTAATTGCTGGATGTTTAGCAATTGTTTCCTGCTCCTATTGTAAATAGTGTACATAATTGTAAATAAATTTCTAGGTATTTCCTCAAGATTGGAATGCTCATTTAAAGAAAGTTGAAGGTGCTACGGACTCGTTACAATATACTTTATGCTTCATATTTTTCATCTTGATAATTTCTTAAAATTTATCTTTCATTTTTTACAAATTACATGGAAAAAAAGCTATTTTTTGAAGAAAATTATGAATTTTAAGCCTCGTTTGGGGTACCTAAATATTTTTTAATTTAGATAAATGATTTTTTGGGACATGTTGGGATTTAGGGGAAGCGTTTTATCAACATGAAATTTTGAATTTCCGAAAAAAGTTTTTTTCGATTTGGCCTAGTGAAAAAGGGCTAGTTCGCACTTACGGACGCAAGTCGGCACGGGTTACCGTTGTTCAAATTGCATGAAACTTTTTTTACAATTGTTTTGATGTAAAAGGAAAAAAATAAGAGGGTATGCGTTACAAAATTCCGACTTTCGGTTTTTTTGGGACACCCTATTGACCACCTATCTTAATTGACAACTTTTGTTACGTACGGAATTAGTCACATTTAATATGATGAAGTAGTTAAAAATTTGCAACTTGATAACTTGATTAGATTTCTTTTTGGTTTTTCTTTTCTTTAAAAAAATAAACAAAATGTGTAAATACATTTTAAAGTCATTTTTCATTCTATGATGTAAGGAAAATTGAAAAAAAAAAAAAATGCAACAAAGCAGGAACAGCCGCGGATCCAGAGGGGGGGGGGGTCATGACCCCCCCCCTCCCCTTAACCGACTAAATATAGCAAAAAATTGCATTTTTGGTACTGATATTACGAAAAAATTGTCAAAATCCCCCATTTTTGCCCAAAAATTGCACTTTGCCCCCCCCCCTTTCCGAAAATGACCCCCTCCTTAGCCAGAAGCTGGATCCGCCCTTGAGCAGGAAAACGATTTTTAAAAAATAGTTTATAATAGTAATTAATGATATACGAGAAAAACTAAAAGAATTATGTTTTAAATAGACCATGTATTTTCAGGAATTATTTATATCAAAAAAAAAATCTTTTCAGAGTTAATAAAATAAGCTTATTTATTTTGAATGTTACTTCAATTTCAAAAGTAAATAATGTCTAAAGGTATTTCAGATTAGATAATTGTTAAATAAAGTAATTAATTGAAATTTTAAGGTAACATTAACATTTAAAATAAATTAAAAACTCATTTAATTTGTAAAAAAAAATTCTTGGTGTATAGAAAGAACAAAACATTTTTTTCATCACTGCTCTCTATAAGTTAACTACCTGTCTGAGCTGACCGCTAAAGTACTGCCCAGCAAGTAGTGAACAAACAATTGACTGAATTAGAATTAATTTAAATTCTTGATTTTTACTATTTAGGAGAGGAGAGGGAGGTCAAAAAACAGAAAAACAGGTTGCATTTTTGTTTACACCTCCACTTTATTACTTTTGCATGTGCATTAAGAGCAAGAATCTGATAGAGTGTCACGCCTGTGATTCATGACCTCTCAGATTTTCTCCCAAAAATTACCAAGTGTTTATTATCTTATTGAAAGACCAAATCCAAAACGTTTTGCTCTAAAGTTGAGTTGTTTAGTTTTTATGGATCCCTAAAGGTGAAGGTGCGGCATCAAAAATTAAGCGGATTTTCAAGTCATGGAAGTTGCTGTGAACCAAAACTCTTACCAGGAACTGTTTAACTCGAATTTTCTTTTTGTATATGAAATATAGAAGGTTGAAACTTTACAAAATGAATGTTAAATTTGTGGTAAGTTGCTGCCGTAAGGTTAGTGAAGGCCCTCAAAACAAGGTATTTTTGATGTTTTTTAGCGTTTTTGAGGTCAAAAAACAGCTTGTACATTTCAGTTGGCACGGCAAAAGTAGTGTCGTTTGAAAGACCAGTGTAAGCACTTTAAAATGATGTATAAATAACCGAGGAAAGTTCAACGTGCTTTTAGTTGCGTAAGGCCGAAATATGAAAAATGTCATATTTTATCGATATTCAAACGGTCATAACTTCCTCTGCCAACAAGATATTTAAATATTTTTTTTTGCCAATGTCATACTTTATTCTTTGTCTTAACAGAACAGTTGAGTCCTTTGAGACGAAATGTGAAATGTTTTTTTACAAAAAATACACAGGAAAAAATACATTTTTTGTAAAAAAAATTTTATGATGATTTTTACATGAAGATTTAATTAGATAACGGATTTCGTTAGTGTACTTCGAAAAAAGTAATTCTAAGTTTAATGCAATAGCAAAAAAATAATTAATTAAAAAGCAAATAAAAAATTTAAAAATAAGCCTCTTCAACAAAATCATATTTATTTCACAAACACCTCAAATGTATGAAAAAAAAGACAAATCTGATTAAAACATTCAAGAATTGTGAATGTGAATTACTATTATCAATAGAGAGGACAAGATATTAAATATTTTAAAACTTAAACACAAAAATAACAATAGACAAGATAATTTACTGTTAAGCCGAATTTCAAAAGTCTAAAAGTTATCTGTGTATCGTGCAGGAAACACAGCTTGCCACTCTTACAATTAAAAATTAATGAAATTAACTTTTAAAACTTAAAATTGTAATAAAAGAAAATTGGTGAATGAACAAGCGAAAGCCCAATGTTTTGATTTGATAATTTTTAGAGGTTTCTGCCTAACCCACATAGGATGGCTTATACCCCAGCAGTAAGAATACAACAAGATTTCCAATGTTTATTGATATACATTACACCACAACAAAGATTTGCAACACACAGAAAGGAAGTCAGAACATCCATGAGCGAAGTGGGATTCGAACCCACGCCCCCAGCTATAGAAAGCGAACTACCACAGCGCCAGCAGGGCTTACTTTCCGGTCCCCCTAATATAATGAATTAAGTGAAACGTAATTCTATTTGTAGTTGCGATTTTTATATCCTCAACATTATAAGCTTACATGTTGTTCAATAAAAGCCTAGCTTCTGTCGGCCAGTCCCAAAACTGCATTTCTTTTTCTTCCCTTCTTAAACGTATTTAGAGGTAAAATTTGAGAAAGATAAAACTAAAATTAGAATTTTTTTTTCGTGATTATTCTTATAACTCGTGCCCCAATCGCAACAAGGAATTGTTATATCAACAACCATGAAAATTATATTTGGATAATGTGGTGACGTACTTAATATGTTACGATTACCATCATAATGCAGTTCTTCCCGTTTGATAATAAAACTTCATACGGGTTTAAAAAAATCATTGTATTAATAACAAAAATACTTAGCACGAAAGACGGAGTTCATATAGACACATGAAAGAAATTTCTTGCGTTTTTTTACACAAACGAGAGCGTCTATAATGTGTTTATAAGGTAGAAATCGTGAGAATGGGTAATTCAGTTCGATGATACAAATTACACAAATGGATAATAAATTTTAAAGAAACAACAAAACTCATTTGATATTTAATTTTCAGCTTTTATTAACAAATAAACTCAAAAAATATGCAGAAGTACATACGTAAGGCTACAGTATGTGTTTCACTGTTGAAGATGTTATATATAATACATGAATTACAAGAAATTCAAAAAAATACATTTATACACACAAGACTTGTTGCACTGTTATTCTTTTAAATACACCATTTAGATGCTAACGTATTTTTTTAAACTGGAAAAGACTAGAAAAATCAATTTCAACACAGCAAAACAAAAATAATATAGATCAATGCTTATTGCGTAGATATTTTTATATATTCTTTTTTGATTATTATGTGGCAAATTTTTAATGAGTAACTTAAGGTATCATTATGAGCCATACACCACTTTATATAATAATAAAATGATTGCGAAGTACTAAAAAATTAATAAAAATATATTACATAGGCCTGAGTTGGTTGACAAATGAAACAGTTCTTGTTGAAAAAGCATAAGTCAACTTGCGAGCAATAATGAATAATGCCCTTTTCATAAAAAGTAAATAAAATATGTTCGTATGGAAAAAAATCATGAAGTAAAAGAAAAAAAAGGTTTTTCAAGAAACTTTATGTAAAAACTTTTAGTATAAAACGTCATTAATATATTACATACAAAATTATTTTTCTAGTTAATACTTTTCTTTAATTTGATCAAAAAATTGATTCGTATAGCAATTTCTGAGCATCTTTTAAATCTATGAATAACTTTTATATTTTAAAAATGAATATACACCGGCGATGTAATAAAAATATAAGTGTAATGAAAACTAACAAAAAATAATTCGTAGCACGATAAGCAAAAAATTTTCAAAAAAAATCTACATACGTCTTTTGTAAGCTCCGGTTAGGAAATAAATTTGTCCCAGATTCTACGTAGAAAAAAAAACCTACTTGATAGCAGAATCTAGAGATACATTTTTAAATTATAATTTAGTTTCAAAAAGGTCGAAAGCAATAAATTTAATCACTTGCGTCTATGAATAATATACGACGAGCCTATTTATCTCCAATTTTTTCTGGGGGAAAAAATCACAGAGCAGTTTAATAAAGAAATAAAAATGCATTAAGATAAAACTTTTCTGTATTTATATCTCTGAATATTTTACTACACTAGTTGCTGCATAGCAAATGTTTTTATTAATGTTAAATTATATCAAAATGAAAAGAGTTTAAACATAAATTAAATAAAATCTTTTAATGCTCAATAAAAAGAGCATGCGACCACCCCCCATCACTCCATGACACAAATATACTTTAATTTCTATGGAAAGTTCCTAAACAAGAAAAGTTTCTCCTTTTAATTCAAAAAAAAAAAAAAAGAAAGAAAATGAAACGGAAATTTATATTATGTATATGGACATCTTATAGGGACTAAAAAGTCGACCATAGAATTTTGAGTGTTTGTAAAACTAAATTTATCTGTAAAAAATTTTAAATAATTTTTTTTTAAGTAGTCTACCTAAATAAGTTGTTCCCTGAACATAATTTCCCTAGATTTCAACGTCTTCCCTAACTTGGGGCAATGCGGATTATTGATGTGAGAAGAAATGTTTTTTTGGCAACAACTTTTGCAGTTAATTACGACCGCTGACTTCGAATCTAGAATTAAAATCTTATTTAGAATTCGAGATGTAAGGAAATGAAAGGATATTTTTTTTTAGTAATAAACATGGAAAATTAATTGAACTTACCCTACAAATGCAGAGAAAATCAAAGTTTTCTTTTAATCGAGAGGTTTCCGAGATAAAGTAGGTTCGAGATAAACTGGTTCAACGTATACCCATTAACACGTTTGACGCCAAGCTACGAACAATTCGTGGCATATGCGCTGGACTAAAAACAGTATACCTGTCAGCCAATTTTGATTTACTGGTACCTCCTTAGAAGCCAAATATCTACATTAATCCCAGCATACTACACATAAATTCAAATCTGTACGAAAACGGCCAATCCAGCTAACTCAAAACCGATCCTGTCAGCTAAAATGACCTTCTACGAAGTATCTCGTAGTTGAGCAGTCAACGTGTTAAAACATAGTTACATAGCAACTGTCTTGTATTTATGTGATCCTGAATAAATTCTCACACAAATCATGTGAAGTAATGGTATAAATCCATCAAAACGTTCCCATTTCTCTTTCTAGAAATGAAACTATCTTCTCAGACATATTTCACCTAAATTGCTTTTTTTAATCTTAATTTCATGAAGAGAGGTTTTTTAGCAGGTTTTCAAATTTATATTCTTTTAGCAACCAAAAATCTTGCAATGATGCGTATAATTTTTCCATTTTAACCAACGAAAAAAGAATAAGTGGGGCAGGGGGGGGGGGCTTCTATTCCGAGTTCTTTCAGAAAAGTATCCGACTTTATTTTTTGTGCGAAAACCAGATAGATTTTTATCAAGCATGCTTGCATGAGTCAACTTCGAACCTTTATGTGCATGCCTGATTTTTTTTCCCGTCTGTCAATAGTTCGCAGGCCGGTCACATTGTCTAGTGGTCAGAGTAGTCTGCCATGGATGGTGTGGCCCCGGGTTCGATTCGCGGCTTAAGCATGGATGTGCTTTCTCTCTCCTGTCCTTGTCCTTTCTTTGTATGAATGTGTTGGTGTGAAAGGTTGCCTACCCTATAAACGGGTACCTATGGCATGCGTGTACTGAGGAAGTCGGACTTCACACCAAATAACGGTACAGTTGGAAAAGTGAAGCAGCGCACCCCAAATTGCCAGCCTGGCTGGCACACGACTAAAAAAAAAAAAAATATTTCGCAGAGTTAGACTAACGCAAACTGCAGTGCCTTTGAGCGCACGTCGGAGTTTTCTAATTTCAAATAAAATGGTTTTTCGCCAGAAACGTCAAAATCAAGTGCTGAAAAATCGTCAACAAAAGGTCACCAAATCTGTTTTCTACTAGGAATCTGTCAAAGTTTGATGCGGTGATTCAGTTTCATTCGTTCCGTCATTTTTTTATGAAATTAAACAAGAAGTTCTGTCAAGAACTAAACGAGCCTACTTTCCCGTACATCGACATCGGCATTCTCGCATCTGATCATTATTCTCTTGATTATCTGAGACTGAAAATTATGTCAAACATACCTTTTTAGCACTTAGAGCTGATTTCGAAAATCAAAATATCCCCCTCTCATCAGATGAAATAGACACGTAAAAAGTAATTAACGAATAAATAAAGTTTTGTTGCACCTTTTAAAGAGTGTAACTGTTACAGCTCCTCCGTAGAAAAAATCCTCCATCGCTTTCAAAAAAAAAAAAAATAATAATAAAATAAATAAATAAATAAATAAATAAAAGTACAAAGAGCATCAAAACACATTTTATCAAAGAAAGAAAAAAAAAAGAAAAAAAAACTCGTCCGTTAATAAAATATCTCGAATTTCACTTTTAATCCGTTGCCAGTTGGTAAATATAAACAAAGAATAAAATGTTCTCGTTTTGTTTTGTTACAAAAAAAAATCGTCTGCCAAAAAAAAAAATAAATAAATAAAATAAAACAAATGAATAAATAAACAAAAAATCGTCTGCACAGTCAGTCATTTTTTTCTGAGCCTGCATTTCCGCCATGTTTGCGGAGTCGGAGTCGGAATCAGTCCTCACAGAAGATTATCCAGAAAAGTACTTTACATGCATTATTTATCAAAACCATTTTCTTACAAAGTTAGTTTGAAGGAAATCCGACTTTAAGTTCAGAATCAACATTCAACTTAAATTCCCCGTAGACACTAATGTTAATTTTTTTTTTTCTGAACGGTTCAATATTGAACGAAAAATGGCTCAAATCAAAAAGCGAAATATGGGAATGCATGGGAAAGCCTCTCTGAGATCTTTCAAACAAAAAAAAGTTTATTCCATTTGGACGGTTCACTCAAAAGTTATTAGGTGGGGAAAGGTTGCTTGAACGGTTCAATGTTGAACGAAAAAATGCACAAATGGAAAATTTAAATACGGTAATGGAGTATCCTTGCTGAGATCCTTCGAACAAAAAAAAAAAGTTTATTTAAATCGGACTGTTCACTCAAAAGTTATTAGGGGTGACAGCTTGATTGAGCGGTTCAATGTTGAACGAAACATTGTTCAAATCGGAAATGTAAATACGGGAATGAAGTATCCTTGATAAGATCTTTCTAACAGAAAAAAAAGTTTGTTCAAATCGGATTGTTCACTCAAAAGTTAGCATCGCGGGACAGGTTGTTTGAACGGTTCAAAGTTGAGCCAAAAATTGTTCAAATCGAAAAAACAAATATGGGAATGAGCTGTACTCGCCGAGATCTTTCGAACAAAAAAAAAGTTTATTCCATTCGGACGGTTCACTCAAAAGTTATTAGGTGGAGAAAGGTTGCTTAAACGGTTCAATGTTGAACGAAAAATGTTCAAATTGAAAATTTAAATACAGTAATAAAGTATCCTTGCCGAAATGGTTCGAACAAAAAAAAAGTTTGTTTAAATCGGACTGTTCATTCAAAAGTTATTAGAGGTGACAGCTTGTTTGAACGGTTCAATGTTGAACGAAAAATTGTTCAAATCGAAAATGTAGATACGGAAATGAAGTATCCTTGAAAAGATCTTTCGACCAAAAAAAAGTTTGTTCAGATCGGACTGTTCACTCAAAAGTTAGCATCGCGGGACAGGTTGTTTGAACGGTTCAAAGTTGAACCAAAAATTGTTCAAATCGAAAAATCAAATATGGGAATGAGCTGTACTCGCCGAGATCTTTCCAACAAAAAAAAGTTTGTCCAAATCGGAATGTTCATTCAAAAGTTATTAGGGGGGGGGACAGACAGACCGACCGACCGACCGACACACAAATTCCCCATCTCAATACCCTACTTTCAAATTTTTAATTTTTTGATATTCATTTTACCTTTTTATTTTTTTAACTTGGCGATATTTTTTGGACTTGGCGACATTTTTTTTGACTTGGCGATATTTTTTGGACTTGGCGATATTTTTTAGATGCATTAAGCTACTTTTAATACTTTTTTCGTCTTTCTTTTATTTTTAACGGAAAAGTAGGCTAAAAAGGAACTGAAACGAAGGTACTACACTTTACGTCAGTCAAACTCTGCTTGCGAGCGACTAACGCTATTAAAAGACGGGAAAAAATTTAAGCATGCGCAGATGCCGAGGTAGTTTAAAGCTGTGCCCAGACTTGAGCATGGCAAGCCTACAGGACTCACCTGCTTCAGCGTCAGTCATCAGAAACTATTTTTGGACTTTATAACGTAACGTTCAACATGCTCAGGCTCACGTTTGAACGCTGTTCAGCATATAACTACATTTCGCTTTTATATAACTCCATTTACTTCCATGAGTGAAATTAAAAACTGGAAACTTTTAAGCTCTAATTAGAAATATACATAGTGTAAAATGTTTCGTGTAACAACTACTCAACCTTGAATATTAGTAAAAGCTGCAAAATAATGAAGACAAAAAAGATAGGTAGATCACTTTCAGATGAAACGAACGATATTAGTAAGTATTTATCAAACAGTATACAAATACTACAACCATGAACTTCAACCACACGAAAATCGAAGCTTCTAAGTTTCAAACTTTCCACACATACTTAGAAAATACATTTTTAAGATAAAAATCACAACTCGCACACAAACTCAATGATCTATACAATAATTTACATAAATATGTACAGAAAGAAAACCCTGACTACAAGCATCCCAAACATGTTCTACTTTGTAGTTTTACAACAATTCAAGTAAGTAATTCACAATCAAATTTTACAACTATTACTTTAAAAAACTAAATACATAAATCACATTTTACAAAAGATTTAAATATCTAAGACTAGCCTGAAATTTGTAACAATGTACGGATAACCGTTTGTACAAGAACGGCACATTTTAGACGGTTTCTAACCTGAAGAAATAATGGACTTACATTTTTAATTTTTTTTTTTTTTTTTTCCGTTAAAGATACAAGCTAAGATCTTATATTTTAACTGGAAAGCTCACTCTGCATTGTTGACTAAAATTTTGATCTGCAATTTTTATAACGCTTCAAGAAAATGCAATGTATAACACAAAAAGCAGTAAAAATGCGACATTTTAAACAAAATGTGTAACACATGACATGCATGAAATTATGCATCTTAAATTAAGGTGCATCAGAATACTTATGCGGAAAGGGGATTAAAACACATAAATCATGAAAAATGCGAGAACAAAATTTAAATATTAAAAAATGAAAAACTTTTTAGGATTTTGCTTTAAATTCTACACTATTTTGGCTGAAAAAGAAAAACCAACAATAACGAAAAAAAAGTTACAATTAGCATATAAGCAGGAGACTTACAAAAAAGAAACATCAGTGTCCATTTTAGAACTGAAATGAAAAACATAAAATGCATGAAAAATAATAAGTGTTTTTTTTTTTTTTAAGGACTACAAGGAACTTAGAACGTAAAAATATAACAAATTTTTCTACAAGTCAAAATGTTTTTAACAGCTTTTTACACTGTAACTGGACTAATTTTATCTCATTTAATTTTGAAATAATGCTTTTGTGATAGGATATAAATAAGACTCACTTCGTCAATAAAGTATCCATCCCTTTTGTTAGAAATTTTACAATATTGTTTACAATAGTCAAGTTAAACTTTTTTTTCCTTTGAAGTTAGGTCATTCACCTCGCGCACCATGTTGACTTTAGCATCAGACTAAAAACTAATTTTATTAGATTTACTCAAAACAGAAGATTTGAAAGTATGATGGAAATCAAAAAACATGAAAAAACCGAAATTTAGGAAAAGAAAACTTCTTTGTATGCTCAAAGCAATTATTGGACTAGAATAATTTTGTTTCCAAAGATCTGGAAAACGTGTAAAATACTAAAAAATCAACATCTCAACAAGACACATAGAAGTAAAATTATATAACAAATACATAACGGAAAATAAATGCAAAAAAAAAAAAAAGAGAACCTGAGAAAAGTTCAAGTATACTTTAACACCATTTAATATCAGTAATTGTTAAATACTGATCGAAATAAAACGCATATTCTAAACGCACAATCTCATGAGATTAGTAAGCAAAAAAAAAAAAAATTCCCTGGGATTTCGATAGAAAACTATACTACCTAATGAGTCCCAGAGAACAAATAATTGACATATGATAGAGTTCATAACTACCTAACCACGATTTTCATGTATCTTCTCTATTAATAATAAAGCTGATGGTTTGTTTTTCTTTCTGTCTGTCTGTTACGCGCGTAGTGCCAAAACCGCTTGGTCGATTTTCATGAAATTTGGCACAAAATTAGTTTGTAGCACGAGGTTATGAACTACGAAGCGATTTTTCGAAAATTCTATTTCGTTCTTTTTCTATTCTAATTCTTAGCGAAAATTCGATAAAATAGGGAAGAAATATTTCATGCACATTTTCAAGTTTTATGTCATTCGAAAGCTTTGCTAAAAATGATGTCAGTTTGAAGTTTCTACGAGCATTAGAAGAGCTGTAATAATTGTTCTTACCAGGAAAGTACGCGATCATGGAATAATGAATTTTTTTTTAATGAGTACCAATCGAAAGAGCATTGCAAAACATGTTTCTGGACGCACGCGTTTTTGCCCTCGCGCCCCCGTTATCGAAATATAAGGTCCTAAAGTCAGCTAATTTTTTTTTTTTTTTTTTTGAAAAATCGCCAATTTTAGCGAGTCATAATGAAACTGGAAGCTGCGGTGCGATTACACTATTTGCGTTCAACGGGAAACTTGATTCCCATTTTTGGTCATATGCAAGCTTTTGAAAGACGGCTTTACAATAATCTTTTACTTTGCATGTGCGAGTTAAAGCAAAAAGCTACTATCAAGCCTATGATATGGAAAACAGAGAGCTTTTTAAAGAGGAAAAACAATTTTAAACAACACATCAAAATTAAATTTTATCGTACTATTTGCGATTAAAGCAGGTCCCTTGTTTAAGGGGAGTCCCCCTTGTTAAGGGGCCCTTGTCAACAGGAAGTGACAACTGAACCTCCCGTTTTTAAAAAATTTTTTAAGTGTTCGTGCAATTCTGTAGTATGTGGAAGGGGGGGGTATATTTAGGGTTTTTAATTGTAAAAATTGCAAGTATAATTTTTTTCAAACCACTTTTCTTTTGGTGGGTCCCCTATAACTCAAAGTGAGTTCTCCTAAAAATTTTTGTCAATTGCATCACTAGGTATGTAAGAATGGTCTTTCAAAAAAAAAAAATGCTCAAAATTTAATGAAAATGTGTTCAAATAAAAATATCAAACAGGAATGAGGTGTTTTCTCTGAGATATTACGAAAAAAAAAATGTTCGCTCGAATCGAACTTGTTCCTTCAAAAGTTATTAGTGAGGACAGGGGAAAAAATCGGAAATTCGAAATTGAATTAAATATTATTCAAATCAAAAAGTCGAAGATGGGAGTGTATTGTCCTCACTGAGATCTTTCGAATTAAAAAAAAAATCGAATCGGACTATGCACTCAAAAGTTCGCAAAAGTATTGCGGGGGGGGGGGGGACCCAACTTTCCTATTTTAAATTTCTCTCTGTATTTAATTATTTTTATTAAGTTGTGCTTTTTTGACTCAATTGTTTTGAGCGTTTTTTTTTTTTTTTCAGTGCATCAAGCCTTTTTTCATGATTTTTTTTCACCTATTTTCTACTTTTACAGAAAAGTAAGCTAAAGCTTGTATTGATTTACAATTTTGTTAGTCTTTTCCTACCCGTTGAACATATAGCAGAGCTAGTAAAAGTTATTCTAGTGTTTTTAAACAGTACGAAATTAACATGCAATATGTTTTACATCTACGTTACAGAGACTTTTCGCTACAGTGACCAATTTGTTTGAACGGCAGGGGTTTTTACAATGAATGCCGACTCTATCAGTATATTTCAAGAATAGAAATAATTATTTCCCTCTACCATTGATGTAATTTCCGACGTGGAAATAATTTTGCAGCTATTGATATTTACTAATTCGTTTTGTTTTAAAAATTATTTATTTTTTCTCGATTTCGATTAAAAAAAAAATAAATGTTTTTGCTAAGAGTTGGCAGTTAGTGAAACTTCTTGCATCGATTTTTTTTTAAAAATAAGAACTGATATCATAATCCATGACAATTTAATTTCTACCCCAAAGATTATTTCTTTCATTTTTTGTACATGAGCTCATATTAGCTGCTTTTCATACTTATTTAATTATCCCGAATTATTCATTTAGAAACACGTGCAATATATTTTAAATTATATAATAATTAACACATACAACTTAGTTCAGTAAAAAAACTTCAAACAACTAAAACTCTAAAATGTATTGTTATCAATCGTAAAAAGATAAAACTTTAACTTCTTCGTAAAGTTTTCGCTCCTCTGGATAAAGCTCCCTGCTTTCCACATCATAGTCTTGATCGGCATTCCTTATTTTAGCTCATACAAGAAAAGTGTTAACGTTAAACATCTTTTACTTTCTGTGCGAATGACCAAACATGGAAATGATGCGATGTCAAGCAAGCAGCGGAAGGGAGAATCTGGAGCTAGTTTCAATTTCTTGCCAAGTCTTCAAATTTGGCTCATTTTCGGCCGACTTTAAGACCCCTTATCTCGAAAACGAGGGGACGAGGGCACTTGATCTTTGGGTCAGAGACATGTCTCAGTATGCTCTTTTGAATGGTACCATTTTTAACTTTTTTCATTATTACTTAAGTCGAGTACTTTCCTGGTTAGAATCCCGGAAATTCAAGGCTTACCTTCAGCAAAGCAAGCCAAACGATTCTAAAATGGTTAAGCTCGAGAATAAAATTTGTTTGAAAATAAAGATGAAATGAAATATTTTATCAACTGAAAACAACTTTTCATGTTGTTACCATGGTTACGTTTTTATTTCGTTTATTTGTTTCGTTCTTTTTCTCTTAATAATTTAAAGATGTATTTAATTGTAAGATGTATTTGCTTTTGTAGCAATCCAAACTCCAAGCCTTATTAAAATTAGTCAAATGAAATATAATAAAACCGGTCAAAACCGAGGACACAAGAAATGAGGTCAAAACCGAGACAACATGATAGTAAACCATTCTAAATTTATCGTCTGCAAAACATATTTTACTTCATTATTAATTTATTTCAATATAAATTGAAGTAAATGGCTTGAGTGAACGAATTTAGCTTTTTAATTTATCGTTGCTGATTGATGTTTGTCGATGTTTATTGTTTTTATTATCATTGTGAAGAATAATGCACGAAATTTCTATAACTAATACTTAAAATTTTTAGGATTAGTCTTTTAAACTTTGGTAAGATTTCTGTTGGTTTCTGTGAGCAACAAAATTGTTCTTATTTTCTCTTTTGGCTTATTTTTGTGCACCTCTCCTTGGAGTTGCATTCGAATGTCCCCAAGTGGGTATTTTACCCCTTCTTGGGGTAAATCAGTGTTAATTTCAATGCAGACAAAAGTGATGTGAATTGGCGCGACCACTTGGCAATATGTCGCCAAGCTTTTAGTCGCCAATTTTTTTTTTTTTTTTTGGGGGGGGGGGTTCAATTTGGAGCTATTGGCGATATTTTGCGAAAAATCCACTGAATGATGTTAAAATCGGCGATATTTAGGAGATTAATCATTGTAAAACATTTTTTTGCATTGTTTCGTGGCAAAATAGGGATATAAATGTTTGAATTGTTTTCTTGCTCACTCCAAGCACTATTTTAGCACGTAAGGCATCTACTAAGAAATTTACACGTAAAAGGAAGTAGTGTGGGGTCCATATCAAATTTTTATGTCATACTTTGAAGGAATTACAGTTGAATTATAGCTAAAATAGAGTATTTTTTCTGCTATATCATTTTTTTACAAATGAATTTTTAATTTTATACCACGGGCAAAGCTGCGGGTAGAGTAGTAATGTAATAACCAAGAAGCACTAACAGTGAATGTACTGAAATAGAATATAATGACACCTACAGTTTCAGGTCACGAAATTTTTCTGATGTAACTATGTGCATCATGCATGGTACGCAGAGGTAAATAACAAATAATCCCACATTCGAATTCCACACTGAAGCACAGATATTCAATGTATGCTTACGGTGGTCACAAAAAATCAATTTTCGAATTTCTTTTGCGGCACCCCCCTAAAATGTGCCAATGGGCTAGAAAATGAGATTTGCTAAGTTTTAGCTTAATCGGATAATATTAACACGTGCCGCAAAGAGGGTAAAGTTCGGAAAAATAGCGATTTTTAGCCGAAAATTGTAGTTTTTACTTTGTAAAACCAAAACTACTGATCCTAGAAGCTTTATTTTGGTCTCATTTTGTAGGAAATTTTATTTTCTTTAAGTCTAATCTTATTTAAAGTTTCGAAAAAAATAATTAAATACTTTTCAGAATTTTCACAAGTCAGGCTGCAACGCAAATCCTCGAAATTGCAAGTAACATGGGGAATTTTTTTTTTTCAACTATTCTTTTGAGGCACCCCCCTAAAATGTGCCAATAGACTAGAAAATGAGATTTGAAAAGTTTTAGCTTAATCGGATAATATTAACACGTGCCTCAAAGTGGGTAAAGTTACGAGAAACAGCGATTTTTATCCAAAAATCGTAGTTTTTCCTCTGTAAAACCAAAACTATTTATCTTAGAAACTTTATTTTGGTCTCATTTTGTAGGAAATTTCATTCTCGTTAAGTGCTATCCCATTCATTTTCCATTATGGCTTGTACTGCTCATTTCATAAGCTTTACTCACAGTTATTTATTTTATCTATGAGTTTCAAAGACATAAATTTATTATATATTCGTAATAATACTGCTGTTTTTTCTCTGAAAAAGTCAACGTTATCCGTAGATTTCATCAAATTTACTAAAAGAACTTATTAATTTACATTTTAATGATTTATTTTTTCTAAGCAATTTCGAGGATTTACGCTGCAGCCTGACTTGAAAAATTCTGAAAAATATTCAATCATTTTTTTTCGAGACTTTAAATGAAATTAGACTTAAAGAAAATAAAGTTTCCTACAAAATGAGATCAAAATAAAGCTTCTAAGATGAATAGTTTTGGTTTTACAGAGGAAAAACTACGATTTTTGGCTAAAAACCGCTGTTTTTCGTAACTTTAGGCACGTGGTAATATTATCCGATTAAGCTTAAACTTTTCAAATCTCATTTTCTAGTCTATTGGCACATTTTAGGGAGGTGCCTCAAAAGATTAGTTGAAAAAAAAATTTCCCCATGTTACTTGCAATTTCGAGGATTTGCGTTGCAGCCTGACTTGTGAAAATTCTGAAAAACATTTAATCATTTATTTCGAAACTTTAAATCAGATTAGAATTAAAGAAAATAAAATTTCCTACAAAATGAGACCAAAGTAAAGCTTCTAGGATCAGTAGTTTTGGTTTTACAGAGTAAAAACTATAATTTTTGGCTGTTTTTCTGAACTTTACCCCCTTTGCGGCACGTGTTAATATTATCCGATTAAGCTAAAACTTTGCAAATCTCATTTTCTAGCCCATTGGCACATTTTAAGGGGGTGCCGCAAAAGATAAGTTGAAAAAAAATTTTCCCCATGTTACTTGTGATTACCCTAATGTATGCTACTTTGAAAAAAAAAAAAAAAAAAACAATCCATTCATCAAAAAGCAACGGTTGATATTTTCCCAAAAACCACGAGGACGAATTCGTAGATAACGCCCATTCTAATAAAATGAGCTGGGAAAAGATCAATTTGGTGAAATATACACGCAATTTGGGGTCTTTTTTTTTTCAGGTAGTATGTAATTTTGGGATACTAAATATGAGTTTTATACTTATCAGTACTATTTTATACTGTAGGGTCATTCCATGAAAGTGTCAACCTCAGCCGAAGAAAAAAAAATACCGAAGTGAAAAAAGTATCAATAAATAAATAAATAAATAAATAAAAATCATACAACATAAGAAGTTAAAAAAATTGAAAAAGTATTGTAATTATCACTGAGATTAGCCATAATAAATAGTTTGTAGTGTGTTTACTGCTTCTTATTCGATGGTTACGTTAGTCACGTTACGTTGTAAAAGTGACACTTAAGACTAAAAAAATTAAGATTTAATAAATGTGTTATGTTTTTAAAAGACAACTTTACACATGTTTCAAATATATCATTCAATTTTCAACACTTGCTTAACTTTGAGAAATTTTTGCCTCAAAACATGAGCATTAATTTTCAGGGTTGCAAAAATGTTACGTTAGTCACGCTATTTTGGTTGAAAAAAAAATTCCTGTCAGTAATTTTGTTTTAAATTCTCAGCAGAAATGATACATAGATACCATGTACATTGTAAATCCACCAGCATGACTAAAAAATATTTTTTATCCTTTAAGTTACAAGTAAAAACAGTTACAAAATCAGCTCTGAATGTTACGTTAGTCACTATGGAATGACCCTGTATCGTTTATACTTATCTGTTTTACTAAAGGGACACTGACGATTCTATGAAAAATGATAATGAGATCTAAAGTGTGATAAAATGCAATGATTTTTAAAAACAGCTAACAAAATAAAACCCAGCATGGAAAAAGAAAACAACTTTTGTCTTTCAATTGAAAAACAAAATATATCACATTAAAAACATAACAGTACTTAAAATCTAGATACATTAATAAAATTTATGCATAATGAAAAGACTATAAAATATCTGTTAATAAATAAAAAACATTAAATAAAAACTTTTATACTAAAAAGCGTATAACATGTTATTTACTCAGGTTCCGGAGATCATTATTATCCTACTGAGAACTCTAAATGTTTTTGTTTTCGAACTTAATACTTGTTCAAATTATTCATTGAGTTCATTAAACGATCTCTGAAAATGTTGGACTTATTTCCTGCATGATTGAATCACTTAATATAAAGTTATCTCACGATAACTTTTTTCCTGTTTGTTTTAATTTCAAACATGCCTGTCTTCACGTATATTGCTATTATTTTCGAATAATGCACTTTTTCTTTTTCCTTTTTTGTTCCATAGGATGCACTTAATTACATCTAGGTACGAGAATGAATGAACCCCAGCTATAAGAAGGTCGTCTTTTTCCTAAGCGATAGGTTTACGATATTCTAACCTATTCAAAATATGGTATAAAAATAGCTTCATAACTTTTCCACAAAACAATAAATGAAAAATTGCATCATAGTTTCTTTATTACTTCACGAAAGACTACAGCAATATGTGTAATACCTGCTAGAACGGTAAAAATAAATTTTTGAATTATGTCATGGAACAGCAGAAAAAAATGAGAAACTAACAATGTATTACCTGCCAATATAATCTCTAGTGTAAGTTGTAATCGCATGAATTTTATAAATAAATGCACTTTGTCACAACGTGACTTTTTTGTTTTATATTTTCAAGTAATGTACTAACAACTTTTCGAAATAAAAGTTAGTTCTTAAAATTTAACTTTCTGTTTAAAAAAACTGATACATTACTCATACTTGCTTAAAGTTATAAACATTTACTTACTCTTATGCTTTTTGTACTGGCATACGGATATTTTAATTTCATTTTCACAAACAATATGTTCAAGTCATGTAAACTATCCAAATATCACAGAGAACTGAAGCATTTTAAATTCAAGTAGTAATTGACTTATGAAGAGGTCAAACCTTTATAAGATTATTACGGCGATAAAAATCAATCCAAATGCATCTTGATGTGTACTAAAAGCATTTTTAAAGAATATGGTAGAAAAAAACAAAAATACTTAAATTATACTTCAATAATCTTCAAAAGTGCTAAAAATATTCAAATAGATCGTAGTTTCAGAAGTATTACACTAGTCCAACACAAGAAATGTTAAAACACACATACATTTGAGCAACAAAAATGCAGAAACATGCACACATAAAGAAATCATAATATCAATCTAACCGTAAAAAATATCACATTTGTTCAATTTAAAGTCTAATATTTTAGTTTGGCTTGAAACATTTGACCTTTATAAACACATTAAAACAATTCATCTGTCATAAATGCATGAAAATATAGTTATGCATGAACTAATTTGAAAATTAAGATTTCCATTAATCTCGTTCAAAGATGGCTCGTGTTTCACACTAAAATGAAGAAAAAAATTAAAAACATGTGAAAATAAATAGTGACACTTTTTTTTTCTTTTTCTTTTTTATGACTTTAAATTATCAAGAATCTACTTACTTAACGGTCTACGAGGCCAAGACCTAAACTTTAAAAGTTCGTCAGCATTGCTTCGGATTTTATCTATTTGAGTAATAACTGGCTTAACAAACGTCATTAACCATTCATCAATAGTATGTTTATCATACACTTCAGGCATAGTATTTTGAAAGAAAGTATGGAGTAAAGTAGCGTTTGTTGATAAAGCTTCCAGATTCTGAGTCCCTAATTCCACATGGGCTGGACTAGAAAACAACATCTGTATATTGTATTCATTCATCCAACCAATAATATGGCTATTTGACAAAAACTTCTGTAACATAAAATTTAAATGAGTAAGTCTCTGGGCACCTTTAAATACATTGCTTCCAGGATAGTTGCAGAAAACTTCGTCAGAAGTATAATTAGTATAGCGCGAAAGCCTAGAATCACACAAAAGTATATCTCTTGCCTTCTGAAATAAATCATTATCAACTACCTGTCTTTCAAGAAATAATAAATTAATGGCAAGGGAAGGAATTGCAACTGGTAAAAGTTCACATAGCACAGCAAAATGATCATAACGCTGCCATCCAGTTAAAATAAAACCTTTAAAATTAATCTCGCTTCGATATTTAGATAAAACACTTATCCAAGAGATGTGATTTTCAAGATGATAGGAAATATTTGTCATATACTGATTAGCTCCAGTTGCTCCTTTAAATGCACTTGCAACCCATATGCCTGAAAAATATTTCCCATATTTTATCCATGCATCAGGTGAAATCTTCATTTCTACAAAAGGACCATATTGCCATGCCATAATTTCTACATATTTCCAAATTTCTGATTTCCTAATTGTCTCATCGGGAACCATACGAAACATGTCATCCCACATTATTGGTTGTATTTGATATTTTTCTTTAATATATTTGGAAATACTTTTGACATGATTAATGAAAAGATCTTCTTTGTCCATAAAATGTTTCCTCATAAATTTTTGACACAAATTGCATTCGCCAATATAATAAACTTCATCCGAACCTATATGTAACCATTTTATTTGAGGATGTAGGGCTACAACTTGATCAATGATTTGACGAAGTAGTAATTGTGTACCATTATTAGAAGGACAAATGACTTGTGGATAAGCAGGAACTTCTCTTAGCTCTAAATATGTTTGTAGTTTCAAGATGAACTCCATATGACCAAAAGTTTGTATTAATGGCATTACTTCCAAGTTATTCATTTTTGCCAGATATAATATTTCTGTAAGTTCATTTTTTGTATAAGCATTACGAGCAGATAGTTGTTCTAAAGGACCATGAAAAGGAAACATATCTTCATATTCAATAAGAAGTCCATTTGCACCCAAAGAGCGCAAAAGTGGAAACAGCTTTTTATAATAACTAACAATAGGGGGTGCTCCTTTAAGATCCAAGTGAACGAATTTTTTCGCAATGTTAACAAGTTCTTCTGGCTTTGGAGTTCTGATGCCTTTGCTAACCCTTTCATTTACAGATCTAACTGGATGATCAATTTCAATTTCATCTTTTTCAAATTCATCAACAGAAAGAGACTGCTTAGGAAAAATAGACTTGGATGCAGAATTTTTACGAATATTTGCATGAACTTGAGCTTCTTTTTGCCTTTGCCTTTCTAAATGAAATATTGACTGGGTCACAGGCATGAGATCATTGATGTTAACTAATGGAACACTTTTTGACACAAGCTTCTGATATGAACTTAATCGTTCTGGTTGAGAATATTTTGAATGAGATTCAGAATCTTGTTCTTCTCCAGATAAAGTTTTATACAAAACAAAAAATATTACACCACTACATGCAACAAGGATGAGATAGAATCGGAATTTCGAATGCATTTTTAAGTCTTGGCACAAACTGGTAATGAATGATGATCCTTTGTTTAAAATGATTCCTGGGGGGGGAAAAAGATACTTTAAACATGGAATTTCATAGTTTTTAAAACAAAAAAATATCTTATAAAAAATATGCCCTTGGCTTGTGTGTTATACCATTTTATTACGTTTAAAAAAAAAAAAAAACCTAATAGCATCGGTCTTCACATTACTGAAAATCAACAGACTCTTAATAAAAATCAGAAACTTTTTTTTTTCTTTTAATCTGACCTACTCACGTGTGTGTTCTTGTTCTCAAGACTGAACGATAACGAAGTGGGAAGGCAAAGGGCAAAATCTGCAGAAATAAATTTTTGGGATATTTGGAAGAAACGCGTATTAGGGTGGGTCGATTTTTACTTTTTTTAAAAATTGAATGTGGTGGGAAAAGTTGTGTATTGGCATCAAATGTTTGTAGAAAATATTGCGTTGAAATCAAAATATATTTTCATCTCCTGCAATGCCCTTGAAGTTTTGCCAAATATGTAAAAAATAGCATTTTAAGTCTATTTTTTTTAATTTCTATGTAAGATTCTTTTAATCGAAAGTTGCGCACAGTAAACTTATGAAAAACTATTTTGATATCGCATAACATTTAAGTCCTCCTCCAGGGCCTTGAAGTTTTGCCAAATACGTAAAAAAATAGCATTTTAATTTTTTTTTTTAATCTCAATAATTTTTTTGATCGCCTGTAGCGTAAATCAATTGCACAATAAGACTCTTTGTTCATTAAAATATATTCTGATACCGTATGATATTTAAGCTCTCCGCTAAACTGGAGATATTCGTATCATTTGGACTGTTTCAATATTTTAATTCTTTGAAGAAGAAATTTTATTCAACGTATTTTCGAAAATTAAATCTAATTTAAACCATTTTTTTTCATAGCACTACAGGCTATACCAATATGTACACAAATCCCTCTATTCGCGGTTGTGAGCCTCCTGTCAACAGAGACACAGCTTTTCCAATAATCTGGTGGACAACGTTATTGGCCAATTTTCAGAACATATGGCCTAAAAATCTTAATATATAAAAATTACGTGTCCCTGTGTTTGTGGCCAATGGACTCCTCAGCTACTGAACCGATTTTAACCAAATTTTGCACGCAGTTTCAGTTTGGTCCAACTTAAATGAGTTAGTTTTTATCTCAATTTAGGATCGCAATATATTTTTTATTGCAAGTTATCTACTTAGCTACCAGCTTTTCTGTATTCTTGGCTTCTATAAGATAAAATCTGCTGCTGGGTTGTCAGTTGCTTCCGAAGCAAAAAGCAATAGTGGTAACAATCAAGGATGTCGAATCGGTTTCTGGCATATTCGTCCCGATTCTCTTAATTTAAATTGTGCGTGTAAGTATTATTAAAACAAAATTCGGAAAAGTATTATTTGCTTACTTCTCCTTTACTTAATTCAATTTATTAAAGCAGTTTAGATACTTAACATATGCTATTTTGTATGTTTTAAAAATATTTTTCACTCATGTTTAGGTACAAATATATTTTTAGGAAAATTATTTTAGTGAAAAATATCATACCTTTTTCGAGCTTTGAGTTATAAAATATTCATATTGTTTAGTGATTTTTATGTAAGGTGTATTTAGACAAAGAAAGGCTCACTGCATTATGTGATCTTTTACCTATGTAATATTTAAATTTTTAGTGATTTAGTTCAGAATTGTATTTGCTAAGTGTATCCATCTGCAGCAATAAATTTGCAAATTATCGTTCAACAATACATTTGGTATTTACTATTCAAAAAACAAATTCTTAGGAGGGAAAATGAACTGTTTTATGGTACGAAGATTAAAATTATTTCTATACACACAATTTTTACCGTCACATTACTTTGTAACATAAATATACACCTCATAGTTTGCGATTCAAAATTCGACTGTTTCGTAAATATCGTACCTTTTCGGGTTTTTAAGTTATACAATATTCATTTTTTGTGATTTTGTATTTCAATTGTATTGTAATAAAAAAGGTTTTGCTGTAATTTGTGAACTTTTACCTGTGTAATATTAAAATTTAGAGTGATTTTGCTCAGAATTGTATTTTTTAAACGTACCTCTCTGCATTCATAAGTTTTCAAATTATTACTATTACAGCTTATTTTTTATTTTTTTTCCTTAGTAAATACAAATGTATTCTTGGACGACAATTTGCACATTTATAACCGTAGGTAGTACGGTAGTTCACTCAGTAAATAAAATTTTTAACTAAATCATACCTTAGCCACAGCAACGCGTGGCCGGGTCAGCTAGTATACTATAAAAAATAATACATGCTTACTGAAATTAATCTCAAACTAAACCTGCCTCAAAAGTAGGGATGGACCGGATATCCGGTAGCTATCCGGTATCCGGCCTATCCGAATGATATTTTATGTATCCGGTACTTCCGGATACCCGATCCGGCTGACCGCCCCCGGATACGGATATCCGGAAGATTTTTGCAGGATATCCGGCAAAGCATCCGGTATTGATGTGGGAGGTATCTGGAATTGATGTGAGGGTTATCCGGTATGATGTGAGGACCTAATTGAATATTTTCTTTTTTACAAAAATCCCAGTTAAAAATTTCATTGTTTGATAAACCTTTTAGATCAGGGGTGGCCAACCCGTGGCACGCGTGCCACAATGTGGCACGGCAGAGCAGTAACAGTGGCACGCCAAGACTTTTTGAAAAAATTCCAAAATTGAGGGGAAAATGTCGATCTCAAAAATATTGATAAAAACTAAAACCCTTGAACTGATAAATATAATGATATTCTGACGATTAAGTGTCAGGAGGGTGGCTTATTGCAAAGTACTTAGCGTGAATATTCGGACATCCAACGAAAGCTGTGACGCTACAGACAATGTTTTGTAAAACATATTTGTGCTTGACACGAATGAAACTTTCGATGCTGCAGAATGGATTCTTGACCTGAAATATTTTCATCTACGGGTGATGAAATTTTAAAAAAAGTTAACTCTGCAACTAAAATTAAGAAACCAGATTGAACAAAACTCGGCATGGTTGCACAAATGAAGACCCTTAAATTGTTTTTGTTACATTACTTGAAAATAATGTGGGAAAGAAACTTCAAGAGTATCATCGAATTAGTTATCACAAACTCCTTGGCAAGGAATGAGACTTTTTCTCCGTTGGTAACCCTGTAGAATTCACTGGATTAACAAACTACGAATTAGAGCTCTAAATATTTTGTGAACTTTTCCCAGGAGAAAGAGGACAGCATGGCAAGTTACTCCTTCATTGAATTTTGCAATGGCTATTCAAATGAAAAAAAATCACAAGATTTCAGAATTTTGGGGGGTGTGTTTTTTAAAATGTCTGGAAGCAAAGCAATGAGTACTTGCTACTTAAGAATGAAAAATAACAAATGAATTTAGCAATATCATCTCTTATTATCCGGCGTTTAAGTAATTTAAATTTAAGAATGCAAGAAGTTTCCTAAACCAGTATAGGCCATCACATTCTTTTATGATGAAACTTCAGTTTAGTACTCCGAAGTTCTCTCTACTTCGGAGAAAAAAGAATAAAACATTAAATTTAATACTGAAAGTATCAACCCATATTTAATAATTTTCAAATGATATACGGAGAAAATTTTACACCTATTTTAAGTATTCATTCAGTGTTAGGTTTGATGATTTTCAGGATCATACAAAAAAAAATGCTGATATTTTCAAATTCTTTGTCTATTTCTCCGCAAGACACTACTTGTTAACCTTCTGAAACCCAAATTGGAGTTACTAACCTTTTGCATTAGGAATCAAATATAAGAGGTTACTTCAACAGAAAATCATCCACTTTGTACAGAAATTTGGAAAATTTTACCAACAATTTTGTTTTTCACATTTACACACTTTAGCCGTCTGATGCTGCTGTAGATTTGGTTAAAAATACGCTTCTAAATAAACATTTTTTGTTATAAATACAGAAAAGTCTAAATACCGTTGAATATTAATTGATAGCACTTAAAACACTTAAACTTCTTAGGATTCTCAAGAACTAATCCTAAAATTAAAGACTTGGTAAAAAAGATAAACTCATAAACCACATTTAATACAGACGGTTTAACTTTTAGAGTAGAATGTTTGATGTTATTTGTTTCTATTTTAAGCATCAGTCAACTGACAGAACCTATAAAAGTGTTTATTAAAGATAACTTTTAAGTTCGGACTTGTTTTATCCTTATTATCATTTAGACTTCAATTGCTTAGATTTACGAGAAAAAACGTTTCATTTGAGTGAGCATTATTCACCCAACATAAAATCTATTTTTAACTTTTTTTTTTCAATTTGTTGGAAAAATACAATGTGGTACGCTGAGCCTTTTCTCTCCAGATAGTGGCAATCTCCCTAAAAAGGTTGGCCACCACTGTTTTAGATTATGTAATTACTTTTCATCTTTCCTTTTTACCAATTTTTGCTTCTAAAACAAAAATTATATGTTATTTCTCCGACTTTGTACTGGATATGGAAGCATTCTGCATATTTGATTTTTCACAATTTCTAGATAAAATATGATTGTCTTCAGCTTTTCAAAAATATTTTAGTTAAAATATTTACAAACCTTCAAGGATTAATGTGCGACAAAAGGTTGAAAAAAACTTACGATCATATCATTAGTTCATAAAAATTAATTGCAGTAGCTTTTAATTTAAATTCTCAAATTATTTTATTTATTGAATTCTTTTATTTTTAGTTTTTGTACTTCTAACAAAAATTACGATCGATAAACACCCAATGATGTTGTAATTAGATATTTTTTACTTTGCGACTATTATTGCTTTATTATAATTGAAAATAACATACAATAAATAACCTATCTAACATTGGCGAAAGTGTTCTTCTAGATAATGTAAACATCTGTCCCCATGAATCGTCGCAACTTAGCCATGCTTTTTTTTTTTTTTTTTGAAAAAGAGTTTGAATGTGTGTAAAGAAATTTTGAATCTTGCACTTTATTCGTTCTTTTTTTTTTTTTTGTAATCCCTTCCTTTCCCTCAAAAAAGAAAAAAAATTCTTCGGCAGAAGAAAGAAAAAATGATCTGCCCCAGCTTCAAATTGCTCGGACTTAAAATGCAATTTAAGATTAAGCTGAAATGCAACAACAAAATCATTTGCAATGCACAGCACAAAAAATGCTTCTGACTCCCTTTCTGCTGATTTTTATGTATGTATACAGTGGCGGATCCAGCGGGGGGGGGGGCACGCCCCCCCCCCTGTCATATATTCTCGAAGAGCCTAAAACCCATACTGAAACAAGAAACACCGATCAAATTTTCGGTGCATTTTTTAAAATATTTTTTTAACAGTTTTTTGGCAAGGAATCGTAGAAGAAAATTCATTTTGAGTATTACTCTTGGCACATTACCGTTGTGAGAAAAATGTGTCGGTTTCTTTTGTTTTCCTTTTAATTATTGATCTTCGGAACTTTCGAATGTCCCAAACTTATTCCATGGCGCCAGATCATTTGAAAGCAAAGGCACTCTGCTTTGACGTATTTTTGCTTACCTTGTATTTGCACATAGAAAAAAAAAAGGGAGACATAACAAGCGGTTGGGTGGAAGTATGTTTTTGTATTCTCATTCCACTTGGCTATTACAGGCATTCAATTTTTTATTCCTTAAACGTAAATCAAAGGGAAAAACTACTCACTTAATACATTTTTATTACTGCTACATTTCTTCAAACGCTAAAATATGTTTTGATACTTATTGTCTGAATGATACGGCGCCATGTCTGTGCATTCTTCCGACTTTAGACTCATCAAAAAAGAAGACATCCAAAGCACTTTAGCTATAATAGTAATATTTTAACCGTTATGGGAAAGTAGATAGTACTTCAGTGATATTTTCTCGAGTTCGAGTGGCGAGGTTGTTCTTAGGGTCTCATTCCATGTCAAGTGTACGGGGCGTCCCCACTCGACCCCCTCCGATTTTGATGAAAATTTTTTTGGATGTAAATATAAGACTTGCATGAAACCATACCAAATTATAGCTCTATAAGCCTTATGGTTTATCCAATAAAAATTATTGAAAAAAGGCCTCTTTTTCGTGTCTTGAAAAAAATGACCAAATCGTCAAGTTTGCTTTTATTGCTCGTGACCTAAGACGATTATCAGGCTCAAATTTGATGATTCTGATCACTGTTTAGGGTAGAATAGCCTACTTGTGTAACAAAAGCTCCACACACTTTAGATTTTTTGCAATTTGCTGCCAAAGTTGGTAAAAAATCATATTTTGGTAAATTTTGATCATACGGTATCAGCTTGTATCTGCTGAGAGAATGACTTTCTGAAGCTAATTCTTTCCTCGTTTGTAGCCTGATAGTTCGTCCGAAAGGTGTGCAAGTGGCATCTCGATAGCTCAAATAATTGCTGAATTATGCGAGTTGAAATTCCAGTTAAATTTCTTTTTCTCAATTTTGTCTCAATATCAAAGGGCAATGTCTCAAAAGGGTCATCTTGGATTTCAATTTTCTTTACAGCATTGGAAAGAACACACTTTTCTTAACTAAAAAACGTTATTTTTATTTTTGAAACAAACTAGTTTCAAGGGGATATTGCAGATCAAAAATGTGTACATGATTCAACGTGAAATCAAAGAAAAAAAGACATAGACCTCAAAAGTTGATGTCAATTTGTTCTATTAAAATTTACAGGAGCTATTGTACTTATGTTCTGATAAAAAAAAAACCCTTTTTAGATGTTTTTGAACTTTAGTTTTTGTGTGCGCATCCGTAAAAACTCAAGAAATGGCAAAAAATAAAGTTTCGTTTTTAACAAAAATAATTATCTTCTTGTCGCTGCTATAAGAGCTTGAGTCTTTTCCTATGTGTTATTTTTAAGCTCTTGAAACAGAATTTCGGATGATATGTCACTTGGCAAGGTTGTAGGTCATTAATGTTTCAAGGTCATAAAAAGCATTTTCCCATTTTTCATCAATTTTGTTTATGGGCAAATTGCAATTATAGGCTGAATATCTAGACACATCCTCGGCAGTATAATGAATGGATTTTCAATAAATACTTATCATATTTTCAATTACTAATTGTTATCATTTATTTACACGGTGGAAATAATTGCAATATTCAACTCTATCGAAAACTTTCGTTATCGCATTTTAGAAAAATGGCTCTGCAGTACTATTATATATATTGTAACGAGTCCGTAGCACCTTCAACTTTCTTCAAATGAGCATTCCAATGTTGAGGAAGTAACTATAAATTTATTTACAAGTATTTACACTATTTACAATAAGAGCAGGAAACAATTGCTAAACATCCAGCAATTAGGCAACAAACAGGACACTGTACTCTCAACAGTAACTCAGCACCACGTATCTAACGTGAACAGTAATTAAGAAATTACAAAAGCAAAAACAACATTCGCCCAAAGCGAATAAAAACGAGCCTCTCAATAATCCAATCTGAGAAAAACTAACTGACTTGTGTTCAAGGTCAGCTATTTATACACGGAAAGAATTCCCGACAACTTTCTAGTAATATCTGGAATATTCCAAATCATTCATAACTTTAAACAATTCATTCAAGAAAACGCTAGAAATAAAAAAGAAAAACACCACTCCGAGCGAAAATGTCTTCACGCTTATTAAAGTTAGGGCAAGTGTAAAAACTACAAAGTGTTACGGGGCCGGTATACAAGTGATAAAAGTGATATCTTCAGATACTTTTGCAACATGACGTCAGATAAAACCAAAACTAATGAAAATGATGCAAGGCAGGGAAAACAACAACTATTTACAAGATTTGTAACATTGCCCCCTTCCTAAGGACTGCACGTCCCGGGCAGTACAATCCCCAGAAAAGAAGCAAGGGAAAATTTACAGATGCAGACATTACGTGATAACCAATCATAAACATGATAAACAATAACAATGAGAACATGAAAGAAATAATAACATTGATGAAGTAATATTACAGACAATTAAAGGCAAAAGTTATATACAAAATTTACAATTAAATTACCATGGTAGCTTTAGATTTACTTTACGAACTATGGCCATAGTATGGGGCTAGCCGATCATAATGGACAACCCTAGGTTTTGAATGTGATGACTTCTGGATCCTCACTACGACGTCGTTCAGCCGGTGGAGAACTGTGTAAGATCCATCCCAATGCGACTGCAATTTGGGTGACAGACCTTTACGTCGGATGGGATTCCATAGCCATACTTTGTCACCTTCTTGAAAGTCATGACCAGTGGACCTTGTGTCGTATCGGGTCTTCATCTTCTCCGTTGCGATGTTGATTCGCTCCCGTGCGAAGTGATGAACGTCTTCCAACCGGGCCTGGAGATCCTGGACGTACTCCTCAGGCGATGAAGGCGCATCTGGAGGGAGACCGAAGACGAGATCACAAGGTAGCCGAAGCTCTCGGCCGAAGAGCATCTGTGATGGGGAATATCCGGTGGTCTCGTGGACAGCACTGCGGTAGGCCAGCAGAAACAGAGGAAGTTTCTTGTCCCAATCCTGTTGATTTTTGGAGACCATAAGCGAGAGATTATTAAGGATTGTCCTGTTGAATCTCTCCACCATGCCGTCCGATTGTGGGTGTAGTGGTGTCGTTCGAGTTTTCTCAATTTTGAGGATATCACATAGGCCCTTAAACACAGCAGAGATGAAGTTTCTTCCCTGATCGGAATGGATCTGCAAAGGTGTCCCATATCTCGAGATCCAATGCTGGACTAGAGTCTCTGCTACAGTGGTAGCTTCTTGATCCGGAATGGAATATGCTTCGGGCCATTTGGTGAAATAGTCAATGGCAACGAGGATGTATTTGTTCCCATCAGTAGTTTTCGGTAGAGGACCAAGAATGTCGATCCCGATTCGTTCGAAAGGAGCTCCTACGTTGTAAAGATGTAGCTTCCCGCGGCTTCTTCTCTTCGGTCCTTTACGGGCAGCACAGGCGTCACAAGAATGACACCACTTCTCCACGTCATCCTTCGCCTTGCTCCAGAAGAAGCGCTCTCGAACCTTGTGGAGGGTTTTCAGGATACCAAAGTGTCCTCCAGTCGGACTACTGTGCAATTCCTTTAGAACGTCTGGAATTCTTGATCTGGGAAGGAGTAACTGCCATTTGAATGCTTTACCATCGTCAGATTCCCATTTCCGATACAGGACGCCATTTCTCAACTGGAGAGATTTCCATAGAGCCCAGTATCTTTTCGTTGCAGGACTGTAGATAGAAATGTCTTGCCAGCTAGGTCGCCGACTGTCTTTCTCCATTAACTCTATGATAGGCTTTAGGTCTGGGTCTTCAAGCTGATCTTTTCTAACTTGGTCGTCACTCCATGGATCAGGATCTGAATATGATGAAGTAGCAGTAACTTGACAGGCAGTAGGGATTGTCGTCCCGTACTGTTTCTCAATTCGGGAGCAATAATGGCAGTTCTCGGAACAAGGTCTTCTTGATAATGCGTCAGCATTACCGTGTGACAAACCTTTTCGGTGCTTAATCTCGATGTCATATTCCTGGAGCCGCTGTATCCACCTGGCTACCTGGCCCTCTGGATTCTTGAAATTCAAAAGCCAAGTTAAAGAGGCATGATCGGTCCGGAGCAGGAATTTACGGCCGTAGAGGTAATGATGGAAATGTTCTACAGCTTTAACTATGGCGAGCAATTCCTTTCTCGTGACACAATAATTTCGCTCCGACTTGGATAAGCATTTGCTCCAGTAGGCGATGACATGTTCGTTACCGTCTATTTCTTGAGATAAAACAGCTCCAACGCTCTCGTGGCTCGCATCAGTGTCAAGTATGAAGGATTTTCCAGGCTGAGGATAAGAGAGAATAGGCGTTGATGTTAAAGCCTCCTTCAGCTGTAGAAATGCATCCTCGCATTCTTTGGACCATTCAAATTTTTGTTTACTCTCCGTCAGCTTATGCAAAGGTCGTGCAATGTTGGAAAAACCCTTCACAAACTTCCTGTAGTACGTGCAGAGCCCCAGGAAACTTCGCAGCTGATGGACATTTTCGGGGCGGCTCCAATTCTTGACTGCTGATACCTTGTCTGGATCTGTTCGTACACCCTCTGAAGAGATAATGTGACCAAGGTAGTTCACCTCACGGCGGAACAAGTTACATTTGGACGGGCTTAACTTCAAGTTGGCTTCCTTAAGCTTTTGCAGCACCTTCCTAAGATTAGCCAAATGTTCCTCAAAACTGCGTCCTATGATGATAATGTCGTCCAAGTAGACAAGACAGGATTCATAAGACAGTCCTCGTAACACTGATTCCATAAGACGCTCGAACGTGGCTGGTGCATTGCAGAGGCCGAAGGGCATCACTTTGAACTGCCACAAGCCTTGTCCGGTTGTAAACGCCGTCTTCTCTCGGTCGTCGGGGTGTATCTCCACCTGCCAGTAGCCGCTCTTTAAGTCCAGGGTCGAAAACCACTTGTGTCCGGAAAGGGTGTCCAGAGTGTCATCGATCCGTGGAAGAGGGTAACTGTCCTTCTTGGTGATGTCATTCAGGCGTCGGTAGTCAACACAAAATCTGGTGGAGCCGTCTTTCTTTCGGACCAAGACGATAGGGGATGCCCAAGGACTGGATGAGGGTTCGATGACGTCATTCTCCTGCATCTCTTTCAAGAGGATCTCAACCCCTTCCTTCTTGGCGAACGGTAGTCGTCTTGGATGCTGCTTGATAGGGGGATGATCTCCAGTGTCGATCCTATGCTGCGTTAAACTCGTGCGACCAACATCCTCGGATGTAGATGAAAACACCTGCTTGAAGTTGTCCACCAATTTTTCCGCAGCGTATCTTTGATCCTTCGATAATGGTGCACTCCCAATTAGTTTCGAAGTCAAGGACTCGGAAGACACAGTCTCTGAGGAATCAATTCTTCTGATGATGCAGTTTACGGGAGTACAAGTTGCCAACACTTCTCCTTTCTTAATATTCCTCGGTCTTTCACTCACATTGGCGACTCTCACAGGAACTGCATTCTTTGAAAGGTCCACAAGTGTAGATGCCACTAGTACTCCTTTTGGGCTATTATTCTGGTTAGGATATTCAATTAAGCCGAATTTAAAGCTGTTGTTTTCTTTGATGGAGCCAGGTATTAGTACTTCTGATCTAGAGGGAATCAATGAATCAGTTTGGGCTATTATTTGATGAGCAGATTTTAAGTTATTTTCGGTATTGAAAATCACTATGTCTTCCCTCATCGAGTGCAGCTCATTATTTCTACAGTCAATAGAAAAATCAAATTTTCTCAAAAAGTCCAATCCGAGAATGAAGGGATCTGTAATGTCAGCGACGAATGCCGTGTGATGGTAAGTGGCACTCCCGAACATTATTTCTAAGTTCACTTTTCCTTCAATCTCGATTTTGTCACCTGTCACAGTTTGGAGAGTAACGCAGGGCGGCGTCCATAAGATCTTGAGTCCAAATTGACGAGCCACATCAGTCTTAATAATGGTAACGTTGGCTCCTGTGTCCACAATCATTTCGCAGGGAAACCCATTCACATAAGCGTAAATGAAGAGTCCGTTGCAGCCGCCACTTCTTGGGGAAATCTGGAAAACTTTGGGAGACTTCTTCTTTTCTTGGCGAGCTTCGCAGTTCTTTCGTACGTGGCCCTCACCGCCACATTTCCAGCACTTCAGTGGTTGTCTACTTTGGTCTTTACGAGCCGTAATCTTCTTCAGGATCTCCTTGACCTGTCGCTCAATTTCCGAGAGACGAGTCGAATTCGAATCCGGGGCACTCACTTCCACGCTCCTGATTGAATGGCGATCCTTGCGGGATGCTTGCTGTGCAGCCTCGAACTTCATTGCGTAGACTAGACCAGATTTAAGATCTTTAATGTCCGCCATCCGGAGAGCCGTCTGAATTTCTGGACTTCGCACTCCGTCTATGAAGTAGTTCAGCGCCAGGTTATCGCGAACATCCGAAGGACAGTTCGAGAAGGCGAGATGGGAAAGCCTCTCGACGTCTGCTGCAAAAACTTGCAAAGTCTCTCCGGCCCTCTGCAGTCGGGATTTCAGCTGGAGTTGGCTTATTTCTTTTTGGCATACTTCGCCAAAGCGAAGCTCCAGGGCCGATGATAAGGCTTCGAAGTCACGGTGCTTGTCCTCTGGAAAGGTCTGTAGTATATCAGCTGCATCCCCTCTCAGCGAGGCTGCAAGGTGACAGGCTTTCGTGGAAGAGTCCCAGGAGTTTGCTTCTGCAACGATGAGGAACTGCTTCTTGTAAATATTCCACGAGGTCTTCCCGTCAAACGTGGCCAGTTTGATGGATGGACGAGAAGTTCCAGCTGCAGCTACACAGTCACTTGAGTTGTTGGAGGATGCTGATAACTTTGATTCAATTTCTTTAATTTTCTTTTCCATATGGTTTTCTACTGTGGTGATTCGGTTCTCAACGCTGTCAACTTTTTCTTCTAGAACCTCCACTTTATTTTCTATGTTGGTAAATTTAGTTTCCACCAAACTTTTCATTGACGTTAGATCGCTCTTAATTTCTTCAGCAAGATC
Organism: Uloborus plumipes; assembly: GCA_038373865.1. Taxonomy (NCBI): domain Eukaryota; kingdom Metazoa; phylum Arthropoda; class Arachnida; order Araneae; family Uloboridae; genus Uloborus; species Uloborus plumipes. The sequence continues at coordinate 198,683 of JAXGGA010000097.1, forward strand.
CTTTTTTAATTGTTCTTGATTAGTTGCCAGCTCATTCTTTAATTGTTCTTGATTAGTAGATAGCTCATTCTTTAATTGTTCTTGATTAGTAGCCAGAGTCGCCATATCATTCTTGAGGTCACTTTTAACAGCGTTGATCGCATCAAGGAGTTGTTTCAGTTGTTCATCCATTGCTCGAGTAATTACCATAAAATTCCGAATTCAAAAAGTCCTTAGGAAGAAAAGTCCAAGTTCACAGATAATTGCAAGAAAGTCCTTGAAGATGCCCCACGTTGGGCGCCAAAATTGTAACGAGTCCGTAGCACCTTCAACTTTCTTCAAATGAGCATTCCAATCTTGAGGAAGTAACTATAAATTTATTTACAAGTATTTACACTATTTACAATAAGAGCAGGAAACAATTGCTAAACATCCAGCAATTAGGCAACAAACAGGACACTGTACTCTCAACAGTAACTCAGCACCACGTATCTAACGTGAACAGTAATTAAGAAATTACAAAAGCAAAAACAACATTCGCCCAAAGCGAATAAAAACGAGCCTCTCAATAATCCAATCTGAGAAAAACTAACTGACTTGTGTTCAAGGCCAGCTATTTATACACGGAAAGAATTCCCGACAACTTTCTAGTAATATCTGGAATATTCCAAATCATTCATAACTTTAAACAATTCATTCAAGAAAACGCTAGAAATAAAAAAGAAAAACACCACTCCGAGCGAAAATGTCTTCACGCTTATTAAAGTTAGGGCAAGTGTAAAAACTACAAAGTGTTACGGGGCCGGTATACAAGTGATAAAAGTGATATCTTCAGATACTTTTGCAACATGACGTCAGATAAAACCAAAACTAATGAAAATGATGCAAGGCAGGGAAAACAACAACTATTTACAAGATTTGTAACAATATTTTTTATCACGTACACACCATATTAACTGTTTTATTTATTATTTATCTCATTTATTAATTATTTTTATTTTTATTTATTTATTTTTTTTGAAAAAGGAAACAATGCTTTTTATGAATTTAAAATATTGATGACACCTTGCCAAGTGACATATCATCCGAAATTCTGTTTCAAAAGCTTAAAAATAACACATAGGAAAAGACTCAAGCTCTTATAGCAGCGATAAGAATATAATTCTTTTTGTTAAAAACGAAACTTTATTTTTTGCCATTTCTTGAGTTTTTACGGATGCGCACACAAAAACTAAAGTTCAAAAATATCTAAAAAAGGGTTTTTTCATCAAAACATAAGTACAAAAACTCCTGTAAATTTTAATAGAACAAATTGACATCAACTTTTGAGGTCTATGTCTTTTTTTCTTTGATTTCACGTTGAATGACGTACACCTTTTTGATCTGCAATATCCCCTTGAAACTGGTTTGTCTCAAAAATAAAAATAACGTTTTTTAGTTAAGAAAAGTGTTCTTTCCAATGATGTAAAGAAAATTGACATCTAAGATGACCCTTTTGAGATATTGCTCTTTGAAATTGAGACAAAATTGAGAAAGAAGAAATTTAACTGGAATTTCAACTCGCATAATTCAGCAATTATTTGAGCTATCGAGATGCCACTTGCACACCTTTCGGACGAACTATCAGGCTACAAACGAGGAAAGAATTAGCTTCAGAAAGTCATTCTCTCAGCAGATACAAGCTGATAACGTATGATCAAAATTTACCAAAATACGATTTTTTACGAACTTTGGCAGCAAATTGCAAAAAATTTACAGTGTATGGAGCTTTTGTTACACAAGTAGGCTATTCTGCCCTAAACAGTGATCAGAATCACCAAGTTTGAGCCTGATAATCGTCTTAGGTCGCGAGCAATAAAAGCACAAACTTGACGATTTGGTCATTTTTTTCAAGACACGAAAAAGGGGCCTTTTTTCAATAATTTTTATTGGCTAAACCATAAGGCTTATTGAGCTATAATTTAGTATGGTTTCATGCAAGTCTTAGATGTACATTAGGGTGATTCAAAAAAAAATTTTTTTTTGAATTTCTTTGGTCTTACCCCGCAGTTTTTTTACACTATTCATGAATGTGATGTATGTAAAATTTTAGCTCAATTGAATAATATTTAGAGGTCGCTCAACGCGATCGAATTCTGTTGAAAATTAGCAATTTCGAGAGTTGGAGTATATAACTTCATTACCCGAAATAATATTGTTCTTCATATAAAATGGAATAATTTAAAATGTTAGTTTACTCTACTAAGTAATTAGTCAATAAAATAATAGCTCAAAGTGAGTTGTAACGACCCCCCCCCCCCCCGCTCCAAAGCTGCATCATCTCTTACCTGAGTTTGGGTAGAAAATGCAGCTGCAAGCTCGGGCTGTGGTTTCTGTTTTCTTTTCGGTTGTTTGAGGTGTATGAGTTTATTCGGCTAAAACACCTAGCATCCACTCTAGACAGGGCCCAATATAAGTGACAGAAAGCCACTTTGATAGTAGCTGCTACAGTACAAAGTATGGGTCAAAATGGGGAGGATTTGACAACGTCCATAAAACGGTAAAGGCAAACTATTCGCTCTGAATCGGCCGTTAACTTACAAAAGTCGTTTAAATCTATGACTTCCTTTGATAGTTCACTGGAACGAAACACTTATGCAAAATATATTGGGAAAATGAAGGATGATCGGCGGGTTTCATACCAGTATTAGTATCAGGACCACAAGCATTGATGATTTACTTCTGGGTTCTAGTAAGTTAGTCAGGCACTGGAATTGCTACGGCAAATGCTGCTGTACGATAACCAGTTAGATAAATGGGAACTTACTGAGCTCGTACGTGGTATGTGTTTCGATACGACATGCAGTGCCGGTACTAAAGTTGGAGCATATTTGAACTTGGGGAAAAAAAACTAGGGAAGCAACTTTTATATTGTGCTTTCCGCCATTATATTTTAGACATTGTGTTTTCTGTGGTATTATAACCGAAGTCTATTCTAGTCTTGGTCTCTCGGTATTTTAAAGGATAAAAAAAGAAATAGGTAGAATTGGGGTACTTGATTGCATGCAGTGTCAAATGCGGTGTTCACGCAATTGCGAGGAACTATCCCCTGCCATTGGATCTACAATACTGCTTTTTAAGCAGTTTCAGCAATCAAAGTCAAGAATAAAACATTCTAATTTTAAACATGGAGTGAGAAACGATGAGGTTGAGGAGTTGGTAGCCAATTAAGAGCAACGTGCAACTAGTAATGGAAGTTGCGCAAAGTCAACTTCTGATGACCCATGCAAAAGAGGAAGATACTAGAGCTTAATGCGATTTTCTTGAGCGGAGCACCTTCTCTTGGTGTATGTTTTCGTGTCCCAGGAGCGGTTCCTCGTGTTATATCTGTGTCAATGATTCTTTATGGCTTCAAGTTATGGATATTTCACAACCAGTTCAAGTTTGCAGCCGGACAAAGAAAAAGTTTTCGTAACATATGAATGTGATTTCTTTCACATTCTTATCGTTAATGCGAAAGAATATCTAAGAGCTTGGTTCCCAGTAACCTTTTTGTGCAAGCACTGAGAAATGATTTGGAACATTATCAGCGTCCTTATTCATATAAAGTAAAAGCTCAAAATATATCAACTGTTTGATCCTGAGCATTGGAATCTTCAAGGTAGTTACCAACCAAAGAAACTGAGGATTGTAAACGACAATAAGGAGCGTGGCATGGCCCTTATTGAAGCATTTGTTAAGACTATCATTAACGACGAAAAACAAAGACAGTGTCTTCTTCAAGTGGTACAGGAACACAGAAAAGTTTCAAAGTTGCAAAAAAGTAACCTTAAAAAGTATTGCAAGAATTAATGAGCGAATTACTATACATTTAATGTATTTAAATTTGTTTTTTATATTTTTTCCGCATTTGATCAATTTTCATACTTTTCTGCATTTCATCGGTTTTTCAGATATATAGTTCATTTTGTGATTGCACGCTTTTTTTCTTCAGAGATATAAAAAAGCAAAAAAGTAACTTTATTAGTATTATTTACGTTCGCATTTGTGCCACTATCACAAAATTTGAAGTACTCCTAAATGTAATTATAGTTTACTAAAATTTTAGGCTAATAATTCAGTGCATATAAAGGTCTAAATAAGACGGTAAGACGAACAAAAATACAAAGGCTACTTTTTTCCATAGATATCATTTACGTTCACGTTTTTGTCAATATCACGAAATATCAAGGCGTTTGAGCGACCTCTAAATATTAATATATTTTGTCGAAATTTTGCACAAATAATCAGTGTATATAGTGGCATAAAATAAGAGGGTAAGACGCACAAAAATACAAAGTCTATTTTTTTCCATACATTTCTGAATCACCCTAATGTACATCCAAAAAAAATTTCATCAAAATCGGAGGGGGTCGAGTGGGGATTTTTTCGAAATTTGGGACACTTGACATGGAATGACCCCTTAATGTTTGACGATAGTGAATTAAGTACTTTTATATATCTTTTGCATTATTTTAACTAGGGATGGACCGGATATCCGGTAACTATCCGGTATCCGGCCTATTCGGCTGATATTTTAAGTATCCGGTACTTCTGGATATCCGATCCGGCTGACTGCCCGGATACGGATATCCGGAAGATGTTTTCAGGATATCGGGCAAAGTATCCGGTATTAATGTGGGAGGTATCCGGAATTGATGTGAGGGTTATCTGGTATTCTCGTGAATATCATTCATAAAAATGATAAACAAAAGGGGCCCTAAAACTAATCCCTGAGGAACCTCACTCAGAACCTCACTCCAATTAGAAAAATTTCCCCTTACAACTACTCTTTGTTTCCTTCCAGTCAACCAATTTCCAACCCAAGTTAAAAAATTTCCTCCCACTCCTATATCAGCTAATTTGCTGAGAAGAGCAACATGCAGCACCTTATCGAAAGCCTTTTAAAAATCAATGTAGACAACATCCACACACTTTTTGTTATCCAAAGCCTTAGTAACCTTATCATAGAAATGTAAGAAATTAGTAGCACAGGATTTACCTTTCCTGAAACCATACTGCATACTAGGGTGGAGCGAAAAAAATGAATTTTTGATTTTCGTAAACGGGTACTTTTCATTTACTGTGAATGAGGCTAAGTAACAATTCTGTAAAATATTTCACTTTTGCGACGTTATCTTTAGTCTGCGCATTTGGCCCAAAGTTTTGAAATTTTTGATTTTTTCTAGACTTTAATTTTTTTTTTTTTTTTTTTTGAATATTGCAAATGAAAAAATTAGTGACGGGTGGTTATTCAATGGAAGAAACATGTTTGAAATATACGAAGAATTTTTTAAAACAATTTTAGATTATGATTTTAGTCTGCTCATTAGGCCCAAAGTTTATCAAATTTTCCGAAATTTCCGATATTTTCAATATTGAGCAAAAATGTTTTAATTTAATATTTCCTCTCTATATTTACTTAAAGTGCCTTCAAAACATTTTCTTAATCATTTTAATGTTTCTTTGAACTACTCAACTCTTTACTTGCTCATTGAAATTACCCAGGATTCACCACGAGGAAGTGGCCGCATTTTGGGTGCCACCCGCGCTTCCCTCGCTTCCAACCAATGAATGCACACATTTACATTTCTTTGACGAGTCAGGAACAATAATGTGTTTCTTTGCGTAGGAATTTGTTTGCATTGGTTTTGATGGATGCACTACAAAGACAGGAAACTACAAAGGTGTAATGCAGAAACTGGAAGAAAAACTTGGTAGACCTCCGTAATGGAATATTTGCCAATTACATTTGAATGAACTTAATTTGCGGCATTTTGTTGCAAACACTAGATGGACCTACCAGTGGACCAAAGTGATTTTTTTGGGCCTGTTGGAAAAAGCTAAACAACATGTTATACTTTCAAATCAGTTCAATATGAACCTATAGAGTTTGTCATTGATCAGATCGATGGTAACAATAAAACTGATTTTAGTACTGAGCGACAGTAACTTCATAAGATGAGCAAGGTAGTTTTGACTGGGAAAATATCCAAAAAATTATGAAACAGAAGTCCAAGAAAGCTTTCCCAAACCAGATGGTTGACTACAGCAAACATAATCTTTAGAATATAATTTTAAAAGAGTTAGTAACTTTCGTGGTAAAAGTGTCCTTGCTTTTTTAGGATGAAGGGCAGACGTTACTAATTTAGCTATGAATTTGTGTGAGATTACAAAGAGTTACACTTATCTCTCCGGGAAAAAGCAGAAAATTGTATTCACATCTATATTCAAAACAATGCATACTTTGCACCCTAGAAATATGCTGTTATCGATATCAATATATAATAAAATGGATCTATGTATGTTTGTTCCTTGTACAAATGCACAGTTTTCGTCGGATTTTTATCAAGCTTGGCACAGAAGTTCCTTGATGCGCTAGAATTCACATAGGTGGGGTTTTGAAATTCTAAAAAAATCCAAAAAGCTCAAAATTCAAATTTTTTGTCTCAAAATGGCCATTTTCTTTCAATTTTGAATAGATAGAGTTACTGAGATAAGAGTTTAAGCATACAAATTGATGAAATTCAGAAGGATTAAGGATTCAGATTAGGAGTATTTCCCAACTAAGATTACGATTGACAATGAATTATCAATTTAAGGCTCACCTATTTCATTTTTGCATGAAATAAGTTTTTATATTCCCATGTGGATGGAATTCATTCAAATATTTTTTAGAACTGTGTTGTATTAATAAGCACACGTGCAAAGCCGGGAGATAATCTAGTTAGTTCATAAGAGAGAGCGTATAAAGAAACTTGTTTTAAATCGTATTATCAACGCTCAATCTAGAAAACAAACAAGTTCAGACCCCAAAAATAGATAAAAATCTATTTTTTTACATCACATACATCAATTAAAAGTCAGAATACATCGATATGATTTCTTGTCATGATGTGGAAATTGCAAAGCCACCTTTTACACGTAATTTAACAACACAATATTTATAAAGCTTACTGGAAGCTGAGAATTTAAATATGATTTCTAAATGCGGTCTTTTTCAACTTCCATTCAAGACTCTATCAGTTGAAAGAGCTTTCAAATTGGTCACACGCTCTTCTAAATTGGTATGTAATCACAGGAAAAGAAAGAGTTTAGTAAAAACCAGGATATCTGGCAGAAATATTTGATCAATTTACGACACAAAGGAACAATTTAACTGTTAAAGACGTATCCAGGGCCGGATTACTAAATAGGCAACGTAGGCAGTTGCCTACGGGCACCGGGTTTTAAAAGGGCCCCGAAAAATCCTGAAGATATCCTTTTTAATACGCTTTTGTGATATTGTTTGTATGTATGTATGTAACTCTGAATAAAAGATAAAATTCACGTTCTTTACAAATATAAAAGTAATATATTTAATATACTCAGGGTTCGCGTTTACCCGCTATAGCGGGTTTTTTACGCAAATTCTCGTAGAACGGACGCAACATTCACGCAGTTTCGGGTCCCTGGGACCCAAAAATAATAGTTTATGCCAGGAGAAAAAAAAAATCGATCAAAAAGTTATTTCGGACCCGTGAATCGGAAAACTCCTGAAAACTGGAGCTGATTTCATGCTGTATATAATTGAACTTTTACAATCATGAAAAGAGAGGAAAGAATAAAAGAAACCCAGCCTTATCAGCTAACTCAATGACCCCCTATTGTGTTGCCAGGCAATCCTAGTTCTAAGAACCGGGTCGGACACAGCTGTGACTTAGAGATGTTAATCACTCCCCGCCCTATTCTTAAAAGCCATGGCATTGCACATGTTGTCCCATTGTCCTCCCATTCTTTTCTTGGTATTGAATAGTAAACATCACACAAGTACGAAATTTTCGTAATATTTTCGATCTTTTTTGTCCGTTTTTCGTTAGCACGTGGAAAATAGGCTTAGTTAATTTTGGCACATTTTTACTGATTGGGTAGCAATCTTTAAGCATCTTGTTTCTGGTTAGTTATTTTTCAGAAAATTTCCTAAATAGCCGCTAGTGCAAACCCTACAGAGCTAAAATACAATGATATTTTCCCCCCTGATCTCATTCCCGCTCCTCCCCCCCCCCAATAAAAAAGGCGTTTGAAGCATATTTTCTGCTTGAAATTTAACTATAATTTTCCTCCACAGAATATTTAGTTTCGTTTTGCTTAGCATGTTTTACTTTATTTTTCCATATGATTTGTTTACAGATGTTTTCAATAAACTAATCAACGTAATTAAAAACATTCTGAAGACATAATTGTGCTTTTCTAGCCACAAAGAGTTTTTTTTTTAAACCTTTACACAAAAATCAAATGCTGATTTTAAATCTTAAAAAATAGCAGAAGATTAAAATCATGGATTTATCCTTGTCTTTATTCATTGCCAGAAAAACTTGCTTCTTTGAATACAGCTTCTTGTGCCACTGTGTTTGACAGTACTTACAACTTGTATTACATTGATGTCATGAATTCAAACATGTCCAATACTAAAAATTCAATTAAAAACCCTCTTTATTTTGCGTCTTAATATGACTAATATTAAGCCCAATGTTAAAAAAAATTAAAGGTGCAATCTAAGCTATCTCATTGTAGCATCATTGATTTTTTTATGTATCAAATTTTGCTGAAAATTCGTCAATTTAATACTTGAAATTAATGGATTATTGTGCATTTTCAGATAAATGTTAAACATGTTTAAACTAATATTAGTTAGCTGAGTCTAGTTAAAAAAATAATAATGACAGTTAATTTATACCTGCTAATTTTAAATCTCATTTATTTTTTAGTAAGTTTTATTTCTTTATTTTTTGCAAAGAGTGTAAAAATAAGCAACATATTGTACAATTTTATACATATTATCGAAAAATGGAGTGCAAAATAGGCTGTGTCCTCCACCCCTTCTGAAGTGACCCTCAACAAAATCAATCTTTTGTAGCCTGGTGTTTCAAAAAGGTTGTGTGCATCCCTGCCGTAAATATCATTAAACAACAATCCTTTTTCAAGAAAAGTTCGGAAGTGGCAATAGAAAAGCAAATTGATAAAGAAATGAGGACAGTATACTCGCTTGCCAAAGAGCTACAAGAACAAATTTTAGTCACTAATTGAATTGAATTAATATTGATCTCAAAAACTAAAAGAACAACTCCTTTCTAAGTATACTTTAATCATTCACCAAGTTCACTTGTTTTCCATTCAAAAGTATGCACACAATTAGTAAATTTTATTCTAAGGCAACATAGATGCAATGCATTTACAACATTTGTATTTTAATAATAATGTTATTTTATTCAAATATTTCGGGACTCAATTTTTTCATCAAAGGACCCACTTTTTTTTCATTAATGGGTCCATGGGACCCAGGTAGCAATTAGTTCAGCGCGAACACTGATACTATTATATATACTAAAAGCTAAACTATATTGCATGTTAATATATTGCTGGTGCATGTAAACTTAGTGGATATTGAATAGTTTTGAAAACCAGAGGGAAATCAGTTAGAGTGTCATGAAATATAGGTTGATTAACTCTAAAAACGTATTTATTAGTTTTTTTCAACTTAACTTTAGATGGCACTGAGCTAAACGATTGCATGTTGCGAATAGAACTTAAGTAAACGTTCATACTGCCATCCAACTTCTTGCTCATCACCAGGGCATAATTTCTACCAAAAAAAGTGCTAAAGTCCAAAAGTACCCACAACTTATTTTATCGCTTGAATAGCATGAATTTCGCCTAAAATATTAAATTTTGTAAGTGCAGGAGCTTTACTCTTTATTCAAATTAAGCCTTGTTTACCATTAACACTATTTACACCTGTAACATAATAAATTATTATGATTGATTATGTATTCCATAATAACAATTTTAAATGATTAAAATATTTGCACAATACATATCAGTTATTTAAAATCTCATTTATCAAATCCATATGGTGAAGGGGCCCCCTCATTTCAAATGCCTATGGGCCTCCAAGTCTTTAATCCGGCCCTGGACGTATCTAAGAAACGTAAATTCGTGCTCGCATTGGTTGGAAGGAAGGGCTCACGTGTAGGACTCGAAGTGTGGTCACCTCCTCGTGGGGAGTCCTGGGTAGTTCCACATGGGCTAGCGAAGAGTTGCACAGTTCAAAGTAACAAGAAAATGAATAAAATCAGGTTTGAAGACACTTCAAGTGAATATTGAGAGGAAATACTGAGTTAAAAAATGTTGAAAATATCAGAAATTTTGGGATGTTTGATGAACTTTGAGTGTAATGCACGAACTGAAAGCATAATTTAAAACGGTTAAAAAAATTCCTTGCATATTTTAAACTTTTTTCTTCCATTTAATAATCACCCGTCACTAGTTTTATCATTTGCAATATTTTTTAAAAAATTTTGAAAAATCTAGAAAAAAATCAAAATTTTCAAAACTTTAGGCCAAATGCGCAGACTAAAGATAACGTCGCAAAAGTGAAATATTTTACAGAATTGTTACTTAGCCTCATTCACAGTAAATGAAAGGTACCCGTTTACGAAAATCAAAAATTCATTTTTTTCGCTCCACCCTACTGAATACTAGTCAACAAACTATTAGTCTCTAAGAGGTTCATAATTTCGACTTTGATTAAAGTTTCAAAAATTTTACAAACCACTGAAGTCAAACTCACAGGCCTATAGTTTCCTGCATTACACTTAGACCCTTTCTTGAAGAGCGGTGTAATGTTAGCCAGCTTCCAGTCTACTGGCACTATCCCGGAGCTAAATGAAGCATTGAAAATATTTACAATAACGTCAACCAATTCCTCTGCACATTCAACTAGAATTTTTGGATAAATATCATCTGGTCCCGGAGCTTTAGTTGATTTGTTATTTTCAACTGACATAAAACGTCGTCTCTGGAGAAAACAAAATCCTGAAGTAGCTTGTGTCACCCTGGTGTCTACCGTTGAGATGCAGTTATCGTTAAAAACGCTGGAAAAAAGGTTATTTAACACATTGGCAATATACCTATCGTTCTGAATTAAGTTACCTTGCCCATCAACCAGTGGCCTAATTTGACTACTTCGAACTTTTCCAGAATTAGCATAAGCAAAAAAATTCTTAGGATTCCTGTCAATGTTATCTGCTACCCTTTGCTCCAATTCTCTTTTCTGAATTCGTACCAAATATTTAAAATTACGCATTGCCTCACTATACTTGAACCTATCTGCACAGTGACCAGTTTCTTTAAGCCAATGAAAAGCAGCTTGCTTAAAATTTAGAGCATCTTTAGTTTCCCTGGAGAACCACACAGGCCAAATTTCAGTGTTAATACCTTTTCTCCTAAAAGTAACAAAATCCTCAACTGTTTTTGCGAGTTTTTCTTTAAACTCTGCCCATTGCAGATTTACATCACCATTGTTTAATCCTGATGAAAAAGCATCCTTTAAACTCTGCCAAAGCGCAACAAAGTCAATATTTCTGAAATTGGGCACAAACCTAAAATGTTTATCTTTTTGCTTATCAAATTTTATCCCAAACCTCATACTATTATGGTCACTATTCCCAATATGTTACACTACACATAACCCCTGAACAGAACCTTCAACGTCACAGAAAACCAAATCCAAAATCACATCCTTCCTAGTTCCCTGAGCTACAACCTGATCTAAGTAACAGTTGCCAATTATATTCAAAAACTCCTCTTCTCTGCCATTACTAGGGTGAATAGTATTCCAATCAATGCCCGGAAAATTGAAATCCCCCATTATGATGACTGAACCCTTACTGGACATGTCCCTAATTATACAATGCAACTGTTCATCTTCCATTTGACTTACATTAGGTGGCCTATAAGTGTTGCCCAAACGAAGTTTTTTTCCCTTTGTTGCTCATCAATTCCAACCAAACCATATCAATATCATTAGGTTTGTTCTTTAATACTAATTAATTGCAAGTAAAAGTGTCCCTAACACAGTGGCGGCTCGTGCCTTAATTTAGTGGGTGGGCCCGCAATTATATGTTTGCCCAGTAATGCTTACACAGATAAAATGAAGGAAACTGTTAGTAAACCAATACTGAGCGACGTAAACTAATATCAAATTCAATTAATACAAACTTGCATTGCAAAATTATCTCATTTGATTTGGTGCTTAGGTTTCATATTTTAAATGCTACACTAGCCTTAAACGATCAATGTAATAATACTAGCAGTATTTTACACAGATGGCCGACTTTCCATACATCACTAACGTTAAGCAAAGATCTCATAATTTTGCCATTCTCAGACAGTGAAAATATTCATCACATCAAAAGTGTCACGACTCCTCACATATTAAGGGACTATACTCAAACAGAAAAAGAACATTTTTGCCTAAAAAACTCTTTCTCCCTAAAAATTTCGACAATCTGCACCATGACTATCTGAAAGCCACTACAAAATTAAGGAACGCATAAGGTAAATGACTAGATATGGAGGGGAGGGGGGGGCAAGCTTAAAAGTTTTTTTTTTCTAATTTGGATACAAATGTTGCAATTTCAATTCATGGAAAAACAAATTCTTACTGTTAGAACTTAAAAAACTTACTTTTACAGCAATGATATTTTAATTAACTTTTAATTTTAACGTATGTATACAGGGTGTCCACTCCTATCGTGGACCAATAGCTAATTTCTTAACCGTTAGAGATAAGCATATAGTTCATTTAGGAAAAAATCTCTAAATTACGAAAGGAATTTTGGGTTTATTCAATGTTTTTCAAAAAATCAAATTTTGAAAGAGTTACGAAATTTAGATTTTTATACAGCCCCCCAGTCCTATCAATCATATTTAGAAAAACATTATTGACACTGTAACGTTTAAAACTAAAAAAAAATTACTGTTCTACAACAAAAATTGACCGAGTTATGATGTTTTGAAAAATCAAGATTTTTCATTATTTCATGTATTTCATGACGTGTCCATGACATCAACGTGTCCATGACATCAACGTCATCCAGAGATCCCTTAAGGGACCGTATGCGAAATCCTTCAAAATCTTGATTTTTCAAAACGTCATAACTCGGTCAATTTTTGTCGTAGAACAGTAATTTTTTTTTAGTTTTAAACTTTACAGTGTCAAGAATGTTTTATTAAATATGATTGATAGGATTGGGGGGCTGTATAAAAATCTAAATGTTGTAACTCTTTCAAAATTTGATTTTTTGAAAAACATTGAATAGACCCAAAATTCCTTTCGTAATTTAGAGATTTTTTCCTAAATGAACTACATGCTCATCTCTAACGAGTAAGAAATTAGCTATTGGTCCACGATAGGAGTGGACACCCTGTATTTTTTTAAATAAATTGGAATACACTGGTTTAACCTGTTATGGTCCCACTCGCATACCTATATTCGTACTCAGACTAGTAATGGTCATGATACCTGATCCGAATTATTTTCATGAAATACACAAAGTACATAACAATATTCAAACACTTATTTTTCTTATACAATATTATCAAATTTAAAGGATCTTGTAAATAATAAACAGGTAAGGGGGGTAATGAAATTGGCAATCTCTATCCCTGTTAGTAATATGTGTTTGTAAGATATCATCGTTTAACTGTAACTGTAAAGTATTAACGTGTAACTGTATTCGTAACTGTAGGACATGTAAATAAAAAACCGGTAACCTCTCACGCAGAACAGCATGGTTCTTGTGTTACATTAATTGACTAGACATCAATTATCTAGCCAAAACACGCCAGATGGCGACGAGAAGTAGTTAATTTCGGCAAAGAACCTATGATGCCAAAACCAAAAGTCTCCATGAACTGTTGTAAAGGTAGGAAACGAACTTTCTTCTCTTGTGTTGTTCTCCATTGAACTGTAAGTGTTAGAAACGAACTTTCACCTCTTCTATTGTTGAAATAATTCGATATTATTCAATACAAAATGTCTGAAGAAAATAGAGATAAGGTTATTGAGAAACTAATTGAACAAAATAATGCATTAATGGAAATGTTGAAAACTCAAAGTAAAATCGAAACTAATCCTCAAAGCAAGAATGTAAATGTTCAATTTGAGAAATATGATGATTCTGCTGAGTCATGGGATTCATACATCGACAGATTTACAGCTTTTTTGGATGTTCAGAACATTCCAGTTGACAAACGAGGAAAAGTATTCATTTCTTGTTTATCACCGAAACTGTTTACTTTGTTGAAGAGTCTTATCGCGCCAGCTAAGCCTGCAGATAAGAATTTTGAAGAATTACGAACAACTCTAAGCCAACATTTAAATCCTAAGCCTTTAAAGATCCCTGCACGTCATGCATTTCTTAATAGGAAACAGCTAGAAAGCGAAACAATTTCGTGTTATTTGGCTGAACTACGTACACTAGCAGTTCCGTGCGCATATCCGAACGAGCTACTCAACATCATGCTACGGGATGTGTTCGTTAGTGGGTTGAGGAATAGCCAAATTCTCAACAGAATTTTTGAAGAAAAAGATGACATTGATTTAGAAGCAACCTTACACATAGCTCTGGCTATGGAAAAGGCGTTTCAAGGGGCTAAAGATTTAATTGGAAATGAGAAAGTAATTTCTGTGAATGCTGTGAAATCCAAACCGCCTAAAGAATCTCAAAAGAAAAAAGTAGCGAATACACAACAATGTTATCGCTGTGGGAAAACCAACCACTCAAGCTCTAAGTGTAAATTCAAGGACAGTACTTGCAATTACTGTAAGAAACAAGGACATTTGCAGAAAGTGTGCTTTAAATTTAAGCATGACAACAAAAATACTCCTAAGAAAAATAAACAAATTATTGTCACTAAGGAAGAACAGGAGAGTGAAGCAAAACCACTTCCATTCTACACAATGCAATTAAAGGACAAAGAAATCAGAACGCCAATTCTTTTGGACATTAAAATTGATGGTTATCCAATAAACATGGAGTTAGACACTGGTGCTGCAATCTCGACGATGAGTATCCAGAATTTCCGCAAGATTTCAAAGAAACCACTTTTGCCTTGCAAAGTTATTCTCAAATCTTATACGGGGGATACCATTACTCCTTTGGGACAAGTAGAAGTTGAGGCCCAATACCAAAACCAGAAAAAGAAAGTCAAACTTTTCATTCTGAAAGAAAACCTAGATACTATTTTTGGCAGAGAATGGCTTTATTCTTTCCAAATTAACTGGAATTTTGTGAAATCAATCAAATCTGAAAATGTGGGTAAAGAACACAACAAAAGATTGGTTTCGTTGCTGAATAAATACAAGGAAATTTTTGACGAAGAACTAGGTGCAATAAAAAATTTCGAGTGCAAATTAGAACTCAAGCCAGAAGTTCAACCTGTTTTCATCAAAGCCAGAAGTGTTCCTTTTTCTTTGAAAAGCAGAATTGAAAATGAAATAGAGAGATTAGAAAAGCAAGGAATAATAGAAAAAATCGACGCATCGGAATGGGCTACTCCTGTGGTTCCAGTAGTCAAAAAGGATGGTTCCATACGATTGTGTGCAGATTATTCAGTCACATTAAATCCGAATTTGATAGTTCAGCAACACCCTTTACCAAGATCGGAAGAAGTTTTTGCATCCTTAAACGGAGGTGTGCAATTTTCAAAAATCGATTTCAGCCAAGCTTATCTCCAAATGAAGGTACATAAAGATAGCCAAAAATTATTGACTATCAATACTCACAAAGGTCTATATTCCTGTAAACGTCTTATGTTTGGACTGAATTGTGCCCCAGCAATCTGGCAGAAGTATGTAGACAATTTATTTTGTGGATTGGAAGGAATCAAGGCATTCATGGACGATGTTAGAGTGACGGGACCAGACGAGGAATCTCACTTTTCCAGGTTAGAAAGATTTTTTCAAATTTGTAAAGATAATAATCTAAAAATAAATTTGAAGAAGAGTGAATTCTTCAAAGATGAAATAAATTTTCTTGGTCACAAGATAAATTCCTCTGGCATCCAGAAAACAAATGAAAAAGTAGAAGCAATTTTGAACGTTCCTGTTCCAACAAATGTACAAGAAGTTAAAAGTTTTTTAGGACTAGTTAATTTTTACGGTAAATTCTGTGAAAAGCTCGCAACCTTAGCTTATCCACTCAACAACCTAACCAAAAAGGAGACTAAATGGAATTGGTCAAAGAAATGTCAAGCATCTTTTGATGCGATTAAAAGCGAAATTTGTTCCGACAGGATACTAATGCACTACGACCCAAGTTTACCCTTAGTCTTGGCGACAGATGCCTCACCGGTTGGATTAGGTGCCGTACTTTCACATAGATTACCAGATGGGACTGAACGACCTATTTCTTTTGCTTCGAAAACACTGTCGAAGACGGAAATTAGGTACTCCCAAATAGACAAAGAGGCACTTGGAATCTCTTGGGGTGTTAAGAAATTTTACTTGTATCTCAAAGGTAGAAGATTCATTTTGATTACAGATCACAAACCCCTAACACAGATTTTCGGATCAAAGAAAGGATTGCCAGTTATGTCAGCAACAAGGCTCTTACACTACGCACTACATTTGCAGTCTTTTGATTTTAATATAGAATATCGCAACAGTAAGGACAACAGCAATGCGGATTGTCTGTCAAGATTACCTCTTAAATCTGAAGAATTAAATGTAATAGATGACATCTCAATGTTTCAAATCTCACAGATTGAGACACTCCCGGTGACAGCTAAAGAACTGGAAAAAGCAACCCGTGATGATGCAAAACTAGGCCCACTTTTACAAGAATTGAAATTGGGTGCTGATTTGAAGGGGAAGGAGCAATCCTACAGTCTGGAGTCCGGTTGCATTTTCTATGGTCAAAGAGTCTGCGTTCCGAAAAATTTGCAAAGTCGGATTTTGGAGGAACTACATGCTGGTCACATTGGCATGGTGAAAATGAAAGCAATAGCTCGCTCATTCGTGTATTGGGAGAATATTGATCAAGACATTGAAAGAATGGCTAGGAACTGTGGTGAATGTATGAGATATCACAACAACCCACAAAAATCCAAAGTCCATTATTGGGAATACCCATCCAAGCCATGGGAGAGAATACATGTTGATTTTGCGGGTCCATTCATGGATAGCATGTTTTTCATCATAGTGGACGCTCATTCCAAATGGATAGAGGTTTTTCCTATGAGATCTACTATATCCTCCAACACGATTGAAGTTCTGCGAGATTGTTTCTCACGTTATGGACTTCCTATAACATTGGTTAGTGACAATGGCCCACAGTTTACTTCAGATGAATTCCAGTATTTCATGAACAGCTGTGGGATAAAGCACAGAACATGCGCTCCTTTTAAGCCATCAAGTAATGGGCAAGCAGAGAGATATGTGTTTTCCCTGAAACAGTCTTTACGCTCACTTCGAAATTTCCCTGGATCCTTAAGACAAAAACTGGCAATATTTCTCACACAATATAGAAAAGCTCCAAACAGTACAACAGGCCAGAGTCCTTCAATGCTTTTTCTTAAGAGAGAAATACGAACAAGAATTGATCTTGTGAAGCCAGAACTTAAGAAAGAAATCGAAGATAAACAAAGGGGAAACAGCATATATTTCAGAGATCGAGTTTTTGGAATTGGAGACAAAGTTGCAGTCAGGAATTACAGTGCTCCAAACCGTAAATGGGTTTTCGGCAACATTGTATCGAGAGATGGACAGCTACATTATACTATATTAGTTGATGGAGTTTTGATCAGACGTCACATTGACCAAATTCGACCAGCTGGTAATTTTCCAACAGAATATCAACAGTACAACCCAAATCAATTTTATCCTTCCAGAAGCTCAGAAAGTTACAAGGGTTCATCTGCTCCAGCTGCAAGTACAGATCAATCTTCTAGTGATTCTACACAGGAATCACCCAGTGAAAGTTTATCTGATGATCCTTCCACACCATCCTCACCTGCTCAGCCAACTGCTACAACTCCACCGTCGAATCCAGTTCCAGTGGTTACCCCTAAAACCACAACATCACTGAGACGATCCTCTAGAATTCGCAAAGCACCAGATAGACTGAACTTGTAAATTTTGTATATATTCTTCTATTCTTCAAAATGGGTGGAGGAAGTTGTAAGATATCATCGTTTAACTGTAACTGTAAAGTATTAACGTGTAACTGTATTCGTAACTGTAGGACATGTAAATAAAAAACCGGTAACCTCTCACGCAGAACAGCATGGTTCTTGTGTTACATTAATTGACTAGACATCAATTATCTAGCCAAAACACGACAGTGTTGAAAATGAAAAAAGAAAGACCAAAAAAAAAAAAAGAGGAAATGTTTTAAAATCAATCAAAAAAAAGAAAAAAGACGAGGAACGCGAAATGAGAAGAAGCGAGAATTTTCTCCCTATCACAGGGACCAGACATTTTTTGCCCCTGTCCAGTGAGGAGGCATTTCCCTCTCCACTGCTTCGGTTAGGGACAAAGGGAAATCTTGGGCACTAAGATAGAGGGCCCACTCTGCAGGAGTTACAAGGGGTGTTTTCGCTCACCGCTCTTGCTAATTCAGCCATTGCGATTGGCTAAAAGCGGAGGAATGCTGTGGGCCAGTTCGTCTCAAAGCTGTGCGAAGCGCTAAAAGTGGAATTCGAAAACTTTCTTGTGTTGTGTTAGCGATGTGCAAAGGGCTGAAGGTTAAAATATGTTTTGTGCCCTATATTTTTTTTTTAACTTAAATACAAAACGAAATACATTAATGATATTTTTTTTATTCCATTTTTTCTGGGTGGGCCCGGCCCATAGTGAGGAGCCGCCCCTGCCCTAACATAAAATAAAACCCTGCCACCTCTTTACCTACTCGATCTTGCCTAAACAAATTATATCCCTCAATATGTAATAACTCAACATCATTTTCGGACGCCCATGTCTCTGTAACTCCAATTGTTTTATAAGTGTCTTAACAATATCTAGTAAACAAAGTAGAAGTATTTAATAGATTGAAACTTCCTTATTGTAACGGAAGTTGTCTCCCTAATACAGACCAATGTACATTGGGCTTGAGATATGTTGGTCCACTTCGAAGTTCTGTTGAAAAACATGTAGTAAAACAATCTCTAACGAATTGTACGTTTAAAAAAAAAATGTGATGGTGAGAAATATTTAAAACTCATGGTAAAGATCCAACTGCTCAATTTAATTTTTCAATGATTTTAAAATAAAAAGTAGCACACTGCATCAATGCAACCAGACTCCTCCTACTCAAGTAAAAGTCAGCTTCCGTTTCAAGCAGAATATTGGAATACATTTTTGAATATAAGTTTGACAACGTTTGTCACAAGATTTTTTTTTTCTCTCCCTCAAATTCTGATGAACCATCATCAATAAGCATGGAATCAAAAGATATGTGTAAATGTTGATTTAAGAACAATATATATTCTCAATTACATGACGCGTTTAATAAACACATGAAAAGCAATAATTGCCGGTTTTACGCTTGTGTAACGCTGTGTTAAGTGTTGAAGATTACAAATGAAACCAAAAAGTTCTCAAAATTCGTGAATGATATTTTTTGTAATATTTTAAGAAATTAAACACAGGAAAGGGAATAAGTTAAAAATAAGCTTCGTTTTTCAGAAGCTCGACCACTTTTCCATCTTTTAACCATGATTTGCGGTAAAAGTAAAAAGTGAAAATTAAAAAGAAAAGAAGCAAGTGAATAAACGTTTAGATATACTTACGTTTTCACAAGACAAATTTCAAAAATTGCATTTCAAAAAAGAAAGCGTTTAAATTTTTGATCTTTTTCGTCAATGATTTGTTTAACATCTCATGTGTTATGACGAGAAATATTTTAAAAGAACAGCGAAAACTGTTTCCAAAAACGAACGTTGAGAAAAAGCATATGTTATTATAATGATCATACAATAAAGAAGTCGTCACATTTGGTAAACAAACAAGGGCATATGATAACGAATAATAGTAACCCAAACAAGAGCAATTTCATTTTCATAAGAGCAATGAAAATTACCTTCTTTAAAATGATGATTTCATATCACAAAAGCTTTTCAAACAGTAGAACACTTGAGCGAGCAAGTCGTGCTCAATATAAATTTTGAAAACCACACGCATTTGTTGTTGAGAGAAACATTCTGCACTTTACTCGGAACGGTTTTGCATTAGCATTGAGAAAAAGAAAGAGAAACCTATCGAGGAAATTATTTCGATTACGATACAGCCACGGTAGTTGTGTTCGAGTAGAGTTACCGGTTGAACTGGTGACTAACCGTGCGCGTTCGTCCCCGAGGACTGCTGTCGGACATGTGACGTCATTTCAAGCGCGAAAACCAGTTTCGGCTAGAGTCCTATATGAATACGTACGGCCGAAGTTTCGTCTCGGGCGAAAGGCGGGTCGAGAAGCGTTTTCGCCGGTCGGAAAAGGGGAGAACTTTTCGACCAAAGCTGGTGTAGCGAGTTTCGTGTCGAGGACGAGAGCCGGGCGGAAAGCTCCCTAGGCATTCCGCCCGGAAGTTGCGTTATTCGTCTAGGCACTCAGCCGGATGTTTCGTCGCTGCTCATCGCAGCCAATCATCTTGTTGCCTATCCTCTGTCGTCAGGATCAGTTGTTTGTTTTTATTACGTGCAGCGTGCAGTTGAAAAGTCATCGCGCAATATGACCAACATAAATAAAATTAAAACTTCGGCCCAGCAATATGAAATCATGGTGGATTTCTTTGGGCAGTGTAATATGTGTTAGACGTTTTAAATTCAAGGTTTGCACAACACTAGCAGTACCCGCACAGCGATGCCCGTGCAATAAATTTGAAAGAAGTCAACTGAATAAATTTAAATTTACTCCAACCTTCTAAAGTAAAATTATCATGTTCTTTAATTCAAATGTGCTCCACAACCTTTTAAATTCCACTAAAAGTCCTGTTAAAGTTTAAAACAATTCGTCAAATAAATCAAAAAGGCATTAAGTTAAGTAAGTAACAGATTTTGATTACTCAAATTTAGTCAATTTTCAAAGCTTAATTCTAAGCGCAAATTTAAACCACTATGTAACTTCAGGGGCGAAAGAGAAGTTTGTCCAGAAAATGGACCTGGTGTTTCAGTTTTGCGTTTAGAGTTGCGTCTAAATTTGAGTAATTAATATCTCCTGTTCTAATTCATGGATAGAAACATGGCAAATACTTTTCTTTTTCCAAAAAACTTTCCAGCTATGTATAATGTTAGGGGGTGGAGGAAAGTCCCCCCCTCCCCCGCAATTATGCAGAATACACCAAAAAATGAGACTAATTAATTAATTTCAAAATAACAAATTCAAAATTTAGAATTCGGCCTTTGAGGTGCAGTTCACGGGGATACATTTGAATTTTGTGCCAAGTTTCTAGTCTGTGGGGGCTTCTAGTCAGGGTTTCCGCTGTGGTCGCATTTTTTGAAAAATGCGAAAATGAAGCAAGGCCTTTTTTACTTTAATATAATAAGTATAAAAAACAATGCACGATCTGAGAGAGAGAGCAAGCATGACGATACCTAACTTAATCTTATTATAAATTTTATTCAACGTGTAGAAAATGCTATTAAATTCAACAATATATTGTCTTAATGGGCACAAAATCCCTCCCATAAATGCATTATTAACGATTAAAAAAAAAAACTTGTGTTGTTTCTAATACCACACGGGTATCCGAGCCAGAGTAGATGAAATCTGCTCGATTTAAGGCAGGATAGATACAGCTTCCTTTTTATGAGCACCATTTAGGTGGAAGACCGATTTTAGCTCAACATACATGCCATAAGGACCCGTTCATAGGGTAGGCATCCATTCATAACACACTTTCACACACAGAAAGGACAATGACAGGAGAGAGAGAAAGTCCGCCCATGCCCCAGCCGGGACTCGAACCCGGGTCCACTGCATCACGGTCAGACGTCGCTGACCACTAGATGAGGTAGCCGACACTTGTGTTCTTTTAATATAAATTACAAGTCTAAAATTTTCACTTTGAATTTTAAAAAAATGTTACCTACTATGAATTTATTTTTATCAAGATTTCAAGGGTAAATTTTAAATTTAGCTTTCAACAGGAGATGAAGTACGACTACATTAGAAAGATAGTGAACAGATTCACTATTTATTAATCTTTAGCCTTTTGCTAAAGCCTTTTCTCCAATTTTAGCTTTTTTGCTAAAAAAAAAATTTGAAACTCAGCTTAAACCCTGCTTCTAGCTCATCTGACTCGACTACACAGCGGAAACTCATGACCCCCTCCCATTATTTTGAATTCACCTACCTCATAGCAACCATCATCAAACTGTATGGATAACAATACCTAGACAATCTGAAAATCTCACTAGAACCTTAAAAAAAAGAACACAGAGTCCAAATGTTGGAACTGCCAACAATTTAATCACAGTAGTTATGAATGTAACAGACCATCTGTATGTGTGAAATGTGCTGGCCCCCACAGAGCTGACCAATGTGACAGAGATAGTAATCGCCCCCCTACTTGCTTTCTCTGCGGTGGTCCATACACATCAAATTATTCGAAATGTCCTGAAAGACCACGAAAAACTAACATTGGTACAATAAAATTCAATCAAAATCCCACCACAAGTGAAAACAAAACTCCACAAAATCCATGGAATGACCCAAATAGAACTAATAACACGAAGAATAACATTAATAAAAACAACGTTCCTAACATGCCTTCACAGGGAATTCCTAGAACCACCACCCAACAAAAAGCCGAAACAAACAAAATAACAAATAACATATTTGACACCTTAAATGATACACTTATGACTCTCATTGGAGAGCTACAAAAAATGAGAAACTCCTTCCATTATGGGTAGTCACTTAAAATTTAAAATTACGTCCTGGAACTGCAATGGCATCCAGGACAAATTCAAAACTAAAATCTCTGAACTCATTTAATTCATTGATAACCGCTCGCCTGATATCTGTTAACAAGAAACAAACTTAAAGCCACATGACAGCTTCTTCATTCCTGACTACTTCACATACTGTGAAAACACTTACAAATACTGGTAGCGGTACTGCCATTCTTGTACACGAAGCTCTTAAACATAAATGCTCAAAATTAACTCTATTTATGAAAATGTCAGTGCTGAAATTTCCTGTGACAATTGTACTTTAAATGTTTGCTCAATTTACCTGAACACCACCTCACACAACTACAATGATATTGAGAATCAACTAAAAAGTCCAAACATCACAATATTAATTGGCGACTTCAATGCTAAACACAGTAATTGGAGTTCTGGAAGAACAAATACTTTTGGTAAAAAAAAATTTGAACTTTGTGCTAGTAACAATTTTCAAACCTTACTCCTGACAGCCCCACTCACTTCTGTGATGAAAACACCAGGATAACAGCTGATTTTGCTATTACCAATTTCACGAATTACTTCACTATTAACTCCCTGCATGAGCTACGCTCTCATCACAATCCCTATAATTGTCGAATTTCACCTAAATCATATAAACAACTTTGTACCTAAAACCATCAGTACCATCAACTGAAACAAATTCACCACTACACTGGAAAATCTCACTCACTCTCCCTCATATTCAAAATATCAACAAAATTGAAGAAGCTATCAACTTCATTAATGATAAAATAAATGAAGCTAAGATTGCAGCCACCCAGCTAGGACTATCACTAACAAACCTATCAAACTACCAACTTACATTCTCAGCATAATTAAGCTCAAAAATCAGTATAGAAAATTGTGGAATAAAACTAGATAATCTCCACACAAAACTACATATAATCACCTCACCAAAACAGTGAAAAAATTGATCATTGACTACAAAAAAGAGAAATGGGACAGCTACCTTAGCACTCTTGAAACCTCTGACAACTCTTTTCCAAGCTGCGAAAAGACTGAATAAAAAATCCCAAACCATCCCCCCCTCTACATGGTAGCATGGGTATGACTTACACTGAAAAAGAAAAAGCTAATGCTACCGCAGACTCACTAGAACAACAATTTACTCACAGCAGTCATCACTGCTGTAATAACCTCATTGATGAAGTGAATGAAAGTTATTCTACTTCGAAAGCTACTACATTCCCATCCCACCTCCTAGAATTAACACTAATGAAATTAGTGATGAAATAAAAAAACTAAAAAAGAATAAGAGTCCCGGAGAAGATGGTATTAATAATTTCATCCTCAAAAATCTCTCCTTCAACATGCTAATGTTCATTACACAAATTTCCAACACTGGCATCATCCTCGGTTATTTCCCCAACTCCTGGAAAAATGCACTTATAGCACCTGTATTAAAGCCCAAAGCTCACTCAAGTTTCCCACAAAAATACAGGCCTATGAGCCTACTAAGTACTTTGTCGAAACTCTACGAGAAAATCATTCTTTACAGAATGAACAACCATCTAAATTTCTACATCATACCAAATTACCAATTTGGCTTTTAGAAACAAACATTCCACTAATCACCAACTTCTTCATGCAACTATATATTTCACAACGACTTCCAGTTAACTTTCATAAAATCAGACACGACTTGAATTAAACAAGGTGTCTGTTGAATTACATCTTGGCATGTTATAGTAGAACGCAAAATGCATTTTAAAACCTGATATATTTCTCTCCGTTAAAACTTTGGAAGTACCTGGGCATAGGTACATAGGTTTCAGGGCCGTATTTAAGGGGTGAGTTTTTAGCATTCAAACCCCCTCCGAAATGTTTCAAAACTATTCCCAAAAATGCTTTTTAATGCTCTTTTTGCTGAAAAATAATATTATTACTATTTTATTTTTAGTTTTCTTTTTCACTTTCCAATTTCATTTGAAAAATGAAATTCTCATTATTGAATGACAGTACAAATTAATTGATTTATCTGCAATATTGATCTTTATTGTAGTGTTTGAAAACAAAATTTCATACACAATGCTTTTTAACTGGTGTGAGGATGCTTTGTACACATTAGAATTTTTTACTTCATTGGGAAGATATGTTATTTTTTTTTTCCATGTTAATGCCCCTTAAGTATCTACAGTAACAAAAAGCAACAGAATATAGAACATATCAAATTTCATTTATCATATAGATTTCACGAGGAAAGAGTTTGTAAAACCCTCCCCGAAATAATAGTCTGGTTACAGCCTCGATATGTCGATTAAAAAATATGCAGCTGGTTTTGATGGTTTAAAAGATTGAATAAAAGTGAAATCGTCTTCATTGAATGGATTGCACCTGTCTCTAAATACTCTTTTTTTTCTCAACTCTCTTTGTAGTAACAAATCAAAAATATAGAGCTGCAAAAACACAAAAGTCAGGCCAAACGCCATCGTAAACACCAAGTAAATACTCTCGTTTCCCGCCTTTTAATCCCCTTTCCGCCAACCTGACAGTGGGCGAGAAGATTCCGCTCGGGCGGATTGCTTTTTGGTCGGAAAAAAGAGACGAAACTCGCAACCGGACGGAATTGCTTGCGTGACGTCATGATTCCGACCCGCTTTCCGCTTTCGCCCAGACGAAACTTCGGCCGGTAGTATTCAGAGTACGGACAACAGGGTATCACTTTTCTATTGGTGAATGCATTGTTGAGTCCGCCGCAGGCAATGTCGCTTTTTCTCTCATAGCTTTAACATGGAGCGGCCGATAGTAGTGTAAAAAAACATTTTTTTCGGATAATTAAAGGCGAGTGAAACTTTTTTAATGCTTATATTACTATTCTATAATGTCTAAGCTATACGTATGTAGCTTTACTTTAGAGATTCTACTGGTATTTCTTTAATTATAACGTAGTTAAAATAGAAACATGCTTCCCGGTGTGTTATTTACCATTCTAATATATCATTTTGGTATATTATTCTTACTATTTCTCTTTGAACCGATAGTTACGATGATAAACTTATTGAAAAACATTACCTTGAGCTAAGGGAAAGTTTAAATTGTGTGAAATTAATTTATTTTCACGAACGCTCTTGTCTTTGCTTTGGCGCGGTCTGTTCATGCTTGGCGACGAGTGGAAATTGGGAAGTAAGCGAGCATGAACATATTGTGATGTGTGTTCTAAACGTTGTTGCGTTTTTTTTTTTTTTTTTTTTCTTATTCTAATGAATGCCAGCTGATTCTGAAACCCAATTCAAGTAAGAATTTCGTTACGATTATTACTTTTCCTGTTTACTTCATTGATCAAAATGAATATTTAACCAATTTTAATGTCCCTGAGCGACGAATTGTCCAAGTTGAATTTTTTCTATGCAACATACAAGTACTTGGTGCCGGATTGTTTTTTTTTTTTCTTTTGAAAATATGTGTGGATGAAAGCACATTCTTTTGAAATTGCAGAATTATCAATGTTTGCTTCTGTGTGCTTTATCAAAAATTCCAATGGTGAAACTAGCAATGACCACATGAATTTACTGTAGCATTTGCGTTTGATAAGAAACACATCGCTTTGCTTAAAATTCAGATTTCATTTTTCTATTTCAAAAAATAAGAATTTGCATCAAAACCTGTGACAATTTATGTTTTGGTGTGAGAATTAGTATTTTTCTTGTTTATTTCATAGGCAGAAATGTATTTATTCATCAATTTGAATGTTCCTAGAAACTATAAAACTCCAAAAGTCTCTTCATACAATGAATTTTAAGAAAAATGATGTCATGTTAAGGATTTAGCAAAATTGGTGAACAGCGAAAAATATTTATATGAATTTTTAATGCTTGCTACTTTGTTTTGAAGACACTTCATAGTTTGTGAAATGTTTATTACTTAATATTTGTAAAATCATTGAAAACTTGAGTTTTTATGAGAGAATCCATTTTTTATTTAAAATAACTATGAGCTTAGGTAAAACGCATTTTATCCCATAGCAGTGATTTCCAAAGTCTAGCCCGCCATGTTGCGAGCAAAATATAATTGGTTCATTTAACTATTTTTTCTAATATGTTTATGCGTTTGTTTGTTTGCTTTTTCTGTATAATTATTTATTCATGTTCTGTATATTTTTAGAGCTTTAGTATTCATTACACAACATTATTATTGTGAGCTATGAAAATAAAAATTTATTCAAAACTCAATTAGGAATCAAAATGCTATCACCTTACTTCTACAATCTTCTGTTTATATATGAATCCGAAAGGCCAATTTCGCATTCGATTTTAGAAATAAATGTCATATAAAATATTATTTTAAGCTTAGAGATGTGTGTTAAAATCAATTTTCTTGGAAGTTTTACTGACGTTTTTAATTAAAATATTGTTACTCGTCCTTCAATTTAATTATTTTTTACGTTTTAGCAGTGTAGCACCATGGACCCCCCTGGCATAGACTCAAGGACCCCTGGGGTCAGCGGACTCATATTATGGGAAACTCTGCCCCAGGGTATTGAAATAAATATTTGAAAGAGTAAAGGTAAACTTGCATTGTTGTAAGCTGCCGCATTTATATACTTAATACTGTGCTTTTTTTTTTTTTTTTGTAAACATTCTGGTTTGCAGAAGTAGGAGTTGAATATTTTTAATTTCCTGCAAAGAATTTCTTGCTCTTTTATTGATTGTTGAACTTTTAAAGTGTGCACAGCACAATGATTCCATTATTTATTACATTATAGGATGAAATGTAGTGTTTCAGAAAATGATCTCTCAATAAATATAGAAAAATACTGATAATTTATTTTTAGAGTGGCATAAAGGTGATTGAAATAAAATTTTGTTGCCCTTAAAAATTTCATCCTGGGCAGATCCTAATTACTCCACAGGCGGCTAGTGCATTAAAAAAGTGGGGGTAGGGGGGTAAACATGAGGAAAGGGGGCCAGCATCTTTATTACTGCCTTTTTCTATTGCAACTATTCGACTACATTATTGATTTTTAATTTTTTCTGAATAAATGATCTCTAAAATATGACAAATACAGACACAAAAGTCAAGATGGATGACCACCGTCAACTCCATTTGTACGAAATGACATGAAAAAAAAGACTATTTTTGGAATAATCAGCTTTAATTTTCGTGGAATAAATCAATCGACTGAGCAAAAAATTCTTTTTTCAACTGATTATTACTTACTAACTCTAAGAAGTGATGGGGCAAGGTCTCTTTACTTTTGGAAGTGAGGGGGCAGTGCCCCCCCCCCCCCCCGTGCGAGTGCGAGCCGCCTATGGATTACTCAATAAGCCAATTAGGCCATGGCCTATGGCCACAACAATTTAGGGGCCTCCAAATATCTAAAATTGTGCTATTCATTGGCTAAACATTTTTTATTCCACACGTAAGAATTGTAAAGCTTGAGTATAGGGGCCCAAAGAAGAATTTGGCCTCAGGCCCCGTGATGTCTTAATTCAACCCTGACCCTAAAATATTTCCTGTGCCCTGTTTTCCTTTAAGAAAAAACGAGACACATTAAATATTTTTATGTGCCTTTAATGCTTGCTAGTAGTTTTAATGGACTTTAGAGGAGAGAAACCATTTAGTATGATTTTCCATCAAATATTGTTTAGTTTATGTATGTAAAATCATTATGAAAATGAATTTTATTGCTAAGTTATTTATGCATAGGCTATTGGCATGGAAATCCCATCTCGGTGAACAACAGAACATCTATTGCCATGGTTTGCTGGATGTACATCAAGGACTAATCGTGACGACACAGATTGCATAGTGTAACTTGATTCGTGTAACTTAAGCTACAGATTCGGTACTGGGCCCATGCCCCATGCTTTTATCTGAATCAAAAGTATAAGCTTGCCTCAAAAAATTATAGCCGCACTATCCTGTCTTGGTACTCTGTATTTTGTTTTAATAGCTCATGAAGAAATTGGTTTCAGTGTTCTTTTGATTGCATGAAAATGTAGGAAATTCTGAAAATTAAATAAAGTTTAGGCATACTTAAAGCAAAAAATGACGACTTGTCATCCTAAAGCCCATACTTCCGTTGCATTGAAAAGAGGGTTTCTTGAAACTCGAAAAAAGTATCTGAAGTTATTTGTAAATTTTGTGCAATAAAGTGTTGATCAATCTTACTTTAATAAAGATTTTTAATGTTGTAACATTTGTGCCAGTGAACTGAATACTCTACGTATTGCACAAATAAATTTTCTTTATACTAAATTGTTTTAGAACTATCTGTTAATATAAGTTATAAACATTTTTTCCAACAAAAATTGAATTTATCTAAAAGTCCTGTATTGGTGCTCTGAATGGTTTTGACTTTGTCTACTAAACTTTTATCCAGTATTGTTTTGCTGTGTAAACATTGTTGAAAATTTTTGTATGATGTATAATGCAGAGAAATAAATATAAAATAATAGATACAGTTCTTTGTCATTCCTATGTGTTCAAAATTTGTAATACCTTAAATTACACCCCCCCCCCCAACACTTAATTAATTGCTGAATATTTTTTATTACATCTGATTGAAAATGAAAATTACTACTTCTTAAAATAATTTCAGTTCTCAACTTTATACAAATTGATCTTTGAACCATAAGTGCCCGCTGAGCGACTGAAATGCCTAGGGGAGGGGGAGAAAGGTTACCTTGTTTAAACCTTCTATATGCTTCTGATACAGTAGTTTCCTCTTAATGTGATCACTGTTTATTTTTTTCATACTCACTTGGGGTCCAGAGTTTATTCATTTGTATGAATGTCAAAATTATCACATTGCTATCAGGTTTCTAAAATAGAAATGTTTTTTTTTGTTTTTTTTTTTTTTAATGACCAGACAACACTTTTATCTGTTAGATTTTTTTTACAAAAAATCTGTGTTATATCTTACATTTTGAGAGTTTTTGAGTTTGGGAAAACTGATCAAAGTATCACTGCAACTTCTACGTTAATCAAAAACTTACTAGATATTTACACAAAAAAAAACTGATATTGGAGCCTTGTAGTTGATTCACATGAATTAAATTTACAAAATTGTAACAGGATAATATTATGACAGTATTACACACATGAAAATAAGATAAGAGTTTATTCGTTCTATTTTTAAACTCAAAATGTGCTTTTTAATTTTTTTTAAAACTTAATTTAGAAATTTTTTCTGAATAGTCAGTCGTTAATTTATGAAAATCACTTTCTCTGGAAGTGATCACATTATTGAGTGGATACTATTGCATTAATTACTCTTTCAAATTTCTTCCTACTCATATTTTAATTTTATTGTTCAACTGTGAAATATTTAAGATAGAATGAAATCTAGATTAAAAAAAATAAATAACAGTTTTTTTTTTTTTTTAAACTTTTGATATCAAGATTGAAATATTGTTGTACTCAAAAATCTTCCTGATGGTAAACTTAATAATAAAACAAAAACGCGCAATGAATTTATTTACTAGTTAGTATTCAGTCACCTACTATTTTTATTTCTTCCTTTTCTTTTGATCAATTAAATACAAATACAGTTTTCGCTGTTTTAAAACCTTAAGTATCATTACATTGGAACACTAATCGTTTTTCAGAGGTTTGAGTTCGAGGAAATACTTTTTAAATACAGCTAACCTTTTGCTTTTATTAAAGTTAAAATCAAATTCGAACAAATTACCAACATCACGCATTATCGCATTCGTGTAAAGCTTAACACCTCTCCTGCTCTTGTTCACGCTCACCGTCACACCACACCGTTTGTGACAATTTTTTAGAAATGAAACCCTTGGGCGAGTACGAAGCCAAACTTGCAACTTCACGGCAACCCCGTTTCTGCTTGTAACCGGTTGTCCTATTCGAACTCGGCTGTTGTCGCTACTCTGAATACTACGTATTCATATAGGACTCTAGTTTCATTGATTAATGTCGACTGATTGTTGTAATTTTCTTTGTTTTCGCAATATTTTTTTTATTTAGCATTTCTTTTTAATGTCTTATTAAAAGGTTGTTTTTCTTTGTTTTCGCAATATATTTTTTTTCATTTACCATTTCTGTTTAATGCCTTATTAAAAGGTTGTTTTTAGATTGCTGCAATTTTCTTGAGAATTGATGAATGGAACATTTAAAATTTCTTATACTGATTCTAAGGCAGGGATTCAAGTGAAACAGGCTATCGCAAACTGCAATCGCTACTGGAAATGAATTACATTAGAACGTTTCTTGATACTGGAAATGAATTACATTAGAACGTTCATCGTGACGTTTGCCTATGAAAAACGAGCTAGATAAAACGTCACAGCCTACCTGGCGAATAAGAGGAGATGGCCGACTGCTTGTGAGCTCTTATTGGCTCCGCTCGTAGTGACGTCAGTGCCAAGTTAAGCTGATGATAATGTAATTCACTTCCAGTAGCGATTGCATTCGAAGCGATCGCAGTGCTGTTTCACTTGAATCCCTGCCTTATTAGCATATAAATATTTGACGCTTTAGCTCGCAGATTTGTATTTATCACATTCTAGTCTGTTTTTAAATGTATCTATTAAAATAAATGTGCAACTTTTACATATTTTAAAATTCAGTAAATATTCTGCTGAATAAATTTTTACTCTAAAAAAAAAAAGCTGAATTTTGATGAAACAAGCTAATTCGAATTCCGTATTTAATTTAAAGATCTTAAGTGAGCTATTTGCTATATAGCTAGTAGGAAATTGTTAAGATTTTAAAAAACTATAAACGAAAACTGCTTCGAGCATTGATTTTTTTTATCCTTGACTGCAACATATATGTTACTGAAATTTATATACATAAACCAGAAAAGAGAGATATTGACCAGTAAAGTGCAAATTAATTCAGAAGTTCAGCAGTTTAACAAATAGCTGAGTTATTCCTGAGGACAACCAGGATATATGAAGAATTGTTTTCTTATTGTAAATAGCATGCCACAAGTCCTGGAGAGCATC
Source organism: Uloborus plumipes (assembly GCA_038373865.1). Taxonomy (NCBI): domain Eukaryota; kingdom Metazoa; phylum Arthropoda; class Arachnida; order Araneae; family Uloboridae; genus Uloborus; species Uloborus plumipes. The sequence continues at coordinate 230,384 of JAXGGA010000097.1, forward strand.
CTAACCTGGTCACAGAAATTTTCATTGGTGACATTGAGGATTTTTGGGAAATTGTCCACCTTATTTTTTTTTGAATTGAACTGAAAACATTTAGATGGTCCACAAAAGGACAACAAAGAGCCCAGGCACTGTTCGTAGAGGTTAGGAATGTTCAAGATCCTCATTCGGTGCTGTGAGTCTGTTGAAATCCATCAAAATATCCTGAGCAATACAAAAGTTGTCATACATTTGGACGACGCATCCCAAGGAACACTGAAACGCAATCTTTACGTTTCATTACGTTACAATTGGTTGACAGATCGTTACTGTTTTCCAGGCAACGTGATAACACGCTATTTTGAAGATTCGTCACAAAAGCAAAATTTTGAAACGCAACATTTCGTGGCAAATTAATTGTACTTGAAATGTTGACAAACATGCTGAAAGAAAACGCAACATCACGTTGCTTATCGTTGTTTACTACATCTACTGCTCAACTAGTCGCTTTTGGCAGGAATCTTTGCATTCTTCATTGTCGATTCTCTGCTGTTGTGTTGTGCGTGATCGGTTTTCATTTTGTAATTTTGCTCAATCTGTCAATTAGATTCAAATAAAGGTATGTATTCTGCATTACATTTTTTTGTGTATTTTTTTCTTTCTGGTTAGTATTCGTTGTCTTTAGTTCTAAAAACATACTTTTCTTATTTTAATACTTTGGAAATTTCTTAAGAGTCCTTAACCCTATAATAGGGTTATCGTCGTTGATTTAAATCACGTCGATAAAGATCACCTTGATCGGTTTGAATAAAGATGATATTTTTTTGACAAAAGCAATTGAATAAAATCATTCAATTATATAATTTTTTTTTGAAATGTTTGTAAATCTTTGACCTTGATGAATCGATGAAAAGTCGAATGCTACTGCAACGTCATGAAGCGTTGCAAATAAAGGTTGATATAACGTTAAAACTGTCATTGATGTAGCGTTTCAGTATCGTTAACAAACCGTGACAAGCAACTGTTCTGCAACCGTTGCATTACCGAAATGCAACTTGACAAATTATCGCTCTTTTTACGTTACAAGTATCGTTATGTCAACTCTTCGGGAAAACGTGATGCAACGGGATTATGCTACTTGGGATTTCTAAGGATTGCTACGCGGTACATTTTACTCTCCTGATGTTATCAATACGGCTATTGAAACTCTGTTTGGATCTCATAGCACTTCATAACCTCAACTCTAAAAAGGTTCCAAAGGAAGTTACCAAACCTTCCTCCTCCCTCTAAAGTTGCCAGAGAGTTTGCATTAATTACGTTTTGGAGTTTAATGTTTGACTTAAGGAAACCAAGAACCATCTTAGTATTAAATTACTCTTCCCGATCCTGATCTCCTAATCGTGACAGCGCAGTTCAATATTTGCATAATATTGTTTCCTTTTTTTTTTTCTTGAGAAGTAAATTACAAAACTAGGGAGTGAATATTCGCATTTTCTCTAAGCTGCGGAATTTTTAAAAAGATTAGTGTTTTTGTTTTCTTAAAATAAATGTTTTAATTTCCACCATGAGAATGCAATTTCGAGAAGCAGGGGTGCTTTTCATTCAAAAACAGCAATGTCACATTTCACAAATGAGACAAAACTCAAAAAGATAAGAAGACAACCTAAATATTTTAAAGTACACAATGAACTCTCCCCTCCTGGGCCCTTTGGCAGAAGTGAGAGATGAAAACAGTACCTTTGTGCTGTAATTATTAATAGACAATGTTAATAAAGTTTGCAATAATTTAAAAATAGTCAAGTCTCGACAATCAAAGTTAATCAGGACCAACACCAACTCTGATTACAGAAAACTCAGATTAAGCAGACTGTGCTTTGTTGTTTTTTAAGCAATCATTGTGTACTCTTCCTCGCGTCACTTTTTAATGTTTGCACCTTTTCTTATCTAGCCACTTAGTACTGTCATCCCCGCTTAATCGGGTAACGGATAAACGAATACCCCGCTTATACAAAAAAACCGTTTGGAACCGAACATTTCCCCATAGACACAATGTTAAATATCCCCGCTTAATCGAATAATTTCCCCGGATAATCGAATAATATTTGTCAGTTTTTGCAAAAATTTTTGCTAAGAAAAACGTTGAATGAAATAAAAGTGTTTCCACAAGACCTTGAGCAAGCAAACCACTATTGTGGACTGTTTCAGAAAATAAAAGGCGGAAAAACAAATTTTTCGCAACACAAAGTTGTAAGTTACTTTTTTATGATTTTCATACAACTGTACAATATTTATACTCAATTATTATACTATTTTGTTGTTTTCTTTGTTTATTTCAAAATCTTTTAACCAATAACATTAATTATTTCCTTTATATAACTACTGTCTAACTTTTTTTTGCGAAACCTCCGTCGAATCTGCGCATGCGCAAAGTCCCCTCTGACTTTCTCGAAATAGGGGGGAAATGCAACGAGGAAGTAGCAAGCGAACAAAAACTGAAGGCATCGGGAAGTGCGCATCCTAAACCTGTCTCCCCTTTTTCAAATGGAAGCTTTCGTAGCTGCCGAATTTCGTGCTGCACAATATGCAAACAGACAGTATTTCTTTGTTATTATTACGTTTTGAGACAAAGGTTGTGAAAATGGAAAGTTAAAAAAAAAGTTCCCAGCTTAATCAAATACCCCACTAAATCGAATAAAATTTCTTGGAACCGACAGTATTTGGTTAAGCGGGGCCGACAGTACCAGTTCTCTAACAATTAATTTGTGATTTGTTAAATACTTTCACTCATAAGAAGAAAAAGTACAGTTATAAAAACCAGTAATTAACTTGGTTTTTATATTTATTTACAGAGGTAGTTTGCAGGGCTCCCGCCGGGTGCTCACAAAGCTGGGTCCCGAGGACCCACCATTTTTGAAAAAGTGGGTCCATTTTGAAAATAGTGGGTCCCGCACTCTGCAAAAAAAAGAAAGAAAAAGTCAAAACTTAGCAATTAAATGAATGTGAAGTAATAATTTTTAATCGATAGTCAAAATTATTGTAAAATGTAAAGATTTATTCTTGAAGTATTTATTATAGTATGCTAATTACTTTTTGACAATGGGTGAATTAAGACAGAGGCGCAAACGTAGTGCAGTGCAAATGACGATGGCGACTGCCTTCATTGTCTGTAATGTTATTTATTTTACATAACCTGAATATGTAGTGTTGTTTATTTTACGAAGCCTTTATCGCAAAAAAGAAGATTCAGGCTACGTAAAATAAACAACATAACAAATTCAGACTATAAAATAAACAACTTTACGGACAACAAAGTCGTCATAGGTCGCATTGGGGAAAAAAGCATAGCTAATCCGCACCACCTTAATTTTACCCTTTTATAACTGATAAATCCGTCCCGCGGGACGAATTTTAGCGCGTCCCGCAGGACGCGTTAAGTTTCAAATATCGGGTCCATTTCCTGAAATCCGCGTATTTTACGCGCTATAGAGCGTCAATGGGACCCCTGAGTTTGCACAAGAAATTTTATAGCTAAAACATAAATCAAATAAATGATATACAATGACGTCATACATTAACAATAATGATTGTTTTTCGGTTACAAACAGGAAAGTTACATTAAATTAGGTTTTTAAATTTAGATTTAGTTTAGTATCATGCAAGACAAAAAAAAAACAAACAAACAAACTACTTTCTTCAGTTTGAATTTTATTTTACAAATTAATTTTTTTTTCAAAACAAAAATGCAACAGAAAAGGTTTAACTAAAGAAAATTGAGCAACTGCATCATCCAATGATATATTGATACATTTGAAAGAACATGTTTTTTCCAGTTTATTTTTGCATTTCTCCAGCCAACTTTTCATGTCTATTGATGATGGCTATATTTTGGCTTTGATCTTGCTTCATAACTATCATGATGATATCTATAAAGATGGAATATATTTTTTCAAATTTAAAATAATTACAAGAGAAAAGTAAATAACAATAATGATAATAGAAGTTTTGACATCAATTACTATATTTCGGCACATTCATTGTTTTTCAAACTACAATGCCAATCTATACTTACATCCTATAAGGTTTATTAAAATGCTTGGTCTCTGTTCACAACTACAATGGATGAAATAATAAGTTATATAAGATGAAGATGAATAGCTTCACTAGTGTACGGCTGCAGATTTTCTGGTTTTGCTCAGCAAGGATTTTTTTATTATGAAAATGGAAATGAATAAATTGCTTAACTCTAATCTTTTCATGCAAGATTTACCACTTCAAGACAACTTTATGAACAAAATAATCAGTTAGAATAGATAAAAAAAATATATAATAACCAATGCAATAAAAGTATTTATTACTATGGCTAACAGACCCAGGTATTACAGACAAGCACACAAACACCATGTTCAAAGAAAATCTTCAATAATTGCAGATAGTTTTGACAATTCTTTACAAATGTCTTAGTTTTGAAAGGTTTTCTTTCACTAGAATTTTTTATTTTGCTAATTAAGTGACAATAGTAAAGATGACTACCGTACATAGACCGCGGTACGCTCCCCTGCAAGATTTGTAAGTGCGCCCCCAACCTCCCTATTAAAATATTTTTCTTGTGTAACTCATAGTGCTATTTTTCTGGATTGTGCACATTCAAACCTTATGCGCCTCCTTGCACCGAGGGGATGCTATGTACGCTACTGGCAAAGATCAGGATTCAAGGTCGTCCTTAGCCAAGTTATTTTTATGTGAACACAGGGATGGTCATCTCTCTTAGAATAATGCTGCTTCCCTAAAATACAAAAAAAGATGCCTCATAATGGAGAGCTCTTTATTTTGGTAAAAGGGCAATGATGACAATTTATGTCTGGGTTGTTGGGGCAGGAGCTCCCGAGCAGGATGATGCCCTGCTAGGGAACTAGGGAACATGGTCTTGAAAAAATGCTTAAGGAGAACAGATACCTTTCCAGATGTAGTTGAATGGAACTTATAATGGTTTAAACAAAGAAAAAAATTGTACAATTACAATTAGTAGATCAATGAACCAAAAAAGAAAAGGAAGTTACATTTCTAAACAATGAAAACTTCAAGATGACATTGATGAAAAACTTACCTTCCAGAAAATTAGTGTCTTTAGATGTCAGGAGGATGAAATACTATGTCTGGAAGAATCTTTAAGAAGTAGGGTTACCAGACGTCTGAATTTTATCCGGACAGTCTGGGTTTCAAATCCTCTTCCAAATTGTTATTGTTGCCCAGACTTCAAATATGTCCAAATTTAAAGATCCAAATATGATTCTTTTTTGCAGATCCGTAAAGTTTGACTATCTCTCTGAATTTCTGCTCCCATCACAGATGACATAATATGCTATGGAAATAGTCAAAAAAAGCCAACCTACCCTATAATTACTATACCTTCTCGATATTTTTGATATCTTACCTATTGTAACGATGCTGCCAATATGTAATAGCAAATTTCTCGTATCTTAAGGATTACTACTGTAATATTGTGTCCCTTTTACGCTCTTACTCTTTCAGAAAAGAATATTATACATTATTTTGTGCTTGGCACTAAGGTTTATGCTTTATGCCACTCCCCATCTATCATATAGTAAGTAAATACTCATAAATGAGCAGAGAATGACATTACAAAGTGCATTTGTTTCCAGGCTATACAGGAAGTTTTACCAAAGTGAAAAATGAGCTGTCCTTAAAGTTTGTTTCTGCAGTATTATGGCTAATTTTTCTAACAGTTTCAATGTAGAATAATGAGTTTTTGAAACATTTCCATTAAAATAATAGTTTTAAAAATTTATTTTATTTATTTTTACTTGTTGACAATTCAACATTGCTTTGATCGGAATATAAATGTGCTGTTTAAAATTTATCTTAAAGCTCTATGAAATATAAAAATAACCAAACATATTTAAATCAAACTTTAGTTAGTAAAGTATTAACTGGAACCACCTCCCACTCCTCATCAAGTCTCTGGATTTGGCCTATGTAAGCAATGGTAACCCTACTAAAAAGACAACTCATAACTGCTTGAAGAACGTGTACAGAATAGAAATGAAGGGAAACAGAGAATGTCTCTATCTGAAGGTTTTGCAAAATCAGTAGAGGAAGTCAGGTTGCTACACCATTGGTAGTTCATTGCTTACTTTGCAACTGTTTCGGATTTGGAAAATGGTCAACGGGATAATACATAAGTAGCATGAGTTGAAGGAGAAGACATACAAAGGGATTGCTTACACAAAGAAAGAAACTAAAAAAATAAGAGCACAATTTGGAAGATCACAAAAATGTATTGAAGAAAATCATTAAATTTGAAGAGTTTTTGAAAGTGGATGTTTCTCTGAGACTGGATACAATATTTAAATCTAGGGGAAAATGAGAGGAGATTCTAAAAATGAGATAGAGGTTCAAAAAATTATCATACACTAAAAAATTGAGAGAATATTAACCCATTAATGCCTAGCGTCCCTTTTTAGGGACGGTCCAAAAAAGGGTCTGAATTTCCCCTAAATGAACATTTCAACCAAATAATAGCGTTCAATTAGTACCTTGGTATTGTTTCAATTCGTCATTAACAGATTGCAGCACATAACCACTGTAAAGTGTGTTCTGTAGCAGTTTTAATATGATCTTTACCAAAAATTACATCGTTCACAATCTCAAGAAAAAAAAAGCTATGTTTTCAAGGTTATTCCCAGCTTCCCAGTTTATGTTAATTGCTGATTTTATTTCTTCTTATAAAATGTCTTTTTAAATATTATATCATAGGCAGAAAAAAAAAATAGTAAAAAAAGTATGTATCCCTTGGGGTCGATCGTAACTTTTAAGAGACGATTTTTCTTTCCTTAATAAAAAAAATATTTTTACACAGTATTTTTTAAATTATTTTTCCCGTCCATTAAACCCTGTTTGTAACCAGTATACAAAATATCTTTGGGGAAAAAAATGTCAGGCATTAATGGGTTAAACCAATGTGTATCTTTGGTTACACTAGCATTTAGATATTTGGAAGTTCAAGTTTATCAGATTTCAGAACAGCTAGTGCATAAATCAAATTTTTTAGCCATCATACAGCAAGTCCCAGCATCATTTAGATTACCACACCAGCAGTTTTAATGATGATCTGATTCTTACTTTTGTACACACTCCAAGAAACATTTATGAATGAAAAGCTAAGTTCTGAAATAATAAATTCAGTATACGTTTTCATTGTTACATTTTTAAAAAAAATTAACGCAAAACAAAAATTTCATAAATTTATACGAAGGTGATAATGGTTTTTATACTTACTTATATCTTTTATGCTGCTGATTATCCTGGAAACAAGGACTATGGCTTCGACTTCTTGATGGACATACCTGCCTCTGCCTGAACTCATTATCAAGTACTCGACTTATGTGCCTTTCTTCAATCACGCCCTAAAAATTAAGTTGCAAATAAAAAAAATAAAAAAAATTAATATAAAATTTTAAGCAATTCAAAAACTTAAATATGAGACAGCGTAATGAAAATATTATGGAAGATGATAGAATCTGATATCCTTATTCTGTTTGAGCACTCAATGTCATCCTGGTGCATGTAAAAGTAATTAAATTTGGCATTATTATAACATACTAATCGCAAAATCATTATCATGGTTTTATCTCTACATTTTTCAAATAAAACACTTTCAGGAAGAAAAATTTCAGCACAACTTTTTAGTAAATTTCAATACATTAACTGTTCAGCATTAAGTATTCAGTTTGTATTTTACATATGTTATCAGACCCTTACCCAAACCTTATTATTATTGCTTTAAAGGTTAACAGATATAGCTGAGAATGCATGCATTAGCATTAAAAAATCATTTCAATGAACAGTACTCTATAAATGTTTATGTTTCATACAGCAATTTGGCACTCATACAAATCTACCTACTCATAAACACATGACAATACAATGATAAATTCAAAACACATTAAGCTTCTTCAAAACACACACTATTATAGTTATAATGAGGCATTTAAAAGGCTTAGGCAGGGATTCAAGTGAAACACCATTGCAATTGCTACTGGAAGTGAATTACATTATCATCAACTTAACTTGGCACTGACGTTACTACGGGTGGAGCCAATAAGAGCTCACAAGCAGTCAATGATCTCCTCTTATTCGCCAAGTAGGCTGTGACGTTTTATCTAGCTCGTTTTTCATAGGCAAACGTCACGCTGACGTCACGATGTTTTTATCAAGAAACGTTCTAATGTAATTCATTTCCAGTAGCGATTGTAATTTGTGATTGCCTGTTTCACTTGAATTCCTGCCTTAAGAGGCTGTGAGCAATTTTACTGAAGACCATGAGATAAAGACATAAGCTCTCAGTCTCCAAGTATACGAATTATCTCTGTGCTCTAGATACACTAGTTCTACATAGCCAAGCAGGTGGAATCGGTCTTTTTTTATTTTTCAGTTTTACCTATATAGTATGAGACAAAACTGAAAAATCCCTATTCCAGTTAGGTGTTTAGCCAAGTAGTCATGAATTGAACTGGAAGGAATGTTGACCATTGCATCTTTAAATGTTTTCTTTCTTAACTGAACTATTTCAAGTCACTGGAAGTCTCCCAGTCTTTACCCTTAAATTTAGATGACAAAAACAAAAATTACCCTTGGCATGAATTGATTTTTTCCTCAGAAGTTCTACAAATACCATTCTGCTTTTGTATTTATTAGAAAGAAATTTTAATGTGCGGAAAAGTATTGCAAATCAATTTTTTTGCAAACTTTATCTGCCCTATAAAATATTTAAAACAAGTAATCGAAATTTGAGTCATCAGATACAGAATTACAAGAGCAAGAGAAACATTTAAAGCTGAACTGTAATCTTTGACAAACACATGGCAGTCAACTCTAATAAAATAATAAAAATAAAACCACTCAAAATTACTAACTTCCAGTTCTTTAAGCTTTTCTCTGATGTGCATGAAGCCAAGGTGAAGTTTCCCATTGAAATGATCAGCCAATCTTTTATCATTATCATTCATGCCAAGATAGGAAGAGCAAACTTCACACACTCTAAGTTTGAGCTGTTGTTGAACGACAGTTGATGAAATAGATTTTCTATAGTCTGCCTAAAAAATGAATAAAATGTCTATACAAAATGATGATTGATATTTTATTTTGAAGAATAGTATTTCATGAAAAAAAAGTCAGCAGTGAATAAACTATAGTAATTTACTTGTTCATTGAAAATAGGAAATAGGGCTTGATTGCCCTTTAAAAGGGAAGAAATAGGGCTTTATATGATAAAGGCCCCTAACGGACTTCTAAAAAAAAATCACATATTGAAATCATACTGGATAGTTACATAGGCGCCAGCAGTGAATATATTTATTAATGTTAATAAGACAGTACTTGAGCCTACTCCTTATTTTCATTTTAACATGATTCATATTCAAAATAAATAAAAAGGTCTTTTGCAAGTGTGTGTGTGTGTGAGAGAGAGAAAGAGGCGGCCCTGAGTTTAAATTTTTAGGAGAAGGAAAATTTTCAATTTGCTGAATGAAATTCCGAAATGTGCAGAATGATAAAAAAACCAGCATATGCATACCTTAAACCAGTGGTTCTCAACGGGGGCGGTACCGCCCCCCTGTGGGCGGTGGGAAGATGCTGAGGGGCGGTGAACATGTTTTGGGCAGTAGGGGGGCGGTGGGTATATTTTGGGCGATAGGGGGGCGGTGGGGAAAATTTGGGAGTCAGATGACAATAAATGTATTAGAATTTATTTTGATTTTAAAAATTATAATTAAATTTTGCATTAAATAAGAATCCAACTTATTGTGCCTACGATAAAACAAACTTATGCGCTCTGGAATCTTTAAACTTATTTCCTTGCGTTTTTCGGAGGTAACTGTTTTTATTAAAATAGTTTAGCTTTTTTGCTTATCTTTTTTTTTTTCCTTTTCTCTCTGTCTCTCTTTTTTGCAGCAATTTTTCTTTTTAGTGATCTTTTGCGTCCGATAATATTGAGAGAGAATGTCGTAGCTTGACCACGGAAAGCTGGCGGATGACTTTGAAGCGGAAACGAACCTCTTTCATTTTGAAATAGGAAGAATCAGCGTCAAAAGTTATTTTTTACTTACTCGTATATAAGAATTTTTAGTTCCTGCTTGATCACTCTGACGCTACCTATTACAAAATAAGGCGGTCAGTTTCCACTTCAAGGTCACCCGCCATCTCTCCGCGGTCCAGCTTTAGCTAATGAAGAACCGTTACAATAAATCGCAGTTGCAATCAAGTTTGTATGGTTTTATCTAATATCAGTCACTTTGGCTAATTTTGATCACACATAATTAAATTAAATTCAAAAGCATTAGCCCCCACCCCGCCCCACCAATCGTTTGGTTATTTTTTAGCTGAACTGTTGATTGATTACACAGGCCAACAAAAAAAACCTTTTTGAAAACTTTTTTAATTTTAATAGCTGATCTTGATAGATTTTTATGTGCTGAATCCAAATCTGCTTGTAGTTTTTATGTATCACCCTTAGTTTCCAAGCAAAATGTATTTTATTATACAGTCTAATACACATTTACAGTATATAGGGAAATCAATGAAACACTGTAGCATCGTAAAAATGGTTTGTATTTACAGTAAAATACTTGGAATAGTAATTTTATGTGATGATACAAGGTTCACTTGTCAACTGGAATTGCTTTATATTTTCTTTCCCTTTTTTCCTTGAAGCTTCTTGTGTAGCTTTTCCTGCGATGAATAGCTTGCTGAGCTTCCCGGTGAAGTGACCAACAGTAATCCCCCATCATGTTGTAGCATGTGTTTCAGCAGTGCTGCCAACATCATCTTTGTTCATTAGACCTATTTTTTCATGTTATCTTAACTATGAAAAAGCTGTTAAATTCTAAAAATGTTTCTTTATTTCATGAATGTAACTATAAAATGTGAATAAATGGTGGGTGATACAACTTTTTAAGCATCATATTTGGATTCAGCAACCTAAACAACATAAGAATAAGGTATTTTCATTAAAAAAGTTTTTTCATCGTTGGCCTGTGTTATTTTTTAGCATAGCAATTCAATTTCTAGTAGCTGTTAAATAGTTTTAAAAACGCATTTTTTTAGTAATTATCATACAGGAATAAATATCGTCCCGCATCTGCAGGTGAAAATGGTCAAATTAAGTTCTCAAGTTTCAGTCACCTATTTTGATTATTGCTAAACGAAACTGGTTTTCAGACTGAACAATTACCCGTTTAGGATACCAGATTTCAATGTCTATTGCCGAAATTTAATGGAGGATTCAAAATACTGCAAAAAAGTTTCACAATTGCATTCGAGTGCCTCCCACAAATAGCGTTTTAGGCAGAACATTCAACGTCATCGATTTTGTTTTTTGCTTTAATAATTTTCTTTCACCATGTTCTCATAATTTAGTTTAGTACCTATGAGAATGTAAGTCTACCCTAAAGATATCCAAAATATCTCGATGGGCCGGGGCATTCGTGCAATTTGGCTATTTTAGTAATTGTCCTAAATTTTTACCTTGCAATCGTATTTGCAGGGTGTCCGCGCATATGGAAAGTCATGGAAAGTCAGGGAAAGTCATGGATTTGAAATATGATCGAAATTGGTCATGGAAAGTCATGGATTTCAGCGAAAAATGTCCAAAAGTCATGGAAACTGACTGTTTATCATGGATTTTAGTGCTCCGGACCGATTGAAATTTTTCCCGCGATCTCGGAAGAACGAAAACACTTCCGTCGTCATTCTACTTCGTTATTGGGTGCAATCTGATTTGTCAATTACAATTTCCAACAAGTTGCATTGTGTTGACCAATCAGATGACAAAAAGATTCTCAACGTTAAAACCGTGAGCGGCGAATTTTGTATAACTGTGCATGTGCGCGGACTCCGTCATCTGATAAAATATGACCTTGAACGACAAAAAGATAGACTCGATGGTTTTTTTGATGGTTTTTTCCCTGGCATAGGCAGATTTGCCTTTTACATTTGGTCTCCTCCCCCCTACCCGCTTCATTTGAATCCTTTTTCTTTTAAAACTTGTTTGAATCTTTTTCTTTCGAGGAGTTTTATGCAAAAGAAAAGCAAATTAAAAAACGATGTTGAATTTTAAAGAATCGTGTAGGTAGGGGGGGGGCAGGAACTCAACGAGTTCCGTTTTGAAGTCAGATTTCGCCTCACTCATATCAGGATCTAAACTTACAGTAAAATTTATGGACAGACAATTCATTGCTACATGTAGTCATGGAAAATAGTTCGCAAAAGTCATGGAAAGTCAGGGAAAGTCATGGAATTGAAAAGTCCAGGTTGAGCGGATACCCTGTATTTGCAATGCTTACAGTGCCCGCTCAGTTCGACTGTTTTGTTTGACCTCTTTTAACTTTTGCTTTTGCTCACTTCATTAATACGTTGGAAGCGCATGAACTCTTGGAAGGACGGCAACAGGTTCACTTAGCGGGTGGCTGTCCTCTTGGAGGAGAACTTTAAATTTTCACAATTGAATATTTAAAAAACAATTTTTAATTGTTTTCCCTTTTTCTAAATTAAAAATGGAGTGGAATTGGTAAATTAGACAAAAAAAAAAAAAAAAAATTCAGCCCGATGGTCGTTACCATTATCATGAGGTCAGCATTGAACGTGTTAATTTACTTTTATGGTTTATTTTTAGTGAAGTCTACTTCGATGATGCTCACGTTTTTGCCAACATCTTCAGTCTTTGCACAAAGACTTCTCTGAGCGTTTTGAGGATATTTTTATCTCCGAACGTTCCCCAATGGGCCATGAACCCTTTTGAAAATATTGAGACCGCAGCTGTTCAGTATCAGTAAGAATTGGTGGAACTTTCAACCACTGAAACTTGAAAAGGTGGTTTCTGGAATGTTAACAATCATAAGGATTTTGGCTGCAAAGAGACATTAGTAGCCTTTACCCGTGAGCTATCGTCAAATTTTTTTAAATCGTCTTCCCTCTTCCTACTTCGTCGAATGAGGATGACTTGCGCCTTCACTTTACAAAAAATATTAAACCGACCGTGAGAAAACTGGCTTTAAACCACTAAGAACAAATATCTAACTAACATATATTTTTAATGGTCCTTTCATATTTTGAATGAGACGAAAATGCTTTGCGTATTTATTTTTATTGCATCTAATTGCTTCCTTCATTTTTGGAGAAATTTTTTTTTCGCTTGTTTATTTCTATTTTATTTCATTATATTTTATTATTATTCTTTTAAAAACAAAATATTTTTAATCCTAGATTTGTTTTTTTATTTCTATATACGTCATTTTAATTCTAATAATGACTAATGAGGAAAAATATATCTTTTTTAACCGTTTTGTAAAATTTTGGAAGGAAAATATTTTAAACTTTAAATTTCGTTTCGCACCCCCTCACCTTTAATATAAAGGGGGGCGTTGGAAAAAAATTCACTCGTAAAGGGGGCGTTATCCGCGAAAAGGTTGAGAACCACTGCCTTAAACCATTACTTAATGCGTACAGACAATAGGTATCACATAAAAAACGAGCATTTCTATCTTTTTCTTCAAATGATTGAAGAAACATTTGACTTTGATGAACTTCGATTGAAAAACGAGGCAGTAGCATATATTGGCTTAGATTCATTCACCCCCCCCCCCCGCAAGTTTGATAACTGCACCTCCCACCCCCATTAAACTACAAAAGATATTTTCCCCATATAACTCATAGTGCTATTTTCCTGGAACGTGCGCCCTTAAACCTCGTGTCGATCTTCCTTTCCCTAATGCCTCGGGTTACAGGACAGATAGACTGCAGCTTTATACTCTCACAAACAAATATGCGAGGGCTATTCAGAAAGTAAGTTACGTTTTGGTCTAGCGCCGTAATTAGCGTGGCTACTGCTCAAATCTTGGTATGTGGGTGTGCAGCAACTTAGTAGGCATCTAGCCGTGCAAGTTAGAAGGTTATAGTGTCTCTCGTCCGGTTTTTACAGGCTTATGAATGAGGCCGCCATTGAAAATCCCGCCAGTTGTGAGGGAGGACAGTAATAAGGTTTTCATGGGCAAAAAAACTTAAATAAGCCCATAGAAATTTATCGGTGATTGTGTGAAGTTTACGGAAACAACGGGATTAGTGAAGGTGGCGTTCGCCAATGGTGTATAGGTTTCAAGAATGGACAAAGCAATGTTCACGATGAAGAGAAGAGTGGGCAGCCAAGCATTGTGACCGATGAACTGGTGGAAAAGATCAATGAAAAATTAGAGGAAACCGTCGTTTCACCATAACCGAACTTTCCTTCAGTTTTCCGCAAACCTCACGCACTTTATTGTACGAAATTGTTTCTCAAATGTTAGGCTACCATAAGTCTTGTGCCAGGTGGGTACCAAAACTTCTGACAGACCATCACAAGGGTCAGCAAATGGCTGCCTATTTGTCATTTTTGCAGGCCTATGAGCACCATGGTGATTCATTTCTTGATCGAATCGTAACGGGAGACAAGACTTGGGTGAAACACGTGACGTATGAAACAAAATTGCAGTCTATGGAGTGGGGGCACACACATTCTCCCAAAAAGCCACAAAAGAGTTTGCAAACGTTGTCTGCTACGAAGTTGATGGCAACAGTGTTCTGGGACAGAAACGGTGTGATTTTTGTCGATTTTCTGGAATGTAATGCAACAATAAACACTGAGAGGTATTGCCAAACATTGCAAAACCTAAGAAGGGCCATTCAAAACAAGCGAAGGGGGGAAACTCAGCTCAAAAGTGTTGTTTTTACACGACAATGCAAGACCTCACACAGCAAATGTCACACAGAATCTCCTTCAGACCTTCAAGAGGGAGGTTTTCCTCATCCGCCGTACAGCCCAGATCTTGCACCAAGTGACTTTCACTTGTTCCCAAAGATGAAGACCTGGCTTGCAACGCAGCGTTTTGATGACGACAACGATCTCCGAGCGTGCGTGACTGACTGGCTCAATACTCAGGCGGCGGATTTCTACGAGGAAGGAATATTGAAGCTCGTTCATCGTTACGATAAATGTCTCAATTTGTTTGGCGACTATGTAGAAAAATAGTATTTCAGTTGCTCTTTCACATGAATATAATAAAAACAGTTTCCTGTGCATAGTTTTTTCTTAATTCCAAAACGTAATCTACTTTCCTCAATAGCCCTCGTATATACTACTACTATATTAAATTGTGTATACATCACAAAAAAAATATTGCACCCCTGAATTTGCCAAAGGAGGACAAATTTTGGGATTTCAGGGTGAACTCGCATGACCTCCCTTCGGTGTGCAACTGGCGAGAAAGGAGCACATTGAATAAGTTATGACACACTACTTCACAAGAGAAAAAAAACTGCAACAATTAATAAGCTTTTGAGAATATAGTCTAATATTTTATGAGTTTTTGAAAAATAATAATGAATTAGGACATTTGAACAAATCAAATGAGAACTCAAATGCTTTACAAACAATTTTAATTAGTCACAAAAAATTGATAAGTCACCAATAAAAAATGTAGGGAATGAAATTTAAATGAATGAGTTATTTAGCATCATACTTATCATAACGAGGCAATAAAAAAAACATTTACACGAAAAATTTCATACAAAATTACCTCAGCTTTTTCCTTTTCTTTTTTCAGATTTTCAGCTTGCTCAAGTAATTTCAAAGATTCTTCTAAATTGCCATTTATCCCTAAATTTTCAGCTTTTGAAAGAGTTTCATCAATTTTATCAGACAATATCTGAGTTTTTTGCAACTATAAAGAAAATAAAGGAACACAAAATGAGTATATAAGGGAAGGTATGAAATATGCATATAAGCATAATACATAAAAAATAAAATAATAAATTATACTGCATGGGAAAAAAAATTGAAAATGCTTCTGAAATCATTCTTGCTAATTCTCACATACAATTAATCATTGAGTCCAGAAATTAATTTAAACCTCATTCTACTTCATGCAAAACTAATATTAGTTTAGATTTAATCATTTGCCAATAGACAGTAATCATAAAATAGAACAGCAGTATGACTTTGCTTATTGTAAACCAAGAATTTTGTTCTCAATTAAAACTTACCACATGTATTCAAGCAATTTATGCATTACAAATAAAATATTACATCATTTTTTAAAAATAACTCATTTCTGTTTTATTTTCTTTCTTTTTTGTATGCAAACATAAAAGCTATGAAACTTCTTTTTAAATACAACTACACACAGTAGCCTAAAATTATCAAAAGTCCCGCTTTAAAGAAACAAATTAATGGTAATATAAACCTCGTTGATTGAACCTCTTTTGTTCTTGAAGAAGTAAGTTAAATCTGTTAGTTAAAGTGTAGTATGTTTAATTATGCTTTGAACCTATCTTATTGGCCCTAACAATTAATTGGTTAAATGGAAATTAATGGTAAGTTAAAGCTGTTAGTTAATTTAAGTATGTTTAATTATGCTTTGAACCTATCTTATTGGCCCTAACAATTAAATGTTTAAATGGAAATTATTCATAACAATACTAAAAGTAATAAATGCAATAATTATTTGTTGAAAGACAAACCGGTCTTAAAAAGTCAAATCAAAGTACATTTTGTAGGAAATTATGAGCATTTAATTTACTTACTTTGAATGCCTCTTTAGCATTTAACATTTCTTGTGTGCCAGCAAGCCTGAGTTTGGCAACTTGAGTGCGTCTCTCACTTTCAGCAATAAAACTTCTTAACTGTTTCACAGCCTAAATTCAATTATAGAAGTTAATAATTTCGAAGAAAGTTTAAACATATTCTACAACTGCTGCCTGATTTTAAGTTCAGTAAAAATTAAACATACGGTTGTAAATACTTACTTTTAGCTTCCGAGGAAAAAAATATACAATTCATGAATGGATCTCCAAACAAAAGTGAACTTTTTTAAACTAGGTATTTATGTTTAAATTATATTGCATTACTAACTAGATCAAAAAGTCATTTAATATGTAAATCAAGAAACAAGCAGGCTAAGGAATAACTAGTTTTTCTATGAAGTATGACCTACAGCATTTTCACAATTTATAAATTTTCAGAGTAGGACCTCCTTTTAAATCTTCTTTAATGTTTTAATGAATTTCTAAATGCAAGGTTGAATATTTACTCGATGATAGGGTTAATCTTGTCCTTCATAACAACAATTCCATAGTAAATTAAGTTTTTACATGTTATCTCACCTCCTCCTATTTACTAATATAGTGCATAATTCTCTTTTTTTTTTTTTACCATTTTCAATTTGAATCTTTTGAAAGTTGGGAGAATTGCAAGTGAAGAGCAATGTACTAAGGAACAAACATGCAAAGAAAGTTGCATGTAAATATGTTTCCTCACAAGGTCACAAAGAACTTGTATTCAGGAGAAAGAATTAAAGTAACTTTATTTAACATATGGCATCATTTCATGCTTTCATGGAATGCATTTCTTTTAATATCCTAACGTTCCATGCATCATCCAAAGTGATAACACATTCATGTGAAACTTTATAACCGATTTTTACAAATACTTTTATTGTCAGTCACTCTAAACCAGATCCAGTCTAAGCATTCAGATTTTAAGAATAGTTTGGTAACAGTACTTATGTATGGAGTAACAATAAATAAATCCATCTAATTTTTGCATCATAACACAACCATATAGATATTTTGCGATAATTTTTTCAAGAACTACTTCTTTATAACAAAAAAAAAAAAAAAAAAAAACTTGTAAAATTTTACAATATGTCTGTACAAGGTTCATTAAAAAAATATTTTTAAATCAAATATATTTTAGGTTCAAAAAATAATGCTATTAAGTAACCAAACGTAGATAAAATAACAAGCAGTAAAAGATTTAAAATTCTTTTAGAATGTTTTTTCTCATATGTAAAAATTATGAAACATGAAAAAAAAAAAAAAAAAATGCTTGTAAATGCTAAGCAAGATTATATGGGCAATTTTATTTTCTCACCAGTGTTAAATTATTTGAACCTAAATAATGTAGTCAAAACACACATGTAAAAAACAAGCTACAATAATTTGGATAAATTAAGAGTGAACTAAACACATTGCTTAGAAGCAAGATATTCTCAGAGTAAAAAAAAAAAGTATGTACTGTTAATTAGTTTCAATTTCAGACTTTCACTCTGACAACAAAACTATAATTTTGCTTATAACTGATAGGTGACAGGAAAAAGTTATATATTTAAAAAATTTGGGTTCTACATGTGTAACTATTTAATAAAAAAAACACTGGGTTGAAAAAGATTTTGTCAGTTTACCAACATAATTTAAATTAAATTTTACAGACATGAAATTTAAATAAAAGGTCAAACCTCCTCTTCAAAGTAATACTCTTCTTTTTTTCTGGCACTTTCATAATCTGCTCTAAAAGCTACATCATGCACTTTAGGGCATTCTCCTAACCCACACCGCTAAAAGATAAATGAATTTAATTTATGTAACAAGGGAAAACCGCAAAATGTCTAGTAAAGAAAAAATAAGAACTTGATACATTCACTTACTGTAGCAGACAAAATGTCATATGGACAACAATTCAACAAGAAACTTTTACAGACTTCTGAACTATAGAACATAAGCTTCTTCTTTCTATGGTCTTCTCCTAGAACAAGTTAGGAAGAACAAAACTATGGTAGTTAACTTTTTAAATTGAAGACGTAAACATCTTGTTAAAAACTTTTATATCTGTAGTTGCAATGCAAGTTACAGAAACAAATTCCTTGTGTTTTTCTGCAAGAAATTCTATATTAACTCAAAAATTCGAGGAAATTTCAAGAGCGTTTAAGCTGTTCCAAAAAAAGAGGAAAAGTTTGTTTTTGTGTGAGCATAGAAATAGATTAGTTCCAAGTTATGTTATTAAATGTGCACATTCATTTAATTCAAACAAATATTATTTTCATTCTTGAAACAGAAAACAATCATTAATAAAAAGTTAGCAACGTATCTTAATACCACTTCAGTTTACCAATTATGACTCAGATTCCAGCAGTGAAACTCTAGTTTATATGAATGAAACTAATTTAAGAAACATTTAGAGGGAGGATTTTTTTTTTTTTTTTCTTTTTTTGAGGTGTTCTGTATTCAAAGAATATTCTCACTTGAGGAACGATTTAGTGAACAGAAAGGAGTAAATTAGGGGGGGGGGAGGGGGGCTGACAAACTAAGTTAAATTCTAAACAAAAATTAAAAAAATCTATAACAAATACTGTTTGAAATTCTTTGGGGTTCTTTTATGACAAGTAGTCGAAGTTATGTTACTCTTAAAACAAAACTTCGCTTTGAACAAAACAAGTAGAATCAAGTAGCTTCTTCTTTTGTTAAATGAAGAGAAAAGCAAATTTATATTTAAAAAAATAATAATAATAATTGATCTTTTCCAGAACAAAAAGAAAAAATTTCATTATCCATAAGACATTTTTTATGAGAATGTTTACAGCACTCGCTAAAAATAATTATTCCACAAGGGAATACGTGAATTCTTTAAATTATTCTGTAGAGAAGTTGAAATGAAAAGAGTGAAAAACGCATCATTAAGTTACCATTACGACAGGTTCCCATTAGTTCATCCAACATTAGTCGCATTTGTTCGTGTGCAGACATTCTTATTCAACTAATCTTCAAATAAAATCTTCGGCAAGAAAGTCCACGCACATAACCAAACGAATCAAACCAAAGCATGCGCACCTGGAAAAAATAAACAGCAATTAGAGCAATCACCATAGAAACAGATTACTGCCAGAAACTGAAAAATGTTTAAGGAACGGTGTCAAAATTTGAAACACGTACGAAATATCGAAGATGAGAGCTTATATTTCCTTTAAACTACATTAAAGCTATATTTATCTCTGCATTTCTACTAAAATAAGTTTAATTTCTTCTTTAATACTGATATAACTCGTTTTAAAGTCCCGATTTTTCCCTGCATCATACTCCATGTAATCCCATGGATCCATATAATACATTTCAGTATTACTACGAGGATGAACGGCAACATCTCTTAACGGCCGCTCTTAACAGCAGCAGTCGTGTTTTCAATTTCAGCGGCATCGCCATCGCCGCATTAAATAGCGTTTTTAACAAATTTAACTAAACATCGGTAAGTTTCCATTTTTTCTTTTTTAAATCTGTTTCTCTTACATATTTTTCAACTGCGAAGAAGTACTTTGTGCAGACGTGTGCTTATTTCATATTTGCATAGTCGGTGTTGCTCAGCACGTGGTAATTTTCGGACGAGCAGTGAGCACTCTATTTTTTCCAACTGTATCTTCATTTTTTTTTTTTTTTTTTTCAATTTTTCCCCCAACTACATAAATGGTTTATCACCTTGATCTTCAAAGTTTTGGAACCACAATTTGTACTTGCATGTCAGCATCATTAAAAAAAAAAAAAAAAAAAGCTATACATTTGTTATAATAATAATGATGAACCTGCTCTTATTGCAATGCTATCTTGATCAGTAGATTATACGAAATTTTTGTTTTGGTTGAATTCAAATAAGCTAGCCTTAGATGTTTATAATATCTTACTATATATGGTGTAATACTTCAGGGGAAGGGGTTTAAGATTTTGCCCCATACCCCATATAGTTGAATGAGATCTTTTCATAACTTGCCAGCAAAGAATTGTTCAACTAAAGCTGAACGATTTTAATTCGGTAGCTTAGTGTTGACTCAATTTTACAGTTAGTACAGTAAAAAAATCATTGTTTGTAGCCTTCCCCATTTAGTCGTTCCCATTTTACCTCTTTAAATCTTGGGCAGGGAGAGTGGGTACATTTCGGGTCTAAAAGAGTTGGTTTTAAGATCATTGAAAATAGGTCCTAGTTTTGAGCTTTCTAACTTTGTTCCTGCAATTAATGTATTACTCAGGCCTTCATTCTAATTGTTTCTTGCTTTTTAAATTAGATTTCTATAATGGGTGAAGAAAATATTACTAAGAATGAAGCAAATGAAGAAGTGAAAGATATTTCTGATTTAGAAGCCAAGATCATACGTCAAGTTGAAGTAAGCTCTTTTAATTTGTTATCAATTGCTCTATAACTCAGAAATTTCATTGTATCTTCCACTATACTTTTTTAAATATATGCAGAAATCAATCTGTCCTGAAATTTTTGTTCTGATATTTTCTAAAATTTTAAAAGGTTGTTGGCTGTGTGAAGTTTTAACTATGTTTTTGAAATTTCATTCATTTTAAAATTTTTTAGAAAGCTTGTTTACTTTCTCGGTTGTCCTTTTGCTTTTCTGGAAAGGCCATTAAGAAAGATCTGTAAAATGCATCCTTCTTCTAAAATAATTGTCCAAATATGGCTCCATTTAGTTAATGCACTATTAATCTCTTAATGTAGTGGCGTGCATAACTCCCGCAAAGCCAGAGGTCCTCCTCCCCTCTCTAGCACACAATCCAGGATTATAGGCATAGATATAGGTGACAGGTATGACACTGTTTTAAATTTTTAGAGAAAGCTTCCAAAAAAATGTTGTTATATTTTTTAATGGATTTTTCTCAACGCGTGACACAGGGTCATATTCTTAGTTACCACCCGTTTTTGTGACTAAGGGGACCTGATACTGATGAACTAATCACCTTCATCCACTTGCCCCTTTAATTTGTTCAAATCGGAATGTTCATTTAAAAGTTATTAGGGGGAGGGGGACAGAGAAACAGACCTACCGACGCACAAATTCCCCATCTCAATACCCTACTTTCCGATTTTTAATTTTTCGATATTTATTTTACTTTTTTGTTTCGTTTTGACTTTGTTTTGGACTTGGCGATATTTTTTAGATGCATGAAGCCACTTTTAATACTTTTTTCGTCTTTTATTTTTAACGGGAAAGTAGGCTAAAAAACGGTCTCTTGAAATTCAGAACGTCTGGTAACCCTGCACACAACCCACATATTGTAGAAAGACCTAGTGTACTAATTGGGCATTGTAGTTGTCATAAGTTCGGTAACTAGCGAGCAATGAACCTAGATTCCTGTCTATAAGCACAAATTTGCTTAATTAATACTTTTGAAGAGTAAAAATGCTAATTTGGAGCCTATTAATGCATATGGCTTTTCATTAACGATTAAACTTTTTATATGATTCTATAAATAATCTTCATCATGTTAAAAGCTGAAAAGCATATTTTTTTCTTTATTTGCTATTATGTTTAATGTTTATAAATCTTTATTTTAGTATTATTTTGGAAACTACAATTTGGCCAGAGACAAATTTTTAGGAGAACAGATTAAACAAGATGATGGCTGTATCCTTTCAGAGAAATTGAAATGCATTTCCTATATATCTATATTTAATGGAGTAACTATGTTTGTTTTTGAACAGTTCTTTGGAATAGTGAATTTTTGTTTTTACAATGTTCAAGCAAAGTTTTCTATTCTACAAACATGTCAGTCATTTTGTAAAAGTATATTTTAGTAATTTTAGAAGCTTGATGACATTTTAAAAATAATCTCCTTGCTACAAATTAAATGAAATATTACTCTTAACAATGAAAGAAATTAAGTGCATAAATAAAAAGCATTAATCAGAAATGTAGAGGACTAAATCAGTTGTTTGAAATCATTAACCAAACTCTTGATTGTTTGTCCATTGCTAGCATTATTAATTAGAGCTTAGGATACAATAAAACCTTTCCATGTAGAAACTCATAGTGATCTTTTGCCTTTAAAAGTAGCATACTTATGTTCTGTCATGAAGTTTTTCATGGTCCTTTTATCTGATAAGCTATCTGAGCTCATAAGAAAAGTAAAGACACTTATGCTTGGTTAAAAACCAATTTGCAGAATTTCATTTGAGGTGCTCTCCAAAGTAGGGTTAACCAATTGTTTTATACAGACTTTCACATTGTTTCAGAAGAACTCTTGTGATGGTGAGGAGGGATTTATTAGATCAATATGTCAGTTCAGTGTTTTTAAAGCAAAAGATTTAGGATGCAAGTTAAGTGGGAGTTTTTTTTTTTTTTTGCAGTTTTGTTAATTTTTTAAACGTTTTAGATACAAATAAATTTTACAAAATAATTGCATTTTTTGTAGCACAAAATTTAGTTCACACACACAATGTTTTTTAGCACAAGAAACATTTAATTTATTTGCTGAAATAAAAGATGCAACTCATTATTTTGCATTGATGATAAATAATTATTTAAAGATAAATCGAAATTACATAGGAGATTTTTTTTTTAATGAATTATTTATTCAATGATGAAAAATGATCAAAAAAGCTTTGTGCTGAACTATAATTGAAGTTAAAAATCAACGTAAATAAAGCACAAAAAAGGTAGAAAGTACAGCAAATAGCTATTTCAAGGCTACAATGGAGCCCCTTCCTCAGTGCAAGAAGCTCAGCAAACAACATGAAAGCTGTAAGAGAACTGAGCGCGAAGCACGTGCGCCCCGGTATTTATAACAAATGGGCCAGTGCGTATGAACTCACGACAGGGAGCGGGAAAACAACCGACCAATCAGCGATCAGCGAAACAGCCAGGAGAACGAAGAAAAGGGGGAAGACAGCAAAGGAAAGTAGGGGAAAGAAAAAAGCGCGGGAGAAAGCACTAGAAGACGAAATTATAAAAATTGCTTCCAGATGTCAGGGAAAAATGGAACACTGGAAAAATCATTCACCAGAGAATGGGGATTTTTCCAAATATAGTAAGCTTCCCAAAAATCGAGGTCATAAACTGACGAACATTTACAAATAATTCTAGCCGAAGAAAAATCAAAGCAGTGACCAGAAGTCCAACAATGCTGAGCAATGGAAGAGCGTGCTAGTTCTTTATGTTTAACATAATTTTGATGCTCTTTCAGACGGTGCTTAAGAGGCCGCTTAGTCTGGCCTACATAGCTAAGTCCGCATTTGCAAGAGATGCTATAAATGCCCCAGTTGCTTTGGCAATCAATGGGATGCTTCAAGTTTGTAAACTTAATTTTGTTCACAGGAGAGAAAGAAATATCGAAACCAAACTTTTTCAAAATCTTTGCAACTTGATGACTTATTTTTGGATAAAAAGGCAAAACAATGGTGTAACCAACCTTAGAATCGGAAACCTTGCTAGAATGAGAGGGCTTTATTAGCCTATTATATATAGAATCAATAATCTTGGGCGAGTAACCCCGATCAAGAGCCACAGCTTTTAAATAAGAAAGCTCAGTATTTAAAGAACTGGATGAAGAACAGATATTCAAGGCACGAAACACAAAAGCCTTAAATGAGGCCAACTTTTGGTTTCGAGGATGAGAAGAGTAGTTGTGAGGAGGTAGTGTAACAGCAAAGGGCTTTCGATACACTGAAGTCATAAAATCGTTATTACTTTTAGTAATCAAAACGTCCAAGAATGAAAGAGAACTTTCAATTTCCATTTCAATAGTGAATTGGATGCAAGGATCGATAGAATTAAGAGTGGAAAGTAAAAGCTCATTATTAACTTGGTTTTGGTCAAGCAAAACAAAGCAATCGTCAACATAACGAACATAGAACGGAAACTTTATGGTTTCAAAAAGTTTTACCTCAAAATAGTGCATATAAATGTCACTTAAAATAGGGCTCAAAGGGTTACCCATCGCTAAACCTTCGGATGGGTGGGGACCCTTTTGTGCTTTATTTACGTTGATTTTTAACTTCAATTATATTTATTCAATGGTATACTAATGCAATACTCCCGTTTGTTCTAAAGGTAATACAGGGTTCCCACGGGCCTGAAAAAGGCCCTATAAAGGCCTGATTTTTGAGTTTGATTTTTAGGGGCCCCTAAAAAGGCCATATATTTTATCAAAAGCCCTAAAAATGATTCAAAGCCCTATTTTTTTTTTTTAAAGAATTTGTAAAAATTCTAAGTACGCATCTCGCTCCCTTCCATTTTTTCTCGATCGTCGTAACACAGCGTGGAGATTCAAGGTCGCAGATCAAGGTGCAGGGTTCGTACTTCCTTAAGAAACCCTTAATTTTATCAAGCAAAATTAAGGTCCCTAAAAAACCCTTAAAAAGTCCTTAATTTTGGAAAATTTTCTTTAATTTTCAAAAGACTGTTTCAGGTTTTTTTTCTTTGTTTTTCCTCCACGCATTAAAAGCTGGAGTGAGAAGTCTGACCAGAGGAAGTTCGGGTCCGTTAACAGACCCTTTACAAAAGTACGATCAAGCAAAGCGGACCCTTCACAAAAATACGATCAAGCAAAACGGACCCTTCACAAAATGCTGATCAAACAAAAACGAACATTTCACAAATTATTCATTCAAAAAGCAAATCTGAAATCAAAATAAAACATAGCATATTTCCATGTAAAAGCCCATAATTTTTCGGTCTTTTCTGAAGTTAAAGAAGGGAATCGCTTATCTGCCAATTTTGCGAAAAAAAAAAAGTCGCACACTTCCTGCCTGTGATGCTCTGGCAAGTGATAAATCTTTAATGTAAAATGTATCGCTTTCTGTTGGTTTCTTTTTAAGAAATTAATAACTTTAAAAAGGTAGTTATTTTGTTTTAATAGTTCTACTTGTTTGTTTTATCATATGTAAATCAAAATGGCTTACTGCAGTATTGCTGTTATAGATTTCTCTGGAAATGCAGAGTAAGGATTTTTCTCCCAGCTCATGACTTAAACAAAAAGGAAATAATAATAATAGCAATTATCTGCGAAATGAACTTGGAACTGCGAACAGATAGCTAAGGGTTGGAGAAAAAATAGGATTGCTTCTGATAGAGTGACCAGCTATTTAAAATTATTGCCATCTGATGTCTTTGGTGCGACGTTTTGACCTTATTTTGGCAGAAAATTATCAAGATTTTTTCTTGTTAGATGCTTACAGGGGTGGTGTTTCAGTAATATTCAGGAATTAATGTATTTTTTCATCTGTTAATGTTGGAAGTCTGGTATTGTCTGTTTTGCTACGCCTCCCTACTTCCGCATTTTCCCCTCCGAATTTTTGGCCAATATGTCGGTGATTATTAATGACATTCATCATATAAACCTGATGAAATGTATTCTAAAATTATTTGACTTTAATAAATTATTTTATTTACCGTTTTTATACTTCTGATGCTTTCATTTTGAAAAATGTGATCTCTTTGCATCCGATATGAAAATCGAATTTTTCTTATTTTTCAAGCTAATTACTCTTTATTAGGAGGCAAATAAATGAAAATTCGCTTTATTTTTTTGTTCAGATCCTTATTTTAAGTTTTTTAAAGCAAAATTAACTTTTATGAGTCTAAATGTTAAACGCTGAATGGATCGTTTCATTTTATCTTTACATTAATTGTGTTCACAGAAATAAAATATGTTTATCATAGACCTTTAAAATGCAATTTAAATTTTTTTTTCCAAAATAAATCCTTTTATATACCGTTTTTATGCTTTTGATGCCATCACTTTGAAAACTGCAATCTCTTTGCATCCGCTACAGGAATCGGATTTTTGCATTTTTGTTGTTTCATTCGCTTTTTTAAGAAGAAAATAAATGAAATTTATTTTTATTTTTTATTAAATTCGAAAATTTTAAACGAAATCCCGTATTTTTTAAGAGTTGCTTCTATCAGAAAATAAAATACTGAATCGATCCTTTTTTTTTTCAATTATTTTAAGATTTTAAACATCTTCAGTTCATATTTAGTATAATTTTACGTAATTTTGGATTTAAAAAAGAGATTGATACATCTGGGAGGCCACAAAACCTCCCACCTAAAAATTTCTATGATGCAATTCCATTGAAATTTTTATTATCCACAATTGATAAAATTTCCATCGAAAAAAATTAAGAATAATTAGTGAAGGAAAAAAAAAACAAGTTAAAAATGTACAAATAAAACAACATTCAAAATGAATTGAAATTAACCCATTAATGCCTAGCGTCCCTTTTTAGGGACGGTCCAAAAAGTGTGTCTGAGTGAACCAAAAATGAACATTTCAACCAAATAATAGTGTTCAATGATTACTTTGGTGTTGTTTCAATTCATTATCAACAGATTGCAGCACACAACCGTTGTAAAGTGTGTTCTGTAGCCGTTTTATTGTGATCTTCATCAAGGATTACATCTTTCACAATCTCAAAAACAAGAAGCTGAGTTTTTAAAATGATTCCCAGCTTCCCAGTTTGTGTTAATTGCTGATTTTGTTTCCTCTTATAAAATGTCTTTTTAAATATTATATCATAGGCAGAAAACAATTTTAGTAAAAAAAGTATGTACCCTCTGGGGTCTATCGTAACATTTAAGGACGATTTTTCTTTCCTTAATAAAACAATTATTTTTTACATAATATTTTTGAAATTATTTTTCCTGTCCGTTAAACACTGTTCGTAACCAGCATACAAAATATCTTTGGAAAAATAATGTCAGGCATTATGGCTTAAGAACAAAGATTTAAAAGGACCTAAGCATGTAAATAAGCAACATTAGTGTTAGCGTATTTAAGCAATGGTAAAAAATAAGGTCAATTTAGTAAAAAAATATTTGAAAAAATGATTAATGCATTGAAAATGAAATAACAGTAACAAATATAAACAAAACAATCCTAAACTTAGAAAAGTTGGCCAGATTAATAGTAAATTCAACGAGTAAAAAGATTAAAGAGCTTAACTCTAGAAAAGCATAGACGATGTCGTTTGTTTATCCTATTTGTAGCGTTTTCTATAGTTACTTTCCGTTCCCAATTCAGAATGGTAGTCTCTTAATCATTCATTGTCATTTGAATCAGAGTCCATTGCGAATCTCTCTGCACTTTAAATTTTAATGTACTCGTAAATTTGAAATTGTGTTCCTAAAGCTGTTTAAATATTTTCCTATGAGTCCTTAAAAAAATTTGGGAGTCCTTAAAAAGTCCTTAATTTTCATTTTTAAAAATGAGTATGAACCCTGAGGTGAGACTTATCGGGCTTTAGCCAAGCCTGTGGTGTGAGGGTGAGCTTTTATTGGGTATCGTTTTCCGTGACGTATACGTGGCTCCTGGCACAGCCATCTTAACACAAGTATTTAGAAGGCTGTGCTCCTGGTTGCAAAGAAAAAAGACAAAAAATAAAAGATAATAATAAATCTGCTGAACAGCTGAACTTGTTATTTTATGGACGTTCTTCGACGATTGTTGATACGTAGTAGCGTGGGTCGATTTTGCACGGCGAGTTGAAATAGCGTTCATTTCTGTTTTCTCTTCGTATCTTGTTTGCAGTGGTGCAAACAAGATACGAAGCGGCGTATCTTGTTTGCACCACGGAATACATACGAAGCGGCGTATCTTGTTTGCGCAGCGTGGCTCAAATTGCGCCACTGCTGCGCCAAATAAAGAATCTTGCGCCATCCTGCTCCCAAACGCACTTTTAGATCGAAATTGCGCCTGACTGCGCCAAAACGACCGTTTTTCTAGCGAATATCGCGAAAAAGTGGCATAACTTCTGCTTTTGTTAACCGTACGTTATGACGGTTGCTATGGCGAAATTCTGAACATGTGTGTCGCGAAAAATATTCTCCTTATCTGAAATTTCAATCCTTTTGCATCTTGCAAAATTTTTGATATTTTTCACAATCCAATATTATTTTGACATATGCTACCTCAGCTCAACTTATTTTATATTTTATTTTGAGAAAAAAGTAATTTATTTTTAGAAGCTTGTCAACATCTAGCATTTACGTCGCGGACGAAGCTTCCTCTGTTGAAGATTTCAATCCAAATGCATCTTGCAAACATTTTAATATTTTTGACAATGAACCGTTATTTTGACAATAGATACCTTCCATTAGCTAATTTTAGCTTATATTTTGATAACAAACAATTTATTTTTTCTATTTATATACCTATTAATTTTTCCAAGCTTGATTTTAATAAGCATTAGGTTCTCCATTGCTTCATTTTTTGGAAAACAATTAAAACAATCAAGCACATAATGTTTAATTATGATTTTGTACTGAAAGGCAGTATTTTGAAAAGTTGAATTTGTAAAATTATAATTTTAATAGCTTAAAATAGAATTTTCCATGCTACTAGCAGCAGTGCTCCCATTAGGTCATTAAAGGAAAGATAAAATATTGATGTGTTGTACAAAATTCAGAGATACTTTATGGCAGCACATAATTATCTCATTCTACTGTGTAGAAGTTCTAAAGTTTTGTAACCAGCACATATTTAAGGCATTAAAAGCAGAGAGACAAACAAATTAAATGTGAAGCAGTATACGATAGTTACACAAGAAGCTTAATCCAATCAAGAGTCATCAGATTTTTTATTAAATTTAGCAAACCAACGACTAAAGTCAGCTGTTAAGAACAATGTCTTGTCTGAAATCGAGTTGCAAAATGGATTTTAGAAGATGCAGAGAAGTTATGAATGAGAAAGAGAAAGAACAGTAGAACAAAAAGAAACGAAGTTAAACTTTTAAATTAAGGTTTTTCAATTTTTAGCTCACAAAATCTAATTTTGCGCGATAAAACATAAAAAAACTTTAGTTTACTTTTCAAGCACAAAGGTAGTTAGTTCCTCAATTTTAAGTTAAAGCGCATTGTTAACAAAAGAATATCCAAATGTTATTGATAATTATGCAACTAAAAAACCAAAAAATGTCTAAATTTTTTATATTGTCGTGGAAGTTTTAAACCAAACGTTTGCATTTCATATTTGACCACCACGAATGCGCTCCTAGGTGGATAGGATTTTTTTCTTTTATATAGGCCTAGAGTCTGCTTGTTAATCCTTGAATTTTATAAATTGAAGTGTGTGTCATATTGTACTACATTTAAATGGTTTAAAAGGAACTGCTACAATTTTATTTAAAATTTGTTCATAAAATTTTTGGCGTGAGTGTAGTAGCTGTATAGTACCCGTTGCTCGTTTCTTAAGCTGCTTTAAAAATGTAAAATGATACATAACTGGTAATAAAATGTATATGGGAGTTGAAGCTTTGCTGTTTATAGAAATGAATATATTGTGCAAGAACATAATAGCTATGTTTTTCGACTAACTGATAAGCTTTTCCTTTAAAAGTTAGTTATTCAGCAGAAGTACGACTACAAAACGTCAAGTGGCCCTATATATTCTGGAAAATGGGCCTAAAAAAGGCCATATAAAGGCCCTATTTTTTAATCTGCTGAGAGGGTGGGAACCCTGTAATAGTTCTTTTAAAAAAAAAGAAACAGTCTGAAATGTAATCTAGTAATAAAATTTGTTTTGGTGTAGTGTCGGCTTAAATTCAGTTTAAAATTGCATTCTATTTGGTACTAGTATTCTAACTAGGATCAGAAGGTAAATTCTAAGTTCCAAACGTATTTGAGCCTTAAGTAAAACAAAAAATATTTTTTCCCCAATATTTTTATGGCTAAATTTTTTTAATATTCCATTTATTTATAATAATATAACAGTTGTAAATATCATAGCCATTTTATTCATACTGGCTGTCTTCTAGAAACAAATGTAAAAATAGAAAATTTTGAGATTAAAAGTTTTGTGATCTTTTTAACTACAGTCGAACTTCCATATATCGAACTTCTAGCAAATTCACATGTTCATTACATAGAAAAACTTTATATATATCGAAAAAATCTCCATATATCGAATTTTTTTGGAAGCGTAATTGGAGATTTTATTCCACTTTTAGACATTTTATCTCACGAAAGATGAAAGTCAGGAGAAAAGGGAAGGTCAGAAAAGGTCACTGCAAACCCCACTGTCAGCTGTAGATAAACTGGACCCCTGGAGTGGACAAACACGTTGTTTGTCCATTCTGGAATTCCCGGATTATCCCCTCCCACGTCATTTTCGAATTTTGGATGCAACCTGTCCTGTAGCAAAACCAGTTTCTATCTACCCCTTTTGTTTGCTGATGATTCCTCTCTCTCCATGATTAGTTTCAGCGAAAATTGTTTTAACTAGTGCTGTGCCAATTCAATTTGATTTTGTTTTCCCTCTCGATTTACAATGTCAAAAAGAATGTGATCGTTGCAACTATTCTTTGGATTACTGTTTTTCAATAAGTATGTATAATATTCATTAAATTTTTCATATTAGTTCATTTTTAATTCTTAACTTTCATCAAATATGATTAGCGTATACAGGGTGTCCACTCCAATCGTGGACCAATAGCTAATTTCTAAACCGTTAGAGATAAGCATATAGTTCATTTAGGAAAAAATCTCCAAATTATGAAAGGAATTTTGGGTCTATTCAATGTTTTTCAAAAAATCAAATTTTGAAAGAGTTACGAAATTTAAATTTTTATACAGCCCCCAGTCCTATCAATCATATTTAGTAAAACATTCTTGACACTGTAACGTTTAAAACTTAAAAAAAAATCACTGTTCTACGACAAAAATTGACCGAGTTATGACGTTTTGAAAAATCAAGATTTTGCATTATTTCATGACGTCATCGAGAGATCACTTAAGGGACCGTACGCGAAATCCTTCAAAATCTTGATTTTTCAAAACGTCATAACTCGGTCAATTTTTGTCGTAGAGGAGTGATTTTTTTTTAGTTTTAAACGTTACAGTGTCAAGAATATTTTACTAAATATGATTGATAGGACTGGGGGGCTGTATAAAAATTTAAATTTCGTAACTCTTTCAAAATTTGATTTTTTGAAAAACATTGAATAGACCCAAAATTCCTTTCAAAATTTGGAGATTTTTTCCTAAATAAACTATATGCTTATCTCTAACGGTTTAGAAATTAGCTATTGGTCCACGATTGGAGTGGACACCCTGTATATTAGTAATGGAGTTTCATGTGTGAAATTTTGCTTCAATTTCAATGTTTCCGGAGTAATTTTCAAAAAACTGAGGTCCTTTCTATATATCAAAATTTCTATATATCGAATTTTTTTCCGACAATTTGCTACTTCGATATATGGAGGTTCGACTGTATGTCATGTCCAAAAGTTGGGCCACTATGCATGTACATATTTTTATTGAGTGGAATTTTTTTGAAACATTGTACGAATTCTGACTCTTACACAAACCCTGATATACTATTTGTAACTATGTACTAATGTGGGGAACTTTGATTTAGTGAAGTCATTTACTGTTTAAAAATGTGTATTTTGTTATAAATCTTTATTTTCCTTAATGTGTGTAGGGGTTCCAATGGAAACCATGGTTAAATTCAAGCGTTTAAAGGTAATGTGCAATGAGTAATCGTATTCTGTTACTTAAATTATTTTTTAGGCAGGTGTTATCGACCCGACCACCGGATACGTAAAGGAGCATCGGCAACCTCTGGCGCATGCGCAGAGAGAGATTGGTCGAATCTGATTTCGAGAGACGACCGATCGGATCTAATTTCGAGAGCCGACCGATAAACACTTCCTGCGATCGGAGGAATAATGTGCGACCGACCGCGCAAAGTAACAGATGACTTAAGCTATGCGAACGGTTGTTTAGTAAGAATAAAATTGATATTGAAACGAAATACGCGATCTGCAATTGTACTTCAAACAATATGTAGTTATTCATTGCGACGTATCGACGCAATCGGTCTTTTCGTATAGTGAAGCATTATTATAATTCAATCAGAACTTAAATTATTCACATGAAGTTCGTGGCTTATGGCGACAAACGTTCATATAATAGAGCTCCGACGACATGGCTAGCGCTGCTGCGATTTGACAAACAAAAAATTTGATTTAAACAAAAAAAGAAATTTTAGTTAATTACCTCTTGAGAGAGAATCCGAAATGCAAAAAAATCCCATTCCAATGGCGGATGCAAAGAGATCGCGATTTTCAGAATAAACGCATTAAGCAAACAACAGAAAAGAAAAAAAAACAGCATATAAAAGTAAAATTGTTATAATTTACATTTTAAAGCTCCATGATAGACTTATTAATAGCAATCAACGTAATTGACGAAAAATTTAAATTAAATGATTTCAATTTTATTTTTTTGATTCTCATAGGAAACACTGTATTTCGCTTGAAAATTTTCAATTTTAACAGATATAAAAATGCATTTTACTTATTTTCTCTTATCAAAGCAAACAAACATCAAGAATCAGAAAAATTCGATTCTGAAACCTGATGCAAAGAGATGATTGCATCATTTAAAATGAAGGCATCAAAAGTATAAACACAGCAAATAAAGCAATGTATTAACTCAAAACAATTTTAGAATGTCATTTTAACAGGTCTAGATGATGTAAATCATAAATAATTATTGACATAATTGTCGAAAATCTGGATTAAGGGAAAAAAAAATTCGTATGTGGGAAGATAACAGCATAGCGAAAAATACTGGATTTCCGGTTTTAACACACGAAAATATGCCAGAATTGAGGAATTAAGACCCAAACACAATTGCCCCTGGGGTTAGTGGTAGAAAAAGAAAAAAATGTATTAACATGAGCAGGGGTGATTGTTTTCCGGTATTTTCATGATCGATGTGTTCGCCATTTCCCCACGAGGAGCTACCACAAGACGAATGGTCAGCCGAATGAGGAGAATAGAGATCCTACCGTTGAGTTGTTGGGATCCGTCCGTTGAACGGGTAGCATCTGCGCACGCGCAAATGTATGGGTCGAATCCGGAATGCGGACCCGACGGTCGGTTCTTTAACCACTGCGTATTTTTTAATGTGCTAGTAGTATGCCTAGAAATTTCCAGCTTAATCCGATACTTTTAAACTTTTTGTGATATTTTATTTTGTTTGTATGTAGTTGTATAATTGGATTTCTTTCAATTCTTGTTTATAATTAAATACTCATGTATTCTGCCATGGAAACATAAAAGGTAGTAATCTGCAGTTATGTGTTTTTAATTTATTTGAAAAAAATAAATATTAGATTCCATACTAACCACGGCAAAAATTGCTCAAATTTTGACTTTTTTCGTGCTTTTTTTCAACGTAAACCAAATAATGATTCTCCCCCAGAAATAGTTCAGAACATTTTACATTTTTCCAGTAAATCCCCCATCTTTTATTTTGTTTACGTTGGTAAGATCATTATAATTTTGTGAGCAATTTAGTTCTTTTCTATGAAGTGTCGAGTTAAAATATTTTCTATTATAATAAATCAATGGTAAAATTTTATAAATTGTACCAGAGTTTATCCATTTTTTTCCAGAGTTTATCTGAAGATTTTGAAGTGATAACAAAAGCCCTGAAAAAATCTCCCAATAAATTGCTTGAGGTATGTGTTTTATGAATTGATGTTAAGTTATATTTGCATATAGCTTACAAAATACAAATAAACTAATGCTTTCCTAAGTGTTGCAAGACTAGCAGGATATCAATTGGCATAAGATAAAAAAAAAGCCTAAATGTGTAATGGTTTCATATTTGAAGCAGTATCAGACATGAAACTGCTCTGCTTTGAGCGGAGTTTCTCCGCTTTTCAGTTCAAATTCCACTGCTCCGTGCAAGTCCATTACACTCCGCTTTCAAGTCCAGCGTGGCTGAACTTGCGCGATCTTGATGCTCGCTTGTACTGGGTAGGTTTTGATGACGTCATCCAGGAAAGGATTCGCTGGCTAACTAGTGGGTGAAGCTTACCATGGCTGATATTTTTTTCTTTTGTTCGGAATTTCGTGTTTGGCAACGGCTGCAGTTGCTGCTGTCGCGGAACTAAGTGTTGTGATTATCATGCCTCCGAAAAGGCTGCATAGCCAAGTAAAGAATATTATACAAAACTTTTTCCAATTTTAAAAAAATCGAAAAAGTCGGAAAAACATGCTTATTGTATGCCTTGCGATTTGGATTTCAGTATTACGCATGGTGGATAATCAGATTGTAAGCGCCATCTCGATAGTCAACGGCATCAAGAAAAAGTGCAGTTAAGAGCGAATAAAACTTTAAGATCGTCATTTGCTGCATCATCGAGTGATGAGAACACAATACGAGCAGAACTTTTGTTCACAAATTTCCTCTTAGAGCATAACTTGCCATCGCAGTATCGGATCATTCGAAACGTTTATTTAAGAAAATGTTCCCAGATTCGGAATTGCCGAAAAAATACGGTTGCGCCAGAACCAAAACAACGGCCGTCATTCGGTGCTTAGCAAGCAACACTTCTCTGCAACTGTCTGAACCACTAAAGCATTTTTGTTTTTGTTCTTTGGGTATTTTTACGCAAATTATTTTTCAAAGATAAAGGAAGAAGTGTTAGAAATGAAAAATAAATTTAAATAATGTAATAATTATACATGAGTTTGACAAAAAAATTGCAATAATACTTAATGTTACCATTATAACCCATTAAGGGGTTACAGTACCTTTCTAACAAATTTCTTTAATTTAAGTGAAAAAGTTAATTCTTTGAAATATTTGTTTCTGCACTTGTTTAAAAATCAATAATTTATTTTCAAATATCAAAAATTTTGAAAACTTTTTTTGAAAATTTGAAAAATGTAAGAAAATTTCAGTTTTTTTAAAACCCTAAGGCTTTTTTGTTTTTGCACTAATTTCAAAATTTCTTTTTGCAAAATGATCGCAAGGAAAACCTCAACAAATCTGTGCATTCATTTTCTTATATTTTGATTAGAAAATATTTTGTGACCTTTTATGAAAAAAATTCTTAGCAAATTTTGTTCTTCGAGGTTTAACAAACTCTAAAAATTTTTGTAATTTATAAAACGCTTATTCAATGCACAGTTTTGTTAAATATATTATCCTGAGTGCAAAAAATATTGCTTTAAAGTTATATCTTTAATAGAAAAAATTCCTTAGCATTTCTAGTAA
The DNA here is from genome assembly GCA_038373865.1 of Uloborus plumipes. Classification (NCBI taxonomy): domain Eukaryota; kingdom Metazoa; phylum Arthropoda; class Arachnida; order Araneae; family Uloboridae; genus Uloborus; species Uloborus plumipes. The sequence goes on from JAXGGA010000097.1 coordinate 266,029, forward strand.
CATAGAAACACTAAAAACTGATCACCGAGAAAAAGCACTTTAAAGTTTGGCTTTTCCATTAGAACACATAGCATGTATGCCCTAAAGTCACTCATAACTTTTTAAATAATTTAGCTAGAACAATGCTGTTTTTATCTGAGTGTTTTAAATAACTTTTACTTTTGAAATAAGCAATAAAATTTTTTTTGGTCTTTTGGTCATTTTTGAGGTACTGTAACCCCTTAATCTCTCAAAACGTTGCTGATACTCAATTTACTCGATCGCAATACTCGAATCTTGGATCCTCAAAATAGTGCTCCTCTTGAGCCTGTCTGGAAGTTGGCAACCCTGCAGTATGAAGTAGAATAAAATAACTGCATATAATTAATAATGAAATACTTGTTAATATAACCTTTATTTGTTTACTACCTGACATTTGGTTTCTAAGTTTAAATGTAGTCTGCTAGTTTTTGACCACAAAAAGATCCTTCAAACCAGCAGAATACAGTAACGTCTCGTATCGTACTTGTCGGGACAACAAGAAAACGCGAAAAAAAAAAAAAAAAATTGAGAGTTAAAGAGAGTTAAATCAGAATATTTATTTAAAATTTAATTGATATTAATTTGATAATTAAAATATTTTAAAATAATTCAAAAAAAAAAAACTTGAATTAGATTGGGAAAATGTTTCAAACCAAAATTTTTTGCTATGCGATTTTGGAAAAACGAAATGCATTCTAATGTCAAAAATCCAATTAAATTTGATGTCAGTCAACTATTTTTTAAATTGTTTCCATTATTAGTTACCCATAGTTTAATATTAGTAAAACTATTTTTTTTCATCTGGTCATCTCAGGACAACAATAAGATATTTAACCCCTTCCAGGCTCATTTTATTTCGGGATTACGGATCAAAAAATGTCAATTTTTTATGCTTATTTTCATACATGCATATCTTTTTAAACATAATAAGCATCATTCGCATGCAACATTTCCTAAAAATAAATGTAAAAATATCTATTTAAATAAATGAGTATTTACCTGTAAAGTTGCCTTTCTGTATGTCAGAAATCATTATACTTTGGAGTTGGCGGCTACTCTTATCTTAAATCTGCAGCTCAAAACACTGTATAGTGCTGCCATTTAGTAGCAACAATAGTAAATAAAAGCATCCAGAACTATAAAAGGGACATGTGAAATAATTCGAGAAAGACTGGTTGTGCAGTGTTAATTTTCACAGTGCCCGAGCTACACTCGAGATGAGCCAGAATGGAACATTTCGCTTGCCCGAGTCCAGCTCGGGAAAAGCCGAGAAGAGGTTAAGTCCCAGAACAATAGTAAAAGTAATAGTAGCTATGCCTGTTATTTTAAAAAGTAGGGCTCTAATACTTTGACCACCAAACTCCCTTTGCTACGTCTTATATTACAAGTGTTACTTAATACAGTATACTCTCGATTTGCGGGAGGGTCTCGGGGAAAAAATAATTTTTCAAAAAAATTAACCTTGTCGTTTTTACTTAATATTTCTTACAGAAGAGTGCAGTGTATTTTATTTTTCTTTTCCTGGGCTAGAAGGTGTGGTGTTTACTTAGACATCATGATTACTTTGCCTTTATAGATTGCATGTGTTGCAGAACTAAAATACAAATAATTTTCATACCTAACCTATATTCACTGTTAATATCCCGTTCTATGTTCAATACAATCGATTTTTAGACAAGAGACAAGTTTTATTTTCTTTACTGTTGTTTACTCTTTCCTTTATTTAACATTCATATTCATAGTATTCACCAAAAAATCCTTTTGTTAAGCAATTAGGTTCAGTGGTGCCATGAATATTCTAAAAAAAACTTTAATGTAAAAATTAGTAAAATGTTAATAACATTCCTATGAATTAAGTTAACTATTTTTGCTACTTTGGCAAAATGTGGCAAAAGGGTATTTTTATCGCTACTTTAGACTTTTGGCAAACAAAACCCTAATCATAAGTCATGAAAAGTAACATTCAATTAACATACAAATGACTTGCGCTCCCACAATAAGAGATTGCATCCCCCCTCCACAATTGCATTCCCTTGAATATTGTTAGTAGTTGCTTGTTATGTTGTAGAATTACCTTGAAATTTTGTGTGTACCGTATAAAATTGCATGTTATTTAATAAAAAAATAAATGTATTTAGGTTAGTGAGGATGGCAGTAAAATTCGGCGAATGCTTGAAAAACCTCTGCCAGCAGATAACGAGGAACATAGAAAAGAAAGAGATGAAAGGACACTTTATGTGGTATTATTTTAAATACTTAATTTTCATATGAATGCTTTTGTTTAACTGTCATTAAGCTAATAAAGTCATTCAAACTTTGTGAAACATAAACAGTATATTTTTTTTCTTATGAAATGTATTCAGGAAGCTTCTATTTCATTTTAGAAAGGCTTTAAAAGAACAACTACTCTAGATGAGCTTCTGGAGTACTTTAAACCTCACAAGAGTGAAAATATCCTTATGAGAAGAAATCATCAGAATAAAACTTTTAAAGTAAGTTTTGACAGTTATATTCTATTTCTATATAAATGTTATGTTTCTGTCAGGGTTAAGTGATTTAAATCAACCCAATTTTAAAAAAATCATAGATTTAAATCATGATTAAAAAAAAAAGAGTTTTGAAGTCAAAGGAAAGAATTTTACAGGGATGAAAATCTTCCGCGGATCCGCAATTTTTCGTTTTTGGTATTTTTTCTTTCCTTCTGCGATCTGATACTTAATATTGCATCAACTTTGGAAGAAAAAAAAAAACTCATTAAAATAAAGCTTAAAATAAGTTGATTTAGGCTTAGTACTAGAGGTTAAAATTACTTCCAACATAATGGAAATATTTTTCGGATGCAGCAAGATTGAAACCTCAAGAATGGTATACAATTATCAGCAATCTATGGTTTCTATTTTGGCATGCTGCCAAAAACATAATTTTCTGTTGTAGGAATTAAGAAAATTCAGCTAAAATATTAGAGATCTAATTGTTAAAATTATTTTGATCTTTATGATTTATCAAAATAACTGAAACCCATATAATATTAGTTATAGAATTCATTTCTTGAAGAACACATATCTAATTCATCTAAAATTGCACCCCTCTTTTTTTCTTGGTTTCTATAATGTTGTGGATGACTTTAAAAGAAATAAGGTATGTGCAATTAAGAAGTTTTAAAAATAGTTAAAAATGCCTTCAATCTGCTAATTTTACTCAAGATTTCACTTCACAATTTCGAGAAAATCCCGCATGAATGTAATTCATTTTGATATATTTTTTTTAAATCTTATGTAAAATACTAAGCTGCGCAATTTTTCCTCTTTTTTGATTTTGAGCTGTTTTCATCCCTGATTTTAATGGGCATGAAGCTCAGAGTATTTTTAATAGAAAAACAAATAAACAAGCAATTATTAATTATAAACAATCCCACCAAAAGAGAATACAACAATTCATATTTATTAGTTATCAAATTAAGTAAATTGAAACCAAAGAAAAATAAAAAAAATATGATTTCAACAAAATTTAAAAGAAAAAATGCAAAGGATATATACTAAGATGTTTGTGTTTGTATTTAGGAGGGATTCATCTGTTAGAAGTTAACATTTTGAAACCGGGCTGTTTTTTAGAAATTTCTTTCGACCCAGGTAGTACGACAATTGAACCACAGATTTCTTTTCCATCGAAAAGAGAAGGTATAAACTTGTACCAGACGTATGAAACCTTGAAAAAATCCCCGTCTCTAAAGTGTTCGAGTGAAAATCTCAACCCCGTCCTCTAAAAAAAAAAGTTACGATACAGCATGTGCACCGCCCGGCTCCTAAAGGTTAAGCTATTAAAGTATTCATTTAAAGATAAGTTTGTCATACAATCCTCTTTAACATGCCAGTCAACATTCAGAAAGTTAGAACAGTGTTGAAAAATCAAATATGCATATTAATAGGACAAGAATTCAAGAGAAGAAAGTCTGCTTTTCAGTCCTCGGTGAATTGCATTAAAGATTCAAAAGTCTAGGTGTGTGTGTGTGTGATTAAATCATGGATTTATTTAATGGTTTTTAAAAAAGAGTTAAAATAAATTAATAAAAATCATTATTTGAAGATAATGTAATGTCACATTATTTTCAAATTATTTTATAATTATTTAAACAGAAACAGCAAATATTTTTAATTTGATTGTTTCAAGATGTCTGGGAAATAAATTCATCTGAATTCAGCGAGGGCATCAACTGCTTTGATTGGGAGGATTTTTTCGATGTATAGGTTAGTATAATTAAAACTTTGCAACAGGCTTCGTAAGGACAAAGCAATCAAATTTGTTTTCATTTTCACTGAATTTAACTCCTGAATAGAGAAATAGTTATAAAATTTTCATGAAAAATAAAAATTATTATGGATATCCCTTAGTCTACTCCATCTCTCTAACAATTCTGTGGTTGGAAAGTAAAACATCTAAATTAACTTAAAGCATTTTTTATACAATATAGATAATTAAAACAAAAAAAACTACATTGTGAGTAATTGTCTACTAATTTATTAAATACTCTTATTTATGTTTTTAGTCTTATGTATTCTTCAATTTATATATAAATTATCTGATTTAGATATCTAACTTGAACAATTTAATTTGTTAGTATTGCACACACAAACATACTTAATTAATCTTAAACTTAAAAAATGCTGTTTAAATAAAAAATCCAATTTAAAGAATAAAAAAAGTGGATTTAAATCAAAAAAGTTGATTTAAATAATAAAAAATATAATTTAAATTTAAAAGAATCAGATTTCTTTTGATTAAAAAAAAATATAGGATTTTTATCAACCCTGGTTTCTGTAAACATGGTTCCTTCGTTATACAATATATATTATTCATTATACAATATTGTTTAAAAATTAACAATTTATTTTTCCATTAACATTTTAAACTTTTCAGGGATCAGTTTTTGTTACTTTTGAAACAAAGGATGATTCCATAAAATTTTTGGAAAACAAAACTTTAAAATTTGAAGGAATGGAGCTGCTTAAAGAAACGAAGTAAGATATTTTTAGCTATATCTTCATATATATTATTATTGTATTACATTTATTTATCTAATAACTATTAATGCTTTAGGAAAGCCTATGTTGAAAGGAAGGATATATTTTTTCAAAATTTAAGAAAGTAAGTAATTTACTTTTATTCTTTTGCGTTAAATATTTAAGCATTCTTCTTATATTTGAAGTTAATTTCATTCATTCTTCTTATATCTTGTATATTTTTAATCTAGAGAAAAAGAAAAGAAATTACTTGGAAAGCCAGATTCAGAAAATAAAAATGAAGATTCTGGAACGGTAATGCCTTCTTCATTTATTTTAAAAATTAAGTGCACCTGCTTTCCTTTTTTGTGTTCAATAATTTCCTAATTTTACAAGTCATTACTAGTACTGAGAGATCTTCAACTGTATACATCATGATCTTTCAATATGCTACATACTTTTTATTATTAAAGGAGATAAATGTCTTAAAAAAGAAAGTCATTCGATATAATTTATTTCTTTACTGTCAATGTCAATTTAATTCTAATCCTTGAAATATTGTGATTGTAAAGGAAGATTATTGTGATTTTAAAGAAAAATAAAGTAAGTGATTGTAAAGGAACATATTAAATACACTCCAACCTCTCAAAAACCTCTTTGTCGGAATTTAATTTCCCTGCTTTTACAGCATAAATTTAATGTTTTTTCTCATGTTTATCGTAAATGATTTCTCCCGAACACCTCTGGATCTCAAATTTTGACGACTCTCATTTTTGAATTTCATCTCCAGCCACTTTTATCAATGGTATAACTTGGGGACAAAAATCTTTTGCACAATCATTCAAAGACTGATCGTATTTAAAGGTATGCATTAACTTGCTAGGGATATAGTCATCATAATTAGTAAAACATGGACTCACAACATGTCCTACAGTAAAATATTCAACAATATCAATGCAAAAAAAAACTATTGAGTATTTTATCACAACCTCTGTATCTCGAATTTTCCTTTTGTCCTGTATAATTGTGGCGGTATATTCATGTTTTTTTGTAGTGGAGAAACAACACCAGGGTTCGTACGGGTCCTTGAAAGTCCTTATAAGTCCTTATTTTTTTATTTAGCCTTAAAAGTGCTTAAAGGTCCTTATTTTAATGTCCCAAGTCCTTGAAAGTCCTTATTTTTACTCTGCCCTTATTTCAAAAAATCAGATTGCCGTTTTTCGATTAGAGCGATTTCTACACTGCAGGGTTGCAAGTGCAATATTTCCGCTTCGGCCGCACTTCATTCCGAGAACTCTATTCAGAGTTAAGAGGGGGCGGGGGGTGGGCAGCTTCACTCCTGTTCTAGGAGTCCATATCCATCAATGCAGGTGCCAAATCAGGGACACAATTGGTCAAATTTAAACAACTGATAAGAAACTGAACTACGTTAGCCGAACGCTTACGGCTTCCCCCATGATGCTTCCCCCCCACCGAGTGGTCTAACGAAAAGCATTAGAGGAGGAAGTAATTTTTTAAAAAAACAAGAAAATGTTTCTTCAAAAGGACATAATGGAGACAAATGCAAAAGCTAATCAGTTGGCAGATGAGGCTGAAAAAACTAAGGACATTAACTTGTTTATGCAATTACATTACATGAACTAAGAAAAACACTAAGTGAAAAAGAAATTGAAATACCTTATATACTCGCGTATAGGTCGATCTCGGGTATAAGTCGACCCCCCTACTTTTTTAAGGAAAATCGGGAAAAAATCGAAAACCCGCGTATAAGTCGAGACCGCACTTTCTTAAATGATCGGGAACCTTTTGCCACGATTTTTAAATATAAATGTTTTGAAAAGAAGGAAATTGAACTGCACTGGAACATTCTTGTGTTAAAAACAGCACGATTGTCATTCCTTTTCACCAAAAGTGTTCATTTTTGCAATCTCGATTTTCGTAAAACGGCACCGATTCGGGAACGTTTTACCGCGATTTTAAATATATAAGCGTTTTATAAAGAAGGAAAATGAAATGTAGTGAGCATTCTTGTGTTGAAAATAACACGATTGTTATTCTTTTTCACCAAAGTTCATTTTTGCGATCGCGATTTTTGTAAAGGGTTCGATTTACGATCGCGGTTTTTGTAAGGGTTTGATTTTGCAGCGACAATTTTTGCTATTTGTTGCTTTTATTTTGCATTATTATTATCAATAAAATTTTGCGATGTAGCAGTGTTACATTCTGTTTCAAAAGGATAAACACCATCAATCGGAAAATTCGCGAATTCGGCAATTCCCGCACTTTTCACGACGTCGGTTTCGTTTATTGTAAATATTTATTCTTTATTTCACAATCAAATCATGCAAAAATACAGTAGAATGTATGAGTATTTACTTCTTTAGCGTCTGTTTAAAATAGTTGGACTGAATTTGAAAAATCTTCTCGTTTTTGAGTGTTTTTTTTTTCCAAAAGTTGTTTGGGAAAAAATTTCGGAAATTCTGCCCCGCGTATAAGTCGACCCCCTAACTTTCAACTTCATTTTTTGGACTAAATTTTTCGACTTATACGCGAGTATATACGGTAAGTTCTTTGGATGTAAAATTATCAGAGAAAAGTTTGGAATTAAAAGATATGTAATGGGATTTTCAGTTTCAGATTTTTCTTTCTGTTTTGTTATTGCGGGAAACTTTTAGGATTTTTTTTTTTGTTATATTTTTAATCTATCTTTTATGTGAAAAAAAAAGAAACATTTGGAAATGTTGAAAATGTATAGGCCAATTTGTTATTAATTATTTTGAGGTCCTTATTTTTCGGATTTTTTAGTCCTTGAAAGTCCTTAAAAGTCCTTGAATTTTTTTTAAAGAAGTGTGTACGAACCCTGAACACTCTTTTTAGCATGCTGAAGTTTGGCTCTGGCTTTTCTTATATTTCATTGCTGACATGAAGAATTTGGCTTTTTCTGAATTTAATAATTAATATTTTAATAAATTTTTTGTGTATAATAAAGTATTCATAATTTTTACTTTCAGGCTCCACAGCTGGAAATGAAAGAAGGATGTCTCCTGAAGATTACTGGATTAGATAACAATGTGACTCGAGAAACGTTAAAAGAAACGTTTGAGTCTTATGGAAATATAATTTATGTTGACTATAGTAGAGGCAAACAAAATGTATGTTTAAGAATTCTTTTTTTGATTCAACTTTTGTTATATTTTTTTTATGAAAAAGTAAATTTGGCTCTGGCGTTCTCAGCTGTTCCAGCATTACTTTGCTGGTTTGAGTGTATGCTGCCCCGAGCAAACATTTTTGTAAGCAGGCCCCTGATCTTGTTTCAGGAACATAAAATTTTTTCTTATGTTTACCGTTTATATTATAAACATATAAAATATGTTTCATTTTCCTTTTGTACCTTTAGTGACGACTAAAATATATGCATCTAAATCTTATACTTGAAGTGATTGATTTTGTTAAGAGCTGAACAAGTGACAAGTCTTTGTTTTCCGACAATATTATCTGTATAGTGGGGGAAACATTTGTTTAAAATTCCTTCATGAATTGGCTGGCTGTTTTTGTTTGTATTGATCAGCCATTTCATAAAGCAAGCAATAAATTCTCTTTGGTAAATACTTATCTTAATCTACTACAGCAAAATCGAAACTGCATTGATTGAAAAGGTTATAAAATAGTATAAAAGTGGCATGTTATATATTTATATGAAATTGCTTTTGAAAAAGTTACAATATGCTCATCTTTGTCTTGTAAAACAGTTAAAATTTATTTACTAATTATGGCACTATTCAAGAAGTGAATGGGAATTCATTTGGGAGTTTATTAACTTAAAATCAGTGATTAGTTTTAATAGATATTCCATCAATTTAAGTTTTGCTTGTAAGAGGTAAACTGTCCTGCAAACTCATTTGGATCAAGGATTCAGAAAAAATGCCCTATGACCTTTTAGAACTTCTGCCCAAAGCAACTTCCAGTTTTGGTAGCAGAGTTCTAAAGTTTAAGTCACATCCGCTCATCAAAAAGGACTAGAATCTATTTTCTATTTAATTATTGCTAAGTTGTAAGCTTATAAATAATACTAGCTTAGCAACTTGTTTTAAGTGTTACATCTGACATTAATTCCTCTCTGAAAGCTTAATTTTTAAAAATGCTTTTGACTCTTTTAGGGTATTCTAAGATTTGAAGAAGGAATTGTTGCAGATATTTTGCAAAAGATTCCAGAAGAAGATGGACAAAGAAAAGTTAAAATTGGTTCTTCTAATCCTGTTCTTACTTTAATTGAAGGTAATATTGCATTTTGTTTTGTGAAGCTTTAAGGCGTTGCCGATATGGGTAGTCTCAATAAAGTTCATTTATGCATGCCCCAGAGTGAAGCGGAGGAGGTAGAAATGTGGTATTGAAGCCTGGTTTGCAAAAATACCTGTCTTTGACAAAAGACCAATTCCCTTCCCAATTTCTAGAATCCCTTTCGGAAAGGTTCTGGTTTCGTAGAAGTTGTGAAAGTTGTTACACGTTTTTATTACCTAGATCGTTGATATAAAATTAGCTTGGACCGTGATTAGCAATATTACACACATTTGCATACTTCAAAATAATTTCACAAAATATTTTTTGTTTGCTTAAAAGCATTGATTTTTTAAAATGAAAACATCACTTGAGCGTGGGTAATAAAAATGATATTGGCTTGTATTCGGGTACAAATGAATTAATGATTATAATGACAAGCCCTTTGTGGAGGAAAGCTAGATGTAAATGTAAATGCTGCGCAAAAGCATAATTAACTGCCCACAATATGTTTCAGCCTTAATATTTTTTCAAATTTAAGTATTTGTTACAAATTTCTAAAGTCTTAAGTTAAAGGTATCAATTTTGCATATTAAATTTAATTCTTCCATAATTTATTTTTGAGCTATTTTGTTTTATTTTTCTCATACAATCACCTTTTTTCCAGTTGACCATCTAAGTGAATTTAAGAAATAAAGCGGAAATATTTTTATTTTGATTCTCAATGAATGAATTTCGTTGAATCAAGTAGCAATTTGCTGCAAGTTTGTGAATGACCTAGAAAGCACTGGATGTAGCCCTAGACAGGGGTTAATCTAGAGGAAAATTAGGTCAGTTACAGGACCCTTCACAAAATTCAGTCACTCAAAACATGACCCTTCATAAAATTCAGGCCCTCAAAAAGGGATCCTTCACAAAATTCAGTCACTCAAAAATGGACCTTTAACAAAAATTCCTCACTCGAAAACTGACTCTTCACAGAAATGCTAGTTTAAAGAAAGATCGTGAATATTTCTTGCCCTAACTACAGGGTTCGTACTTCCTTAAAAAACCCTTAAGAAACTCTTAATTTTATCAGACAAAATTAAGGTCCCTAAAAAACCCTTAAAAAGTCCTTAATTTTTGAAAATTTTCCTTAATTTTTAAAAGACTGTTTCAGGTTTTTTTTCTTTGTTTTTCCTCCATGCATTAATAACTGGCTCTGTAAAATTCATCATTACATGCGTTTATACGCGTGAAAGAGCCTAAACTTCGTTATATATGGGAACTGAACGCGTACTTCGCCGAAAACTGATTTGCGTGGTTGAGACAGCAATCATTTTGCATCGTGCAAATTTTTTAATGTTTGCGAAAATTTTAGGTTACATGAACATATGCTACCTTAGGTTATCACATTTAATTATTTATTTCAATAATTTATTTAAAAAATTCACCCCTTTTTCCATGCTTACATTTCACCCGCGATTCTATTAAAATCGCTTCTTTTGTTCGACATTTCAAACCTTTAACATCTTGTCAGTGTTTTAATATTTTTGATGGTTGGAAGTTATTTTAACATATTTACTATCTTAAATTAATTTATTGCATTTTTAAGATTTTTATTTCTAATAAATTAGTTTATTTAAAAAAAACTGATTTATAGTCAATAAAAAATTGCTTCATGTATTAAGATTTTAGTCCTTTTGTATCTTGAAAGTATTTTAATATTATTGACAATTGGAAATTATTTTATCCCAGCTACTAAAGACTGCTTTATTTTATTTCATGTGTCTTTCTTCTTTCTTTACAATATGCAAATATTCAACACATACTTCACAGCAAATTGTATAACTAAAATGAAAGAAAACTACTGAACGTGACAGTGATATAGTTACAATAACTTATTAATAACTTAAAAATTGCAGTTTTTTTGAGATTTTTGGGAAATTATTTTAAACTTTTAGCTCCTAAAATGCATTATATGTGACAAACAATGTAGTTGTTTCTGATAAGTACAGCTTACAAAGTATTTTAACATTTTAACAAAGTTTAATTTAAAACATAGAAAAAAACAGGAAAGTGCCAAATCTTCTAGGCATTTGTGGAAAAGGAAGGAGTTATACAACAGACCTCAAATTTTTTTATGGAATTTCTATGCCCTCACTGGAACCTTTTCCACCCTACCCGTTATCGGAAATAAAAAAAAATTTAAAAACAATTTGCTAAAAATCTCCAAAAAACTGCATTTTTTCCCAAACTTTAAGCCAGTTGTGGCAGATCAAGAAATTGACCAAAAATTAAAAAAAAATTATGTGCACTTTGCTCCTTCAATGGCACTTTTTCCGTAATACAGATCATCATCATTAAGAAAAAAGTCATTTTCGGCCCACACTAGTATGTAATTGTATCAAACTGTTCATGAGAAACCTAACCTGGCAGCATAGTAGGGGTAGTCACTTGTAGAGGTTATCATCAGAAAGTATAATGCCAGGTTCAGTCATTTTAATAGCTCTTAATCATTCACTGTCCCTTGAATCAGAGTTCATTGCGAATCTCTCTGCATTTCAAAAACATATACTCGTAAATTGTGTTCCTAAAGCTATTCAAATATTTTCCTATGAGTCCTTAAAAAATTTGAGAGTCCTTAAAAAGTCCTTAATTTTCATTTTCAAAATGAGTATGAACCCTGAACTATTTTTCACAAAATTGTGAATTAGTTTCACAAAATTCCAAATTATTTTTCCCAAAACTCCAAAAACAGGACCTTGTTCAAATATTCTGGATTGACCCCTGCTTATAGGCACACCTGTCGTTCGCGATTTTTGGGGTAAGTCATGGACAATGGGAGTTTTCTGGGAAATAGTAACTCCTTTACCTTTCCTGGAACAGACACCCCTGTCCTACAGGTGAAAATACTCTGAATTATCCCCCCCCCTCCCTTTCTGAGAGTAAATTCTCAGAAGATCAAGGATGGGGCTTAAATGGGGAGGAATGAAACAATGATTTCTCTTGCTCCCCTTGCCCCCTCACGGATGACCGGACCTTTTTCTACCATTGGGAAGAAAAGGGAACACATCCTTTTTTACTGATAAGACTTTCAATTCTTGGAATCTCATTCATTCTCTTTGTCTGGGGATTTGATTGCCTTTTCTTCATGGGCCATTTTCAGGGTGCAATTGTGGGGACAAAGACCATGCATTCATGTTTTTGTCAACAATCCCTGTAGTCAAAAGAAATTGCGAATTACCATGCTTGAGCCATTTTTTTTTTTTTTTTGAATACAGGGCACAATTTTGCTATTTTTGAAAGGGCAGGGCGCAGTCTGATAACTAAAATTAGGGCAGGGCGCATTTTGCTGATCTGACAAAGGGCAGGGCGCTGCGCCCTTCAAAAATGGCCTAGCAGGAACACTACTATATTTAACCTTTTGGGTCCTGGCTGTTCATACAGAATGTTTTAAAGGGGAAAAAAATAGATGTCAAATTTAAATTTTATTGCTTCTATTCTTCGATTATTCAATTAATAATTATCATCTAATAATCCTTATAGAGTAGTCAGAATCATAGGATGGTAAGAGGAGTCTTTAAGTTTAAGGGGAAGATCAAATTACTAAAGAGAAACCATAAAACAGAGTGTAAAAAAAAATATTTTTTTTTAAATAAAAAAAATCTGGTTTTCCTATTTAAATCAGATTTTTTTTATTTAAATTGGATTTTTTTAATTGGAGCCAATATGAAAATAGTCCTGTCTACTAGCTAGGATAAAAATCAAATGGGGTAGGAAGCTCAACCCAATCCTCACTTCATTCAGCCCCCCCCCCCCACCCCTCCGCCTCTTTATTTTGCTTTTTGTTTTGTAAAGCTGGAATATATTCCATTTTATCTACTGATAAGACTGCTCCCCCCCCAACCCCCCAAGTTGCATAGAAAATTCATCTTCTGTCTGGTTGTTTTTGTTTTTTCTTTTACTGAAAGTATATCACACACATCCTATCATGTCCCTCCCCCATCAATTCCCTCTTTGCAACACCTGCCCTGCAGCTGCATGTATTTTCTTTATTTCACATACTAGGGGTACCTGCACTGCCTGTGGTATAAATTTATAAGGTCATTTGGTAATCGATTGGAGATTGATATTGCAGGAAGAATACTCAATTTAAGTTATTTAATCATGTATTTTCTTAAACATGTATTTTCTTCATTTCACATATTAGACGTGCATACATATTATTTGGACTGCAACCTTCCACCATCTGTGGAGGGGGGAAGAGTAGGATTACTTTTTGATTTATTAGATGGAAATCAAAGCCTCTATAAGGATTAAAATAAAAAGACTTAAATCAATGATTTTTTTTAAACAATCAATTGATTTAAATCGCGATTTAAATCAATTGATTAACACCCTGCCATAAAAGCAGATTTTTGTGTAAAATTAAGATTTGCAAAATTAGAAAAATAATTGTAAAAATATCATGCAAATGTTAAGAGATAGTGTAGGATTTTGCATCTTTGTAAACTTTAGGTGGCCCAGCTTAGTGTTTAAAATGTATCTTCTATTTTAGGTGATGAAGAAAAAGAATACTGGAATAACATTGCAATTCAGAGAGCAAGTTCTTTTGCCTTAAAGAAAGCTGCAAAGGGGCAACACAGAGGAGGTAATAATATGATTATGCTTTCAAATAACTTTAGATTTAAAAAAGAACACAATTTCAGATTAAAAAAGAACAAAAAACAGTCTGTATCAATTTTAGTCATTCAAGAAACTTTTACTAAATGCAGCAGTTTTATTTACATTAGGTTAGCTTATGTTCAAAACCATTTCAATTTGAACCAATCAATGTGCAAACCATTAGTATTTTCAGGTTAAGGAATCAGTTACCTGATGAAATTTTGTTCACCTTTTTCGAGCTTTCTTTAAAATTTTTAAGACAATGTAAAAAAATAATTAAAACCTGGAAGAATATCCGAAGGGAGTTTTAACATTAAAAATATTTTTTTACAAATGAAGAATGTGCTCCATCTACCCCCTAGAGTTGCAGAAAAATAGCTTTTTTTTTTTTTTTGCATATCTTCCCGTGAGAGGTGCACCAATATTTTCCAGGACCCGGGAACCACATTGGCTTGAACGAACCCTAGATCTTTAAATTATCACAGCACATTCAAAAGTAGAATTTTTAAAATGAAAGCACCATTTACCAAAAGTTGTAATCATGAGTATATATAAGTAATTCATCTCCACTTGTAGATTTTTCGTGTTGTAGTAGCATAACGTTATTTTTTACGAGGAAGCACTTGGTCGCTACTTCTGGCGACTGAGACTTGTTTCTATTGTCGCCATTTTCAATGGAATGGTCACCCTTTGGCGACTGACGACAGATAATTTAAAGCAAAGAGAGTAATTTTTACATGTAAAAGAAGGGCTCAGATATAAAAAGTTTCGGAAACACTGCTTTACAGTTTTTTGCTGTTTTCATACAATAGACTGAGTTACTGAGAACATATAGTTTGGCTTGCAAGCAGCGTCACTTCACTTTCTTGCTCTGAGAAAGATCACTTGCTAAAATTTATTTTTTTTTTAAAATAATTATAGCACAAACCTTTACCGTTTTGTTGAAAGTTCTTATAAGCAGCATTTCATATACAGTATGAGGTTTTAATGTCTGTTACTTTAAAACGTTTGAAACCATAATTTGTCAATTCAGTTACATTGAAACCCATTTGAAATGTTTTACTTTTGTAGGTCATAAGCAAGGCGGAAATAAAGGTTGGTTTAAAAAGAACTGGAATAAAAGAAAGGGAGCAAATGCTAATGGTGAGTAAATTTGTTGTGCAGCAATACTCATTTTAAAAGTGCGGAGCTCTATAGTAATGCTAAGAATCTTCATAAAACAAAAATCCTCTGGGCCTAAGGTGGCTATCGTAAAGATTTTCTACTGTATATGAATATGTTCTGTGTACTACATGTTGAGCTGTATGTTGCATGCTGTGCCCAAAGTTACCATATATTTCAAACCAAATTTCTCTGCGTTGATTTGCTGAAATTGAGTATTATGTGGTCTTGATCATGATGTTTAGATATTTTTAGGAAGTTAATTGAGATAGGTCCATATTTTGGGAGTGGATTTGAGCTGGAATACTACTATGTAAAACTACTATTAAAGTTCCTTAATTTAACTTAGTACCAATTACACTTTCCTATTATCTTAAAAAGTAAACATTGTCGCTGTCATACCTCAACTATATTGTGCCACAGGATACTATATTTACATCATTTCAATTATTAAATACTTGCAGTTGAACATTTTAGAGTTTTATGGCCTTACTATAAAATATTTTAATTTGCTAGTTTGAGTTCATCACAGAAAATTTAATCTGTCTAGAGTAGTGTCTGGTTGCAGGAACCTGGCTGAGTTTTAACACGAGATCTTAAATGTTTTATATACCCTAGTAATCTTTGCAAATGTAAATTCTCTCTTTAAATAAATTTTGGATGCTATCTCATAACATCAATTAAAAAATAGGCTTACCATAAGCCTTGTTTTTTCTGTTCTGTCTAGGATAGTGTTCGTGGTTGAAAGGACCTCCTCAGCTTTGAGAATTTTATAGCTTGCAAAGAGTTTGATTTAAAAGTATTTGACCTAGAGGTTGATCTAGCTCATAGCAGTGAATTTATTCATCAGACATGTGATTCTTCAGTATTTTTACTGAAATCGGTATTTTTTGAAATAGCAAAATACTGAGTGCAGAACAAAAAGATTGGACATCACAAGTTAAATTTAACATCTACCTATTAATTTCATGCATCCAATTAAAATAGTTGGCTATATAGAACCTAAAGCCCATGTTTGAACTTGCAAGTGTAGTATAATGTATCAACAGTTTTATATTTGCTCACACAAGCGACGTAATTTCAGTATTTTTCATTCTATTTGGGTCACATGTCTGATTCATATTTCGAGGAATTTGACATGCACACTTTGACGACATTCCATTCTTATAATGGATAATGTTGTACAGTTGTGCTAGATCAAGACCTGTGATAACTCCTCATTAACTAAATTAATAGTTTTTGAGTTTTAACACAAGGTCACAATTGTGTATTATATGTCCTCATTAAACTTTGCAAATATAAGTTTTCTCTTTAAACATCTTATAACTATCTCATAACATCAAGTCATAAATAGGTTTACTTTGTGCCCTGGGTTTTCTGTTGTCTACGATCATGTCCATGGTTGCTAGGACCTCCTCAGTTTTAAGAGTTTTATAGCATGCAAAGACTTTGATTTAAAAGTATTTGACCTAGAGGTTGATCTAGCTCATAGCAGTGAATTTATTTATATTTTGAAAATTTTGACGTGCACACTTTGACGACATTCTATTCTGATAATGGATAATGTTGTACAGTTGTGCTAGACCAAGACCTGTGATAACTCCTCATTAACTAAATTAATAGTTTTTGAGTTTTAACACATGGTGACAATTGTGTATTATATGCCCTCGTTAAACTTTGCAAATGTAAATTCTCTCTTTAAATACATTTTGTATGCTATCTCTAAACATCAATTCATAAATAGGCTTACCATATGCCCCAAGTTTTCTGTTCTGTCTAGCATAGTGTCCATGGTTGCTAGGATCTCCTCAGCTTTGAGAATTTTATAGCTTGGCAAAGATTTTGGGTATTAAAGGTTTTTGACTTGGCAGTTGATCTAGCTCATAGCATTGAAATTTATTGAAGCAGTGAATATAATATTTCAAGAAATTTGACGTGCACACTTTGACGACATTCCATTCTTATGATGGATAATGTTGTACAGTTGTGCTAGACCAAGACCTGTGATAACTCCTCATTAACTAAATTAATAGTTTTTGAGTTTTAACACATGGTGACAATTGTGTATTATATGCCCTCGTTAAACTTTGCAAATGTAAATTCTCTCTTTAAATACATTTTGTATGCTATCTCTAAACATCAATTCATAAATAGGCTTACCATATGCCCCAAGTTTTCTGTTCTGTCTAGCATAGTGTCCATGGTTGCTAGGATCTCCTCAGCTTTGAGAATTTTATAGCTTGGCAAAGATTTTGGGTATTAAAGGTTTTTGACTTGGCAGTTGATCTAGCTCATAGCATTGAAATTTATTGATGTAGTGAATATAATATTTCAAGAAATTTGACGTGCACACTTTGACGACATTCCATTCTTATGATGGATAATGTTGTACAGTTGTGCTAGATCAAGACCTGTGATAACTCCTCATGAACTAGATTAATAGTTTTTGAGTTTTAACACATGGTCACAATTGTGTATCATATGCCCTCATTAAACTTTGCAAATTTAAATTCTGTCATTGAATACATTTTGGATGCTATTTGATAACATCAATTCATGCATAGGCTGATCATATGCCCTGGGTTTTCTGTTCTGTCTAGGATAGTGTCCGTGATTGATAGGCCCTCTTCAGCTTTGAGAATTTTATAGCTTGCAAAGTTTTTAATTTAAAAGTACTTGACCTAGAGGTTGATCTAGCTCATAGCAGTGAATTTATTCATATTTCGAAAAATTTGACGTGCACACTTTGACGACATTCCATTCTTATAATGGATAATGTTGTACAGTTGTGCTAGATCAAGGCCTGTTATAACTTCTCTCAAACTAAATTAATAGTTTTTGAGTTTTAACACATGGTCACATTGTGTATTATATGCCCTCATTAAACTTTGCAAGTGTAAATTCTCTCATTGAATAAATTTTGGATGCTATCTCATAACATCAATTCATAAATAGGCTTTCCATAACCCCTGAGTTTTCCATTCTGTCTAGGATAGTGTCCATGGTTGCTAGGATCTCCTCAGCTTTGAGAATTTTATAACTTGCAAAGATTTTAATTTAAAAGTACTTGACCTAGAAGTTGATCTAGCTCAGAGCAATGAATTTACTCATATTTCGAAAAATTTGACGTGCACACTTTGACGACATTCTATTCTAATAATGGATAATGTTGTACAGTTGTGCTAGATCAAGGCCTGTTATAACTCCTCTCAAACTAAATTAATAGTTTTTGAGTTTTAACACATGGTCACAATTGTGTATTATATGCCCTCATTAAACTTTGCAAATGTAAATTCTCTCATTGAATAAGTTTTGGATGCTATCTCATAACATCAATTCATAAATAGGCTTACCATAACCCCTGGGTTTTCCGTTCTGTCTAGGGTAGTGTCCATGGTTGCTAGGACCTCCTCAGTTTTGAGAATTTTATAGCTTGGCAAAGATTTTGGGTATTAAAGGTTTTTGACTTGGCAGTTGATCTAGCTCATAGCATTGAATTTATTGAAGCAGTGAATTAATATCCTAACAAAAACATAAATGTGAAAAAGGAGCCAAGTTCGGTTGAAACAACGTTTGTTCAGTTTGAAGCAGCGGTGCCACCGGCAAAAGAGTTGAAATCTAACAGGCTTCAAGTTCTTTAGCTGTTCTGTTAACTACAGTCGTGAGAGTTATTGAATTGTTCATTAATTTATTTGAATAACATTTCGTTAGTTCCTTTCATATCGGATTAGGAACTTTGCAAGTTCATTTCTAACTGACGGAAGTCGGATTTTTTTGAACGTAACTTCGTGATTATTAAAACTTGCCCAGTTCCGAAGCCGATATGAAAGGAACTAACGAAATGTTATTCAAATAAATTAATGAACATTTCAATAACTCTCACGACTGTAGTTAACAGAACAGCTAAAGAACTTGGAGCCTGTTAGATTTCAACTCTTTTGCCGGTAGCACCGCTGCTTCAAACTGCCCAAACGTTGTTTCAACCGAACTTGGCTCCTTTTTCAGATTTATGTTTTTGTTGGGACGTCATGCATTTTTGAAAAGCCGAAGTAACGGTTATGCTTTCATTTAGACACAAATTAATACACATGAGATTTCAGTTACGCTGACAACGCAGATATAACATAGGCCATGCTACATTCGACATATTTTCAATTTTAATGATTTTACTCGTAATTCAAATAAATAATAGGAGATGCTGCAATTTATGATCATTGACGAAAGAAACAGATAAAACAAATAAATTTTCTTCGTGTTTACCCTATATTTTTCTTAAAAGAGGAATAGAATATTTTAACTACTTGGTTAATATCTTAAGTCACCGCAAGGTGGCATAGTCAATCTCTAGAATTCGAATTATTTATTTCATCTTGATAAACCATTTTAATCTTTCGTCAAAGCAAACTAAGCCTTGAAACAGCTTACAATAAAACATTTGATTTTAAACTTAAGTATTTATTTTTGGCAACGTTTTACAAGCGTTTTGACGCTTTTGCTGACGAACCATTTATAAATCGCGCCAAGATACTCATTAAAAAAAAGCTTTTTTTTCTTGCTTTTTTATTGTAGTTTTTGGACTTTTTAGATTTTTCCCATAGTTAGTGTATGGAAATATACCTTGATGCCACATTTTAAGATTCTGAGACACTTGAAAGTGGGTAAACATTTTGATGAGTGAGTGTATGATCTAAATAAGAAAATCGCCATATTTTCAATTTTCAAATATTAATAACTTTAAAATTAAAAGAGATATATTCATAAAATTTAGGATTATGGGTGTTCTATGTCACTCTAATAGACTTACAAAATTTAAAGCATGTAGATGAAGTAGTTCTTGAGAAACGGAGGGGTCGAAAGTAGCCCGAAATGGTTCGTGTAAAGATACACTAGCAGATGTGCAGCGTAAACTTAGCTGACACACTGCCGTGTGTCTTGATTTCAAGAAATTTGATGTGCACACTTTGACGACATTCCATTCTTATGATGGATAATGTTGTACAGTTGTGCTAGATCAAGACCTGTGATAACTCCTCATGCACTAGATTAATAGTTTTTGAGTTTTAACACATGGTCACAATTGGGTATCATATGCCCTCATTAAACTTTGCAAATGTAAATTCTCTCATTGAATAAATTTTGAATGCTATCTCATAACATCAATTCATAAATAGGCTTACCATAACCCCTGGGTTTTCCTTTTTGTCTAGGATAGTGTCCATGGTTGCTAGGATCTCCTCAGCTATGTGAACTTTATAGCTTGTAAAGATTTTGGTTTAAATGTATGGCCTAGAGGTTGATCCAGCTCATAGCAGTGAATTTATTAATATTTTGAGGAATTTGACGTGCACGCTTTGACGACATTCCATTCTTATAATGGATAATGTTGTACTTTATTATTCAATCCTTAAGAAAAACAAGAAATTGATTTGAAAAAGCAAGTATGAATCTTGCCAGTGGAAAATGATATTCTACCTAATTAGTAAGCTTTGTAGAAATATATCCGGGAATAAAATCATGATTGCCAAATTATTTTTTTAGTATGAAGTGGGATGTAAGAAAAGATGACTATGTGAAATCGTGGTGGTCAATCTAAAGTTTTTAGTTGAAAAATACAGTAAGACCTGTAAAGTGAACAGCTGTCTAAATTGTCTGCTTTTGTCGGGGATAGAATTAGTCCTAACATATTAACTTCTATAAGTTAACCACTTACCTAAGCGGAGCATTAAAGTACTGCATGGCAAGTTGTCAACTTACATGTTTCACATTATTACTAATGACTGCTTGCTAAGAATCCTACTGTTGTTATAATTTTCTGGATTCCATTTTTCGTTGTTAGGTGAACGTTTCTGTATGATGAGAATATAGTTATAAGCGAAAGTTAATCCTAAGAACATTATAAACTATTATTCCAAATTGAGAATACTTGTGTTTTTCCTTTTTTTTTTTCATTTCTCAATAAATTATCTGCAAGCTTGATAGTATCAAATCAGTATTTGTCTTAATTTGTAGAATTTTGTAACCAAAACAACTTTAAGTTAAGGAAGTGTTTCTAAGCCTTTTTATTTTGCTAAATGGAAAAAATTTTGGCACATTTCAGTTTTGTCTTCCTAACTTAGAATTTTATTCACAAAATACA
The DNA here is from genome assembly GCA_038373865.1 of Uloborus plumipes. Classification (NCBI taxonomy): domain Eukaryota; kingdom Metazoa; phylum Arthropoda; class Arachnida; order Araneae; family Uloboridae; genus Uloborus; species Uloborus plumipes. The sequence goes on from JAXGGA010000097.1 coordinate 287,266, forward strand.
AACTAACATTTTCTTTTATTGTGAAACTGTTTTTCCACTTAAAATGGTTACAAATGTTCATTTTGCAGCAATTATCCAGTTTGTAAATAGGAGAATGGTAGCTCTAACTGCGGTTTATTTCGTTATAGATGAAAACAAAGCTTCGGAGCCGAATAACAAGAAAGCAAAACTTGACGATGGTGCTGATAATGCATCAGAGGAGCCACCTAAGAAGAAAATTAAGTCAGACCTTGAAAGTGACAAAAAAGTCGAAACTGCTGTTGAATCTTGATTTTTATAATTCTTATGAGTATCATTTTTTAAAAGACAAGTGGTGTAATGAATTCATTTTAAAATGCTTTTTGTCTGAAGCTTGACTGACAGTCATGTGAAAATTTGTATATAGAAAAAAAACCTGTTAACTTTTGTTGACATTTTTTTTACAGATAGAATTTTGTGGTTTCGTTATTGTATTTATGAAATTATGTCATTATGTACTCATAAAAAACAACTATATTAAACAATATAGCTATTGTTCTATGGTATTGTTTTGTAAGATGTTTGTCTATACATTATTAAGAATAAAAAAAAGCAACTTTGTTTCCATTGTGCTAATGAATTTTTTACATTTGATAGTTAGGGTTTTTTGTTATTCATTATTTTTTACTTTCAAAACTGTAATAGTATTGTAAATATCAATAAATGTTACAAAAATGCTTTCAAATGCCTGCATTTTATTTGCTTTTATCTACAGGTGTGTAACTGGTAAAACTTATTTTTCATACCGGGATGTTGAATAACTTCTCACTGTTTATCAACAGTCAGTGCAACCGGAACTGATTGCAGTAGCTTATGATTGCTTTGGTGATAAATCTGTACACAAGTACTATGAGCAAGCATGAAATTCAGTGCATGTTATTTTGCAGAAGTGTAAACAACTTTATTTTTCATACTTTAAATATCACAAATTTTGTACAAAAAAAAAAAAAAAAAAAAAATCCAAGCATTTTCTAAAAACCTGCAGCTGAAGCTCAGAATTCTTGTGGCATAAGTGCCAACTTTACTGTTTTCAACGAGATACTCCCGTTTTTTACCATTTTCTCCCGTTTTTTTAAACTACTTTTTTAAATATGAATGTTTCTAACTGTTTACTCGTGCACGTTCAACACAGCACGTGGTTCGCCGAAAATTGCTTCTAAGTTTTTAGATTTCAATCCTTTTGCATCTTGTAATATTTCAATTACATTGAAAGTTGGAAATTATTTTAATAAAAACTACCAGATATCCACTTAATTTATTCTTTTTTTTTTTTTAACTATTTATTTTTTATTGATATATTTTTTAATCTTGATTTTTATTAAATTATTTCTCTGGTGAGGTATGTTCTAAATTTAAAGCAAATGTGCTTTAATTTTTTCTATTTTTATATCTACTACTCACTAAGTAGCGTAAATCAAATAAATAAATAAAAATCATAAAATAAAGTAAATCCTATTTCATTTTAAATCTAATATTCATAGCATTTAAAAGCAAAACATAATAAGCTTAAAGTAAATCAGGTCGGCATGTCACTGGTGAGGCATCTAGTGAAATTTGTTTTTTTTTTCCGTCAAAGGTTGGCACATATGACTTTATTTTTCATACTTTAACCCGGGAGAACGCGCTGGGTCATTTTACGACCCCAAAGCAATTTTCTAACTCCAATTCCAAGAAAACTACGCACCAGTTCACTCCTTTCTTCTCAGTAGCTGAGTTTCTACCCCCCATTCACCTTTTGTTAATAAATCGAAGGTATTTCTGGCATTTGCATTCAGTCAAGACACATTTGGTCAGTTACTGGGGTCATTCTATGACCCCGCGCTTCCTTCCGTTTGCTTGACAGATCAACTATTTCGCCTGCCTGAAACGGTCAGTTCGTCTCTTTTTTAATTAAAAGAATTTTGTACTTTGAAACAACCATCTAGAAAGTATTCTTTATGCTGATTAGTAAATACATTTCTTAAATCCTTTTTGGAGGGAAAAGTGATACCGAAATAATATTTATTTAGAAATTGAGCACATAAAATGAAAGGGACACTTATTCAATTAAATTATCATCTCCCTTTCATTCAACCAGTGTAAAAAGTACTTAAATTATAACTATGATCAAAGTAATATTTTGTTTATCTTCATACATGCAGTATAAAAATACAGGAGGAGACAAAATGAAATCAAGTAAATAATTTTTTTTCGATTAAAAGTTGAAACATTTTAAATATAAATCTATCAGTTTTCTTTTAAGCATTAATTCTAGAATGATATTTGTTATAAATATTGTAAATTATATAAACAGTAATAACCTGCAAAATTTATATGAGCTTTGTGTAAAAAATATACATTCCATATCTTTAAATAGAATTGCGGAAGAAAGTTAGTTTGCTTAGCACATTTTTGTGTAAATGATAGGTTTCAATGTTTGTAATTGTATTGCAATATGGTTTTAAGAAAGAAATATTAAAACATAAAAGTTTTCAACAGCGTAGGAAAGGATATTGGGTTCATACAAAGGTTTGGGGTCATTTTATGACCCCGCTCGTCCAACGTTTGCCTCGTAGACGCGCTTTCTCCCGGGTTAAATATCACAAATTTTGTTCCAAAAAAAAAAAAAAATCCAAACATTTTCTAAAAATCTGCAGCTGAAGCTCAGAATTCTTATGGAGACTTACGGCGATCACGTTCTGCCTGAAATAACTTGTACAGTGTGAGTTAGGTCATAAGTCTCAGTAGTATGGCCCACAACAGCTGGCCAGATTTTAGATGTAGGGTTGCCACTGGCGACTATTTTTGACTGAAGGCGACTTTTTTGATCAAACGGCCAAAAAACGCCTAATTTGTTAAATTTGGCGACTTTTTTTTCGAGTTTTGTAAAATTCAGGGGGAAAATAATAGAACGATTTGAGCGCATCAACTGCATTCTCATACGTCACAGAGATTACATCATTCATTTTATTTTTCGGCTAGTAGCGATCCCCCCACCCGATTAGCAGGTGGAGTTACGATGGAAAAATTCAAATGCAGAAGGGGGTAGAAAGGAAAGATGCACCACATTTATGGGCCCATAGCGATCCCCCGCGAAAAGCACGTGGAGCTACGATGGATGAATTAAAAAAACTGAAGAGGTATGGGTGGAAAGATGCGCAAAGCTAAAAGAATACAACTTGTGAACTGTCTTTTTGTCCTCCCTCCCTTTTAAAATGTGTCCCCCCCCCCGATTTCTATGTCCATATGTAACAAGCAGATGGTTAACTGCAGGACCTGCATGTGAAAGGTTGTTAAAACAGTGGCCCACTGTAGAAGATTATTTTTTTGGAATTTATTCCTACTAAATCAAAACAAATTATGAAGACTGCAAAATATATAAGCAAATTGTCAATTATATCAAGTTAGTGGATATTAAGGTCAGAACTATGCTTTGTTATTGAAAGTTCAAGCATATTCGGGGCATTTCAAGCTCCTTTTTTTGCACTCTCAACCCCTAGTCCGTCTTCTTTACAGTGAAGTCATTGGCATCCTCAAGGGCGGATCCAGAAACTTTTTAAGGGGGGGGGGGGCGATTGATTTTTTTTACCTTCATATATATATATATATATATATATCTATATATATAAAGATGACGGTGTTCGTTTGTCTGTATGTTTGTAACCGCTGGCCAGAAGCCCCCGCAGCACCCACAGACCTGAAACTTGGCTCAAAAATTCGAACGTACCCCGCCCTCGTGCACCTCGAAGCCCAAATTTTTAATTTCGAATTAGTTATTTTTAAATTAATTAATTAGTCTCATTTTTGGTGTATCCGCCATAATTGAGGGGGGGAAACCTCGCCCCACCCCAAAACATTATATATCGTTGGAAAGGGTTTTTTTTTCTGAAAAAGAAAAGTTTTAGCACGTTTCTGTCCGTTAATTAGGACAGGAGATATTAATTAATCAAATTTAGTCAATTTTCAAGGCCTAACTCTACGCAGAACTGAAACACTAGAGCCATTTTCCTGATCAGCTGCTCTTTTGTCCCTGAAGTTACTTTGTGGTTTAAATTTGCGTATAGATTTAAGCCTTGAAAATTTATTCAGTTTGATTAATTAATATCTCCTGTTACTTACTTAACTTTCTGTCTCTTATATTTATTTGGCGAATTGATTTAAACTTTAACATGACTTTAAGTGGAATTTAAAAGGTTGTGGAGCGCATTTGAACTAAAGGATATAATATTTTTTCTTCAGAGGAGGTTAAAGTGAATTTAAATTTATTAAGTTGACTTCCTCAAAATTCGGGGTTCCCGAAAATGTCACAATGGAACTATCATTGTTAAAAATTTAGGGATGTCTATTCAGTTCCTCTTCGCATTTGGCGTCGTAAAGTTTGGCGACAATCAGGAAATTTACCAAACCTCCCAGCCAGTGAAACACCACTTTCTCCAAATCAAAGAAAAATAAAACGGTCTGGGAAGGAACAGTAGTTGTTTGCAGTCTAAAGCGTATTTTAGTGCATGTTTAAAACATGTATTTAATGCCGCCATCACTAAATTTTTAATAATAAATGGTACGAAAGACATTATATTTCTTTCCTTTTAATGTTCACATTAAAATCATGGAAGAATGGTTGTGGCTGATCTATCTGATACAATCGGTTCCCTATGTTAATAAATTTAGATTTGGCGAGCAATTTTATATTGAACTTACCGTTAAATCGGTGAATTATATTAAATTTCAAGGGCAAAATTGCTGTATTCGTTAAGAGTTTTCGAAAATCTTAGCACTATACAGATGTGTCATAAGTTCCATTGAAACGTAAAAATTTCGCTAAAAGTAAATAAGTTCGTCACACACACACGAAAAGAAGAAAAAAGTCTTTAAAACTAAAATAATCCTCGCATTGAACACTACAAACTGAAATGGCATTAAAAGTGTCATCAATATATTTTAAAAGGTCGTGGTGCACATTTGAATTAAAGAATATAATAATTTTACTTAAGAGGGTGGAGTGAATTTAAATTTATTCAGTTGAATTTCTTTACATTTTTTGCACGGGCATCGCCGTGCGGGTACTGCTAGTATTTATATAAAGTTGATCTCTATAACGGTAATAAAGTTTTTCGTTTCTATTGAAACATTATAGTTTAACCCATACCTTAGCCACAGCAACGCGTGGCCGGGTCAGCTAGTATATATATATATATATATATATATATATATATATATATATATATATATATATATATATATATATATATATATATATATATAAAATAACAGAATTGTAGGAAGAAAGACGAAGAGACCACACCAAAAGCCCATAGATGCGCAAAGCAGCTAAACTACAAAGCCAAGTATATAATAATACAAATAAAAAATTAATAATGAAATAGAAAATAGAAAATGGCACATTAGGAGAAGTGAAAGGAGAAAGGTTGAATCCAGAGCTCATCAGCCGTGGGGAATTCAAGAGTGGTCGAAAGACCAAAAAATTTAAAAATAAACTATAAAGAGGATGTTTAAGTTCAAAATATGCAGTCTACAGATCTTCATTGGGCAAAAAGCACCAATGTGAGCCTGCAAACCGTACATTAGAACAAAAACCTAAAACTAAAAGCAGGGGTTTCGCCTCGACCGATTAGGAATAAAATTCCCAAAAATCAGCCACCCACAGTACGGTCCTGCTATGAAAATAAAAACATCTCACCTGAAAATCCGCGTGAAAAAACCAAAAACATATCCAGGACTGGATTTGTTTTTTGGACACGGATTTACCTTATATATTTTTTACATTGACAACTGGACTGTCTCTGGATTTGCTGGATATGTTTTTGGTTTTTTCACGCGGATTTTCAGGTGAGATGTTTTTATTTTCAGAGCAGGACCGTACTGTGGGTGGCTGATTTTTGGGAATTTTATTCCTAATCGGTCGAGGCGAAACCCCTGCTTTTAGTTTTAGGTTTTTGTTCTAATGTACGGTTTGCAGGCTCACATTGGTGCTTTTTGCCCAATGAAGATCTGTAGACTGCATATTTTGAACTTAAACATCCTCTTTATAGTTTATTTTTAAATTTTTTGGTCTTTCGACCGCTCTTGAATCCCCCACGGCTGATGAGCTCTGGATTCAACCTTTCTCCTTTCACTTCTCCTAATGTGCCATTTTCTATTTCATTATTAATTTTTTATTTGTATATATATATATATATATATATATATATATATATATATATATATACAGTGGCGGATCCAGCGGGGAGGGCACGGGGGCACGGGCCCCCCCTGTCATGCATTCTCGAAGAGCCTAAAACCCATACTGAAACAAGAAACACCGATCAAATCATCGGTGCCGATTCGATACATCTGTTAAAAAAATGCGCCTGTCACACTTGCTATTAAGCTTTGATTTACTTTTAGAAATGAATAAATTTTGAATCTCTTCGCACATTTCCGTTGTGAGGAAAATGTGTCGGTTTCTTTTTTTTTTAAACTTTTATTTATTGATCTTCGGAACTTTCGAATGTCCCAAACTTATTCCATGGCGCCAGATCGTTTGAAAGCAAAGACACTCTGCTTTGACGTATTTTTGCACACAGTATTTGCACACAGGAAAAGAAAAGGGAGACGTTACAAGCGGTTGGGTAGAAGTATGATTTTGCGTTCTCATTCCACTTGGCTATTACTAATGGACTACCTGTTTTACTTAATATGTTGAAACACAGGTCCAAACTATGCAGCGCGCTGTTAGTTATTAGTTCGCAATGTGAAATTTGTAGCATCGTTAAATTTTGTATATTCTTGAACCCCTAATGCAAGGTATCCACAAATAAATAAACACTTTCAAAGGACACCTTTTACTGCCAGAGCCATACTATACCATGACTGCTTGATGGAATGCCATTATTACCAGGAACCGAAAGGTAAGAAAAATACGATAATACATTAGTGTGCGACAGTTGTTTGTTTTTAACATTAATTATTATTTTTCAGTAAAAAAATTAAACTGATTTTGTGCCCCCCCTGTAAATTTTTTCTGGATCCGCCACTGTATATATATATACATAAAACTCCCTCAAAAAATGGCACATATACCCCCCCCCCAAAAAAAGCATAAAAACACAAACATACGTATGTGTGCGTGTTGATGGGTCTTTTTCTTTTTGCTGATCCCTCCCACCTATGTTTTTTTTTTCTTCCAATGCTATTGCTTCCTGTGTTTTTTTTTTTTAAATATTTTTAGAAGAATGACCTTTGTAGGGGATGCACCTACCTTTGGATGCAATGACCTTTGTAGGGAACTCTTTTAAATGAAGGAGGGTAGAATATCCTTAATTTTAGGGGGTCGGGGGGGATCTCCTCCGGGAAATTTTTTAAAAAATAGATACAAAATTCTGCATTACGAGGCCTTATATGGGTATTGAGACTGCAGAAATATGAGAATAAAGTAATCAAACAAAACCTTTTAAATGTTATGCCTTTTGCAAATTAAGATCTCAATTAAAATATTAAAAAAAATATGGACCGACAAATCCTTGACATTAATCTGCAGTGATAAAGAACGAGGGAAGAGAAAAAAATAAACACATCATCACTTGCTTACATCGGTTTTCAGCATAGTTACTGTAGTTTATTAATAGTATTACAATTGTATTAGCATACATTCAGGGGTGCCCGGAATTGAAGTTATTGCGACATCCTTTTTTGGCAAATTTTGGCTGATGAGTAAACAAATTTCTACACAGTAGTAAAGTATTTCATTAGAAAATCTTGTCCTAGTTTGCAGGTGACTGGGAATTTCAATCAGCAAATTCAGAAATTTTCCTCTTTGAATAGTTCAAGATTGGGAGCACCTGCATGCATTACACTAAACGGAACGTACCGCTAGTCTTTTCTGTGTTTGAAGGCGATTCAACGGATATTAACGGTGATTCAATTGATTAAAGTGGCTCAGGTCCAAATGATATATTTGATTTGCTACATTTTCCTTGTTTTAAGCCACCTCTCCATAAAATCGCATAAACAAGAAAGTGTAATAACCGAACTAGGAACGTTGCTCAGTTCTACTGACTCCAAAATAAGACCACTTGAAATCGTGCTTATTTTCGTTACGTCATATAGACGGCGTCCCTCCATATGATGACGGGCGTCAAGAAATCGGCGACTCGCAATGTATGCATTCGAAGGCGAAGGATAACCCCTTCTCCTTTTCTCATTTGCATTTCTGCCTGTAGAGACTTTTAATTTATCGGCGCTGTCTTGAAAATGGTGCCAAATTTCTGTTCTACAGGAACAGAAAAGAAATATAATAAATCCCTCATTCCTAGAAAGGTAGAAAATTACTTTTTTTAAAAATTTTTGGTAAGTGCTTGTTTCTTTCTATTTTCCTTTTTTCTTTTTCTCTTTTCTTTTCTTTTTTTTTGGCTCAAGGGGGGAGGGGTGGCGATGGGAGCGATTGTATCCGCGCTTGGGCATCCTGGACAAGCTAAAAAGAAAGATATGCAAACCTGATATAAGTGATAAAGATCTTGTAGATGTCAAAAACCTCCTGCTAGCATCTAAGGTCAGTTTGAGTGATAAGACCTCGGCTGCTGTTAAGTTTTTGAAGGAAAGAGCGAATTGATGTGCTTTATGAAATCCAGTGACACTATATGGCAGCACATAATTATCTTTTTTCACAGTTCCAAAGATTAAAGGTTTTAAGTATTGTATGTGTTTGCAACCTGCAGAGATTTCCTCAGAAAGCAGTTTAAAGTTTGCAGGGCAGCTCTCAAACGCTCTAAACTTCCTTGAAATGGATTCTTCTTCTGTTAAGGATGAATGGAGAATCCTACAATCTGAAGTTTCTTCTACATCTAACGACCAGTATAAAAGAATTGATCACTTTTGGAAAGAAATACTGGGAAAAAAACTCCCTTTGAAGTATTGAAGTATCCTTTACTAAATAACCTTATCAAAATTAGCTTGTGCTTGTCCCATGGAAATGAGGATGTGGAGAGAGGATTCTCCATATCAAAAAGAATCTTAGCTGACGGTAAGTCAAAAATGTCTGAGAGAATGCTTCACGAAAGACTAATTATTAGAGATGCTTTGACAAAGTATAAATATGTTGGAAAAGTGGAAATAACGAAGGAAAATTAAAAGAACAGGCTTTGAAAGAAAGCAAAGAACGTGCTGAGATGATTGAAAAAGCAAAGTAAGGGGAAGCGGAAATCAAGAGTGCTACAGAATCAATTAAAGAATTTGAAGAAAAGGCTAAAAAATTTGCACAAGAAAAGAAATCCCATCAAGAATCTCCAGATTCACTTTTAAAATTAGCAAATAAACGACTAAAATCAGCTATCAAGAAAAATGATTTGTCCGAAATTAGAGTAGCACAAGGGATGATGGAAGGTGCAGAGAATTTGGGAGAAAGGGAAAAAGCAGTAGAACGGAAAGAAACAAGGCTAAACCTTCTAGTTGACAAAAGAAAATCAAGTTTAATTGATGGTTTTATGACCAAAACAGCAAGGAACATCTAAATTTCCTATGTCGTAAATTGCAAATGTCGTCAAACTACTCCAACAAACGTGAACTTAGGAGAAGTGTTTCGACTGTTGTAACTTAAAATTAAAAAAAAAATCTAAAGAATTAAAAGGTAATTTTTAGGCTATTTTGTATAACTGAAAGAGAGAGGGAATTCGCAGACTTTCTGCCGAGAAATGTTTGAAACTAAAATGGGAGAGGGGAAAGACTTTTAGTATTTAGTGATGTAAAAGTAAAGAGGGGGTTAGGGTGCTTAGCAAAGAGGGAAAGTTTGAACATGGACAGTAAAAAATTTTTAAAACTGAAATCTTAAATTTTTTAGGATGTCTTAGGCAATGTTAAGGTAAAGGGGACAAAGAGGCTTTTTGTTGGAAAAATCCAGAACTGGAGTTTTAAGGATACAATTATCAGCGATCTTTCATGAGCCTAGGGCTCTGGGATTGTTCTGAAAATTTTTGAAGTTGTATTTATTTGAACTTTCCTGTAAGTTATTTTCAGTGACTCAAGAAAGAGAGAGAGAGAGAGTGTATTCATTAGATGTCTTCCAAATTTGTTTCGAAATTGCAGTCTTGAAATTTGGGTGGGTGCTCTTCCAAGAAAAAATTCCGAAACCGAAACGTTAAAAATCTAAATGTAAGCCATCTTCTGATTTATTTAGGAATTATCTGTTTTTGTTGATCATTTTTGTACATAAACATATAATGCCTGAAGTAGTTTATGCAGCCAGACATATTCAAGTATCAAGGAAGAGTAGAAATTAAGCTTCAAGAGCATGAGAAATGGGGATTAAGAGATAAATCAGGGAAAATTTTAGTTGTACTGGGAAAATTCAGGAAAAAAGATTTTGATCTTCCTGTGGCCACTCTGAATAAATGAAATGCCTCAACAGCAGTGCATAAAAAAAGAGTGGAGCTGTTTTCCTTCGTACGTTTTCCATGGAGACGACGCAAAATTTCGAAATTTGATACGCTTATTTTAAAGTAACCGAGTATAGGAAAATATCTTTAAAAAGAGTTACTGTAAAACAAGCCTTGCTTAAATTAATTGCAATAAAATCTGGTATGGACCCCACACTACTGCCTTTTACGTGTAAATTTCTTAGTAGATGCTAGGGATGTACCGAGTACTCGGTAAATATTCGGTACTCGGCCAAATTTGGATCAGGTACTCGGCCGACACCGAGTCGTTGTAGAAAATTGAATAGTTCAAGACACATTTTTCAATAATTAAAAATATGCAAATATCTACTTATATTAAAAACTGAGTATCTTTCTAACTATCTTTCTAACTATCTTTCTAACTATCTTTCTTTCTAACTATCTTTCTTTCTAACTATCTTTCTATGTCACGCTTCTTTCTCCTGAACGCCAATGAACTGAAAGTCGAACCAGGTACCGATAGATAGGTAATTTTTCAAGCTTCATTAGTTTCAATCTATATAATTATACGATTTTAATTAGCGAAGATATCAATTAATAAGTAGTCAAGTTTAAAGCGATTAAGCCTAATCAAGGCTTCACTAGATAGCGTTTTATACAGGCTGCTTCATTACTCAAAACATCAATGGTAAAGATTTGCCCGCTAGAGAGCGCTGAATGATGTGTTTGTTTACATTTATTAGCACGTTGTTTCTGCTGTAAAAAGTGATGTTCATCCTATCTTTAAGGGTTAAAAAATATTGATATAGTTTACTGAAGTGGAGTACAGAGTGAATTGATGCCGAAGGCCTTATTAGTACTGCTTTTTAGGGGAAATAAATTCCCTTTTCAGGTAAAGTTGGTCGCAACTCATGATTCAGTCATACGACATTCATTCATTGTTTACTTTCTTCGAATTAGCAACATATAGCAATGGCGTTCAATTTTAACATCTCTGCATTAATAAAATATACGCTTAAATTCGCAGCCGATAAATAAAAATGTAGCAATGAAATAAGATTGTTCTATTTACTATTTAGTTTCATTATTGTTGCTCACACGATCTTAATTGCTACGCAAAAGCTCAGATGTTCATTTTGATAGCGTTGACCCATCAGAGCGATAAATGGCGAATCTATTCGCAGAGACATTTCCTTTTGATGCCCCAGAATGAATGCACCTGCAATGAAGCGATTGGTGTTCAACGGAAAGACGATTGACAACAAAACATATTAATTTCTTTAGTAACAACGAAATGAGCATATATAATCGCTTGGTACTAAAGAGCAATACAAGTACGAAAAAAATAAACAAAACTACAATATTACGACGACCAAATGTAATTTTTTTTTTCATTTACACAACATTAAAAGGTAATGTTCTTTTTATGTTAAATTTCACACATTGATAATATTTCGATAATTGGGAATCTGGTGTGGTTGCCAAATTTTTGGCGATAATTACTTTATTTTGTTGCTCTTTAGTTTATGTTTGCGAAGGAAGTATTTCCCTCGCTCATAAATTGGCCACGAAGATTTAACGCCAATAGGGAAAGATAACCAGACTTCCAATCACCGAAATCTTCCCTTTTTTGTTTCTAATTTCACACATACGTTTAATACTTGAAAGTAAAATAATGGGCCAACTGAAAAAAAAGCTGCGAAATAATGTGAGAATTCTTGTTAAAAAACTCGCCAAACAAATTAATTTGACAATCTAAACTCATCAAAAGTTTTGATGGAACTATCGTTCCAAAATCGCCATTTATCGCTCTGCGGTGCCAGTGTCGTTTCATAGTTTAATTATAATTAGAATCAATTAAAATGAAAAATAATTTGCTAACTAATTAAAACAAGCCGTTAAAATGCAGAATAAACCAGCAAATCGAACAAGCTATTAAATGACGTTAAAATATAATAAAATAGAATTGAATGCCAAATTGTAAAATTGTCGCCAACAAATTAAATTTTAATTTTGTCTTTTATTATCTGATTTGTTTATAATGTTAGTTACCACAAAATTTGATAGATGTCGCTAGGCGACATGCATCCGTTTTTATCCCAAAGATTTTGATGAAATGAAGCAGCCTGTATAAAACGCTATCTAGTGAAGCCTTGGCCTAATAAATGATTAAATATGAAATCCATTCTTGCATTGCAAAACGCGGTTGCCATGCCATGAAACAATAATAAAAATGAAAAAGAGAATTTTGAATGAAGGCTTAACTAAATCAAACACGAAACTCATAAGCGGGCGACTTACATAGTATTTTTATCGCTAGCTACTTGTAATATTTTGAAACATTCATTTGTTGAAGAGCCATCTACTTATATTAAAAACTGAGTATCAATGTCTGCTTTTTCTCCTTTGAGCGAGCTGAACCAAGGGCGGATCCAGCTTCTGGTTAAGGAGGGGGTCATTTTCGGAAAGGGGGGGGTCAAAGTGCAATTTTTGTGCAAAAATGGGGTGGTTTGGCAGTTTTTTCGTAAAATAAGTCCCAAAAATGCAATTTTTTGCTATATTTGGTCGGTTAAGGGGGGGGGGGTCATGATCCCCATGACCCCACTCTGGATCCGCGCCTGAGCTGAACTTACTGAAACTTTCCTCACCATCTTGAAGGCGCGAAGCATCTCAATAATTCGAATGATTTTTTTTATACAGGAAAAAAGTAAAGGCGTGAAGCGCCTGTTAGCGAGCCGCCTTGGCGGGGAGTAGTTTCTTGACATTTTCCTCACTACTTTCAGGGCACGAAGTGCCCGTGCAACGCCGGGCCACGTTCGTGGTACGTCTTGAAATCGAATGAACATTAAATTATATCAAATAAAACTTCAGAATGAGGTAAAAGTTAGAGAGGGGGGACGTTATGCATCAACATGCCGCAGGAAGCTAATCTAGCTGCCCTGGCAGCTAGTATATATATATATATATATATATAGTGCAATCATTTATAATTTGAATTCTACGTATAAGTTTTTAAAAAGTTATAATACCAAATCAGAAATGTTCAAGTTAATTTTGAAAATATTGAAGTTTGTAATACTTGTTCAATAGAGTAAATCTTTATTTTAATATCCCCAAAAGCTTTTAAAAATTATTCAAGTTTAGAGAATTAGAACTAATCAGTAATAGATTAATATAATTCCAACTTAATTGATACTTTATATTTATTCACTTAATGTAGTTTCATTTAAAAATAACTTTTTTCTAAAATTTTGACTAAATAAATAAAATATTTTGAACAATGCATAAGTTAAACTCAGTGGGATTTTTGTTCTAAGAACTAACCTATAGAGGTCCATTCCAATGATCAGTTCATATGTCAGGGTTTAAATTTACTGCTGGTCCATTGGTTCCAGACCAGTAAAACTCGCCTGGAATCACCATAAAAATAATAAACAATCCAAGGACCACCATTTTATTAAAGAAAAAAATGTGGCTAATGATTTAAGGTGGACCAGTGATGTTGTCTGTTAACCAGTATATATTCCTGTTCACTGGTCGAGAAGACCAGTAAAATTTTGTAATGATTTCTAACCCTGTACCGCTGTATGTCAGGGATTAAAAAAAAAAGCAATTGGTACTTGGTACTTGGCCAAAGTGCTACTCGGTACATCCCTAGTAGATGCCTTAAGTGTTAAAATAGTGCTTGTAGTGAGTAAGATAACAATTCAAACATTTACACCCCTAGTTTGCCACGAAACAATGCAAAAAAATGTTTCACAATGATTAATTTTCTAAATATCGCCAATTTTAACATTATTCAGTGGATTTTTCTCAAAATATCGCCAATAGCGCCAAATTGAACCCAAATTCAAAAAAAAAAAAACAAAAAAAAAGTCACCAACTTGGTCGCCAAGTTCGCGTCAAACCCTTGGCGACCAAAATCTTGGCGATGTGTCGCCAAGTGGTCGCTCCAATTCATATCATTTAAGTCTGCATTGAAATTAACATTGATTTACCTCCAAAAAGTTGTAAAAAACCCCTTGGGAACATTCGAATGCAACCAGAAAGGGAGGTGCAGAACTAGACCCCCTTCAGAGCCTACATACCAAACTAGAAGCTTCTGCGGCATATAGTTTTTGAGTTAAACGACATACATACGCACATACATACGTACAGACGTCACGAGCAAAAACTCGTCGTAATTAACTCGGGGGTGGCCGAAAATAATTTTTCAGCTGGTTATATGCTGGTAGGTACATATGCACGTGCTAACGAGTGTGAAAAAAAAAACTACTCGACATCCATTCCGGGGTCAGCAAAATCAAAAATTTTGCTTTAATTTGAGTGAATTTATTTTTTCGCGATCACAATACTTCCTTTACTACGTAAATGATGTGTGTAAACGAGTGTTTTTCGTGTAATTTGCTTTGCAAAAACCTTACTTTTCGACAGAAAAGAGATTTCAAGACATTTAATAAAGACACTTGGCTTTCTTGCAATTTTTTTTTATCTGTACGAAAGCATTATTAACACTTTACAGGCAGTCCATCCTTTGAAGAACTATCTTCTGACTTTCAAGGTACCCTATTAATACGTTATTGTTATTTGTTGATTAATTATTCGGCAATTTCATTTTATTTAATAAATGTTATTACAGAATCAAATATCACTTATGAGGAAAATGAAGAAGACGAAGATGAAAGTGACATTAGTGACGAAGATGAAGATTTATCAGATGATTCTGATGAAGATTAATTTTTCTTTATGTATGGAAAAATATATTACACAAATATTTTTACTAGAAAATGAAATTAGTAAAATTTCGACAAAGATGCTCTCACTTGTTTCAAACAGAAAATGAAAGTTACAATTCTTGTCGGACTAGTGATACATATCTGTTTTCTTGTAGTAGTTTTTTAGTCATAAGTTTTTAAGAACCATAAAGTCGACACATCTTATCCTTGCTATTCCTGTTAGCTACCACGATCAATAATAGTTGTAAAATGAAAGAAAAAGTTGGGTGTCTCATTAAAATGAAGCTACTCACGGAAAATTAGCTTGATAGTAATCAATAGTAAAATCCCTGTCAGGGATCTCTGACTATATAGTTTCAAGACGTTATTTGACTTTTTGCATAACATTTTGCGATTTCTTTTTCATATCGTATGTTCTATTGACAAAAGGGTCACATTTTTAATATGTTCATCGAGGTTCACCGTAGTTATTAAATTGCTTCCAATAAACTTTAAGTTTAGAAACAATCGTTCTTCTGATAAAGTTGGTTTGTTGCAGGTTTTAAAAATTTGTACTAATAAGTGAAATTGATAAAAGAACGATATTTCTGAATTAAATTTGCATAAATTTCAATCACTTTGTACTGCACCTTTTATGAGAAGGAAAGCCGTTGATTGTTTCACATAAATCGGCCCTATTTATATCTTTTTAAGAATTATCGTGAAACATTATTAAATCCATACAATGTTTTTGAAGTTGATCTTCTTCTATACTGCTTGTAATGACGCTTTGTTAAACCTTGAAATGATTTTCAACTTGTAGAAATTTCTTTTTCTTTGAAAAGATTTTTTCGATTTAATTTTTCTGAGAAACAAAGCTTATGAAAATAATTTTGAGGTCTCTTTTAAGTACAAGAAGTTTATTTTAATGGAGAATAAGAGACTTTTTATACAAGCAAAGTGCAGGACATTTTTCGATAGCTCAACCCATTGAGGACTATGAATTTTTCTGTAAGGAAGTTTACGGAGTGTTTTTAAAAAATAAACGAATAAAATAAAATAAAATCAAACAACTAGGTAGAGCTCCCCCTTCCCTCTACTCGCTATCACTCACTACTCGTAGAAGATTGTGATGCGAAATTTTGTTTGGCTGGCGCAGCATTAAATATTCTGCTAGGAAAAATTTGATCAAAATTCTCCTTACAATTAGAACAAAATAAAAATCCAACCCCACCCTCTCGTAGATAATAGATTTTAACTAAGCACTCATTATAATTAGAACAGTATGTAAATCCGTAGAAGAAAAAATAATTTGGTTGAAATATGCATAAAAAGTTTTTTAAAAATAAATATAGTGAAACCCCGTTAATATGTTTCTCTTTTATACGTTTTTATAATTTACATTTTTTAAAATCTATCCCCCGCAGAGTTTACTGCGTGTTAACATTTACCTACAACATTAGCAATTTTTCGGACATACATGTTTTTCTTGCAGTCTTTTCAAAACGTATGAACGATGCTTCCCTGCCGCATACGTAATGGTGGAAATATTGTTTCAAATTTATGTTTCCAAATACGACGAATATCATTGTATCCTGTAGTTCAATGCTTGAATTGAGTTTGGATCAACTTTAAAAAAGTTCAACATAAAAAAATAAAAATAATAAAATAAAATAAAATAAAATAAAAAATAATAAAAATTGTCATCTGTAATTCCAATTATGTTTTTTGCAATCACGAATTGCGACAGGCGTGTGTGTGTGATAATGTGATGTGTGTGAGTGTAGGCGGTAATGTGCGTGTGTGTAGGACGTGGACGTCACCACTAGGAGGAGCCGAGACCAAGGACCAGAAGAGGGCTTGCACCAGGAGCAGTTGGATGGGCAGAGAGGCTCCAGGTCTGAAAAAGGAGCCACAACAGGACATCTACGGTAGAATGAGATTAAATAGCAATTTGTAATTTCTTAAAAAAAATAAAAAGCTTCTTTAGGTGCGCACTTTTGGATTTTGAACTAATTTTTGCACCATTTTTTAAGGCTGTAAGTACTATGGAGTCACCTGGACACAAACAAAATTTTGACAGAACTTTTTTTTTGAATATATAAATTTTTTTTTGGTTAATATTATGATTCGGATGCCTCAATAGCGTAAAATAATAATAATACAGTAGAGAACAAATTATCCGGGATGTTCGGGACCATCGCTATCCCGGATATCTGAATATCCCGGTCTTACAGATCGCTAAGAAGCTACGCTTGCCTATTTTTTATTAAACCCAAATTACTATTATAAATAGTAAGGTATCTTAAAATGAGAAGAAAACGGTTTAGAAATGCTTATACTAAATATTGAAATATTAAAAAATACTAGTAAAAGAATAATTTAAAAACCAAGAAATTTAGTTATTCACAAGATACAAGATTCAAATTCAAAAAGGAAAAACAAATAAAGGGGGGGGGGGGACACTTTTTGATAATGTTTTAAAAAGAAAGAAAATGCAGGAAAAGGCAAGAAAGAAAATTTTGAAAATAAACGTCCGATTTTTCTACTAGTGTATTAAATAAACTCCTGACTATAAGCGCGTTTTTTTTTTCCTTTTCTTTTTTTTAAAGGTTCGTTTTTGCGATTAAAGTAGTTATTGTTAACTGCTGCTTTTGCTTTGCATTATATCAATAGAAATTTGCTTTTTAAGTAAAAAAAAATTTTAAGCTTTTTGCGAGTGACATGGTATTCGTAAAGAAACCGCTCATATTTATTTAGGTTAAAAAAAAAAAAAAAAAACTTTCTTTTGTAAAAAGTGCCAAAAATGCATATTTTTAAAATGGCGGGAAAATCAGCAAAAATCGGTTTTCTGGTTTCCGGATAAAAGGTCCTGTACTGTAATTTATAATTGATTCGAAATTTATAAAGTAAATTTTGAGTTTGAAAGACACATTCCCACAATGGTCCTTAAACGGCGGCCTTTGAATTTTATCGATGATTCGCAAACCGTTTAAGCGAGGTCTTTCATTCTGTGTCATATTCAGATTGAATAATATAATTAACTCCCTTTCTCTAGTAACAAACAGTTCTGCATTAAAGTGTTGTGGGGGGGGGGGGGATCAAAACACCATAAGATTTAGCACAGTAAACATCTTCAGGACCATGAATAGATATTATCCATATTATCCAAAAAGCATTAATGATAATGTAACAGTTTATTACTCTGCATATATATAATTTCTTCAACGGACCGGTTTTCGACGAAGTAGAATGCGATCTAAATTCGAGCTGTGCAAACTATCGCACCTGAAAGCGTTTTTCGCATCGCAAGCTAATGGTTCGCTAGGGGCAAATAACCTTCTTGCTCGACCGAATAGCCCCGCCCCCATTTCCTTGATTCAGGTACGAAGTAGCATTAAAAAAATACCGAGCCCAGTCGGAAAAATTCCGTTCCTTCTCAAAAGAGTTTCGCCGAATTTAGGATGCTTAAGAAAACCAGGTCGTTTATTAAGGCCAAGATGGACTCGAAACGAGATTTGGCAATAGAACATCGTCGGCGTTTCGTTAGTTTCGTGTTCCATTCACTTCTAAACCATTCCTTCCGCGCTGCCGCATCGAGTTTCGTTCTCTGACCTTCTGAAGAAGAGAAAAAAAGGCGTGATTTTACCTCGTGGTGTTTGTTTGTGTGGGTGATCGTTGCATGTGCTCTTGTTGTGCTGGTACACGAGTGGTGAAGTTGTGATCCTGCGAGTATCTGTATCGTATCTTTGCTTGAGATGGGTCCTTAATTTTTGGATAAATATCTTTTGTCTGCTGATTTTAATATCTTTTAAAGGTAAGTGATGTATCTAGTTTATTTTTTAGGGGCTGTGTCCACTGGGCACGATTAAGATATTACGAGGCCCTAGGCCAAATCCTTGGGCCCTAAATTGAGGGGGTTTTAGGCAATTTACCTATTCAGTAATCAGGCCCTAGCTGTAAATAAATGAATCGTTTATTTCAAAAACTAATCAAGCGACAAACGTATTAAATTAATTATTCAATCACGATTGCAATACTTTTTACTGAACGAAATGTATCTAAATATGTTTACATTTCAGTTTAAAAACATTGTAAACCTTATAAATAAAATTTAAAATAAGGGTTAAAATGCTTTTTCGAACTTTTAGAGTTTGTAGTTTGATTGGTTTTTGAAATAAACGGTTCAAAATGATGTCATGGCGTTCAAGCAAAAAGTGTGACATCGCGACTTTTTTTATCAGAATATGTTAATGAAAATAGTCTGACATGTGACAAGAGGGGTGGGAGGTATGATACTTTATGACAAAGAGAGAGGGGCGGGGGTCAAAAATCTTGAAAAATTGTGACATTGTTTATGGATGAGCCACTTAAGAAAATGTGAGAATATTTGTTGAGAATGTACGAACTTATTATCTTGAATCTAAAAATGTGATTTTCACGTAGTTTAAAAGCATAGTGTTTTGAGCAATAATATGAAATAATTGCAGACGTGTTAAATATGTTGCTTAAACAATATTCACGTATGTATTTTCCATTTCACGATAAAACAAACATTTTGTCCTTCACGTGACAGATGTATAGTTAAGTTTAAAGCGTGGAATAAGAAAAGAAAAATGCCTCACGTGTGTGTGTGGTTTCTTAAGGAAAAAAAAAAAATGTTTATTACATGTTTTAAATATAACATTTGACACAAAATCACGTGTGGGACAAAATGTCTGGTTTTCTATGGCATAAAACAGCCATAGGATAGGTCTTGAAGGATATATATGTTACTAGAATCATGAATGCTACTGCTGATGTCCAAGAGTACCTCACGCGTGATTGGTAAACTTCACTAAAAAAGTCCCAATTAAATGGGAAATCAGAAAAAATGTCTAGTACTTTCATTTGGTTAACAGACTTTTAACTTTCAGCCTTTATTATTTTGCATATGAAATGAAACTATGAGGAAAATTTAGTAAAAATTGTCTTTCAAGTGACAGCGGAATCACCCATATTTGCGTTTTATTCCGTGAATTTTAAACTTTTTAAATTATAATGTTGTATTCAAACATAAAGGAAGATGTTTGTCATAATATGAAGTATTAACTTTCTTAAAAGTTATCTTATATTTAAAAAATAATGATTTGTACGTGTTGGCCGTCAATTATTAATTTATTCATTCACTATTTTTACTAATAAGGAACTATTTTTTCAATGCGGAATAAGCTCTGAGCTTGCGACGGTCCAGTCCCCAAAGAAGCATGCTTTTATTTTCAATATTACATTGAAGAATTTTGTTTCACTACATTCTTACTTAAAAGAACTACCTGGAATGTAATAAATTAAACTTACTTTCGGTATCCAAAAGGGAATTTTTGTGCTTTCGAACTAAGGAATGCTCTCCACGACATGAATGAATTATTTCTAAATCTGTAATACGATGTGATTCTGAATCGCCATTGTATCCCTTACATCCCATGCAGGTTTCTTTCAAAACATATGAGCCCCCTTGTATATTGAATAGCAACTCATAAACTAACACTCTTTCTCCTTTTACTTTAAGTAATGTGATAAAATAATCACTAAAACTATACTATAATCGTCTAAATTCACCCTTTAAAATTGAGAGACAAAAGACCAAATTTAATCATAAAAGACTTGACAGAGATTTAAAAAAAAAAAAAATAGTTTGCTGGATTTTCAGGCAAGTTATATGGGCGATTCTCTGTAAACTTGTCATTTTTCACACGAAATCTGTCCGGACACGGTTTTTTGAAATGTTCGTATAATTATAATACTATTGCTCAGAAAATGAATCTGTTACTTTGGTTTGAAGGAGGGCCAATTGAAGTTTGTGTTTTTCTGATAAATCATGATAGGGGGTAAGGACCCCGCCTAGTATAACTAGGCAGAGGACTGTGCCAGGTGACTGTGTTTTTGCTCTTTGTTGCGTAATATCTGCAAAACTATTGGAACATAATTAGGAACGAGACTACCTATAAATTTAGGCACAAATCGTGGACATAATAACTAATATGTTTTATAATTAAATTAATTGACATTAATAAAATCACTTCGCAGAGGACTGTTTTTGCAACGACCCTGATGCATACTTTCATCACAAATGTGGCTCTCAAATTAAGCAAAGTAGCGTTTCAGCACCGTTCTCGTAGATTTCGGCAAATTCACACTGATTACTTTAAACTTCATGCCAAAAAGAATTTGCAAAAGTTATAGATTTTTCGTATTACAGCTTTGAATTTGTTACCGGGGACTGTTTGAAAAAACTCCGGACAGAATTTACATGACAATTTTAAGTTTTAGAAATACGTAATTATACCTTATTTCATAAGGAAAATATAGCTTCATTATTCTATTTTTAGATATTAATTGCCAAATTTCTGTAGTGCTAATAGATTTTTTGAGATACTATCTTTAACAGTTAGACTATGGGATTGGGACAGCCAGGGGACTGTGTTTTTGGCGCTTAGATGATTTCTAGAAAAAAAAATTAAATTGTTATCACTCCAAATACAATTGGGCCACAAAGTATTAATGCTTTACTTGTATTACGAGCCATAATTACTTTATTACACTTTATAATTTTTGAAATACTCAGTCCGGACAGCCAATTACCAGTTTACAGAGAATCGCCCATAAATAAAAAATGGTTTTACTTATTTCTTGTAGCATTTTAGGATTTTTAAACAAGTTTTAGCTAACTTATTTTTTTTTCTTAGATTTAAACTACGCAATTAAAAGCTCTGTTAAAGAATTTTTATTAATGAACTCAGAATTGTATTAAAAATAAATAAGTAAATAAAAAACTTATTTAGGTTATAGGAATGATTCATTCTGAAATGTTTTTAATTACTTCATCAAATTTCGCTTGAATAGTATGATTAAATCGGTAATTTATAAACTTAAAATCCAAACTTAAAGGAATTTTTACGAAAACGTTTGCAAGATTAAATTCTCGCAGAGCACGAATTAGTAAATTTCTTTTCTCGTTCATTTCATTATTATTATTATTATTTTTGTTTTGATTTATGCAGTCTTTTGTCTTTTCACGTTGAGTTTAACTTCGAATTCATCACTATTTTATTTGTGCAAAATGTCTTAATACACCGTATTTTTACTGAAAACTTTGAGCGCATCAAGAGCTATTTTTTCGTAATAAGGGGTTTTAGCGTTTTTAACAAGTACATTTTATTTCACAACTATTTCTTAAATTGCTGTTTGTTTTATAAATAATCTGCTTATTATTTTTATAAAGACCTTTCAAAATTAAACTAATGATTCAATGCAGTGTTTCGTTAGTAGAGGTATTATTTTTCTTTACTTTTTTTTGCATGAACAATACTTACGTTTGTTTCATATTTCAAATTAGAATGTACTAACCCTCAGTGTGGCAGGCCAGGGGCGGCAAATAAGGGGGGCAAGAGGGGGCAGTTGCACCCCCAAATTTTTTTCTAAGAATGATAAAAACAGATTAATTCAATTTATGTATATTACGATTCAGTGATCACATGTCAAAGGAAATTTAAAATGTTTGCCAATTTTCAACAAAAGTTGACAAAACTGGAGACTTTTTCATCTAGAGATTATTTCAAAGATAAAGGAATCGGAAAAATGTGTTTTCTCATTCCCACGTAAGCACGGCATGACAAGAAAGGAATTTCATCTTTAGCTGTTTAGGAAATAGCACAAGACACTGGACATTAATGAAAAACAAAAATGTCCCTCCTCCTCTTTTTCTTACTCCAAACACTGTATATTGATGCTTAACTAAAGTTAAAAAACTAATATCTAGCATAGGCATTTTGTGAGATAGCTTATTACAAAATAATTTAAAACGCTAGTCATCAAAATGTAAATTGTTTTAACAAATCTAATTTTTTTTTACCATTAAATCCATTTTAAAATCTCTATCTTTTAGATAATATGTATTTTATTAAATACTGAGAGGTACTTTATGTTTAAGATTCTTGCCCCCTCAAATGAAATGCTGAAATGCCGCCCCTGGGCAGGACCCGTGGGTGCTCTCATGGGAGGTCAGTCTAACCAGTCCTAAAAACTGCTGATTCCGCGAAGTTTGCTTTACGATTCGAAAAATTTGGAGACTGTGGAATTATCAATTTGTTTTTAAAATGCTGACTAATATACTTTATTGGGTGTGGTGCATGTTCGTATATCATGATTCGGTAAATTTTGGAATTTTATTCGATTAATCGAGAATTTTCCTCCTCCCAAAAATTTTTGTTTGGGATGCCTTTGTTGTTGACACGGTGTGGACACTCCTCCTCGGGGTGTCCCCGCCATCTCAATGTTAATTCCTTATATTTGCCCAAGTATTTTTTAACTCGTAATACTTTACGTAAATACGCGGACGGTTTTATCTAAGAAAATCAGACAGTATATTCGTATTCGTCGTTGGTGTTGGTGTTTTATGCTAAAAATCAACAAAATAAAACTATGATAGATACATGAAAAAGATGCTTGATACCTTGAGCACAACAAAAATAAATAAATAAAGGAAATAAAGAATAAACAGGCGTGACATTTCGGCCATCATCAGCTTATCTCCTAGGTAAATAAATAAATAACTGGAAATAATTCCACTATTCCTTCCCTAATCCGCTTTACTTCCGACACCTTTACGACCGTAATCCCCACTCACTTTTGTTGGAAGTCACTGCCCTCTTTCCTCCCGACGGTCAATCATTGCTAACCAAGCGGATCCGGTTCCAGCGAGGTTCAACAGCATGCACCACATTGTCGCTGATCGCCACTTTTACCGGTCGCTTATCCACAAATAACAGTCCATGGCCAAACAACAATGCTCTTGATTGATTTTGGGGGGATTGCTGTCGGATGACCCGAGAAATAATGAGGGATTTTATGGTCGGTTGTTGGATGATGGAAAATCAATTATGCATTTCGTGCAAGTTTGGGTCTAAGAAAATTGTGGGATTAAGTTTCGGTATTTGTCTGCAGTTTTTACAAGTTTTCAAAGACGGAATGCCACAAGAGGCAATATTACAGAGGCGACATCATAAGTGTTATTAGATACAGAGAGAGAGAGATATAACACTGCTTGTTTTTTTCATTTTTAAGTATATTTGTTTTAATTGCCTTTTCGACTTTCGTATATAAAAAAAATGATTTAAAAAAAATGAAGGAATTAAGACATGGAAAAATACTTTGTAAAAATATATGCTAAAAACTTTCCAAAAACTTAAAAATAAATAAATAAATTAAAGATCTTTTTTGAACATTTCAGAAATTTTAATATTAGGATCTACGAGATAAATTCAAGCTTATTTATCTAAAAGAATAATTAAGATAAAAATATTTTTTAAGCTTTGAAAAAACGAAAAAATACAGTATTGACTTAGAGTATAGTTTTTGGCCTTTTTTGTCTACATAAATAGAAAATAATTAATATTAGAAATGCTTTTTCTAGAAAACGTAACAATGATGCAACTTAGAGATCAATTGATTGAATCAAAGTTAAACGAATTTTAAGCGGAAATAATTTTAAAGTGTCAGTGAATGATTGTTGAAGTGATCGTTTTTTATTTTCAGTTTTTTGTTAAAAGCGCTAATTACCTATAACTATGAAAATTATATGCACGTATTTTTGTGTCACTTGAAATCTCTTTTAAAAGCAAAGCAAAAGGCGTTTTCCTTGAAAGAATGGAAGTAATAAGCAAGGGCGTAGCCAGGACTCACGTTAGGGGGGTGCACGCAGTGGCATCCCAATAGGAGGTTACTGTGACCTCCCAAAAAGTTCTTATCCGATGCAAATTGGCTGATGAAATTTGAAAACAGTGAGACAGTATTGCAAGGCTGAACTTTTTTTTATTTATTTTTTTTCTTTAATTAATTAAATTATTTATTTTCGTGATGCCTCACGTCTCTCTTGGTAGACATAGATAAGCATGCATTCTTGTATTTTATTTATTTATTTTTTAATCATTCAATAAAGTTCTAAGTTTCATTCGGTAAATTAAAAAAAATCTCCTCAAAAACAGGCAAGCTTACTATCATTTTCTGAAAAGTAATCAATACTAGATATAATAATGCAGTATATATAAAGTTCCCAAAAATTAGCATAAAAGTCAAATTTTTCAATAAAAACAGAAAGAAAAAAGTAAGAAAGAAAGAGAAAAAAGTGCTTGAAATTCTATTTGCACAAAAAAATGAAGAAATTATGAACTCAAAGAAACCATACTTTATTCAGTCATGCACACCTTGAACCAATGGATGGTATAAAATATTTCTAAAAGAACAAAACAGTAGTTTTTTATAGTTTTTTTATAGTTCTGCACTAGCATGTTACAATGGAAAGCATCAAAGGGGACAAAATCGTTTGTCAAAAAAATAAATAAAATGGGAGGTCACAGTGTCCTCCCATTGGCTCTGATCTAGGGGGTGCAGCTGCAACCCCCTGCAGCCCCCTAGTTACGCTCTTGGTAATAAGAATCATTTGAGTACTTGAAAATACTTTGTCAGTGGAAATAAAAGATATTTGCAATTTAAGTAAATTAAATAGACTTTACCGTCTCTAGCCAATGACTGCCGAAAGAGGTAAAACAAAGGTAAACCCAATTAATTTGTTTAGTTCAATGAGACTGCCTTGTCCGATAAAAACTGAAATATTTTACATCTTTGTCGAATTTATTGATTCATTGATTCAACGCAAGGTGGCATATCCGAGCTCTAGAGCTGAGAAATATCTATTTCTCTCTCTCTCTTTATATATATATATATATATATATATCTATATATATAAAGATGACGGTGTTCGTTTGTCTGTATGTTTGTAACCGCTGGCCAGAAGCCCCCGCAGCACCCACAGACCTGAAACTTGGCTCAAAAATTCGAACGTACCCCGCCCTCGTGCACCTCGAAGCCCAAATTTTTAATTTCGAATTAGTTATTTTTAAATTAATTAATTAGTCTCATTTTTGGTGTATCCGCCATAATTGAGGGGGGGAAACCTCGCCCCACCCCAAAACATTATATATCGTTGGAAAGGGTTTTTTTTTCTGAAAAAGAAAAGTTTTAGCACGTTTCTGTCCGTTAATTAGGACAGGAGATATTAATTAATCAAATTTAGTCAATTTTCAAGGCCTAACTCTACGCAGAACTGAAACACTAGAGCCATTTTCCTGATCAGCTGCTCTTTTGTCCCTGAAGTTACTTTGTGGTTTAAATTTGCGTATAGATTTAAGCCTTGAAAATTTATTCAGTTTGATTAATTAATATCTCCTGTTACTTACTTAACTTTCTGTCTCTTATATTTATTTGGCGAATTGATTTAAACTTTAACATGACTTTAAGTGGAATTTAAAAGGTTGTGGAGCGCATTTGAACTAAAGGATATAATATTTTTTCTTCAGAGGAGGTTAAAGTGAATTTAAATTTATTAAGTTGACTTCCTCAAAATTCGGGGTTCCCGAAAATGTCACAATGGAACTATCATTGTTAAAAATTTAGGGATGTCTATTCAGTTCCTCTTCGCATTTGGCGTCGTAAAGTTTGGCGACAATCAGGAAATTTACCAAACCTCCCAGCCAGTGAAACACCACTTTCTCCAAATCAAAGAAAAATAAAACGGTCTGGGAAGGAACAGTAGTTGTTTGCAGTCTAAAGCGTATTTTAGTGCATGTTTAAAACATGTATTTAATGCCGCCATCACTAAATTTTTAATAATAAATGGTACGAAAGACATTATATTTCTTTCCTTTTAATGTTCACATTAAAATCATGGAAGAATGGTTGTGGCTGATCTATCTGATACAATCGGTTCCCTATGTTAATAAATTTAGATTTGGCGAGCAATTTTATATTGAACTTACCGTTAAATCGGTGAATTATATTAAATTTCAAGGGCAAAATTGCTGTATTCGTTAAGAGTTTTCGAAAATCTTAGCACTATACAGATGTGTCATAAGTTCCATTGAAACGTAAAAATTTCGCTAAAAGTAAATAAGTTCGTCACACACACACGAAAAGAAGAAAAAAGTCTTTAAAACTAAAATAATCCTCGCATTGAACACTACAAACTGAAATGGCATTAAAAGTGTCATCAATATATTTTAAAAGGTCGTGGTGCACATTTGAATTAAAGAATATAATAATTTTACTTAAGAGGGTGGAGTGAATTTAAATTTATTCAGTTGAATTTCTTTACATTTTTTGCACGGGCATCGCCGTGCGGGTACTGCTAGTATATATATATATATATATATATATATATATATATATATACATATATACATATATATATATAAAATATAATTGGGGGTGGAGGTGAAATAAAAAAGTAAAAAAAGTAAAAGTATGGGGAAAAATATCCCTTTTTTTTCGGAGAATTCATCAATCTTTCATTTATGTATAATGGTAATTTTAAAATCCCATAAAATGTTCAATCCTTCTCTGGCAGTTGCTTTTATGAACAAAAGGGTCAGATAGTTGTAACGACAGAAAAACTGTTTTGCTGCTATTTGAATGAACAATACGATCAGCTAGCAGAAGGAATATAAATAATCGATAGAATTTACCGAAAAGTATTCTGTCACTGGCAATGGTTTTTCTTAGAACGTGATCGTGTTAGCGGGATGACAAAGAAAACCGGATAGACCTTAGACAAGGTTAAAACCTTTGATAGGAAAATATTGTTAATCGCGTGATTTGGAGTAATCATCTTGCGCTATTTACATGGGAAGGAGATTATAAAGACAAAAGAATATTTTCCCTATTGATCTGCTTTTAACTGCTCAGTTAGACAAGTCAAAATGTTTGAACCCTTATCGGGAAAGCTGATTATCGAAATCTTTTCATTGTCAATTGTTCTGTGGCGGAGAAAGAAAATTGCTGTCTCCGAAAGTTGAGTGGGAGGAAGTAAATGAAAGTTTCATTTAAGAAATTATTTACGTATTTTAAAGCTGCCATTATATGACTGTGTAATATATTCCTAAAATAATTAATAAATATTGCTTAATAAACATGGCATCTTTACAACACCCGATAAATACGTTATCTTCGACCAGATTTTCGGTTTTTCATGTTACTAAAAATTATTTCAAAAGGTAAAATTGTTTAGTTTTGTTGTTGCAGTTTTGAGTTGGTAATGTGAAATAAAAGTAAGAAATTAAAATGTTTGAGGGTTTAATCTAAAAAAAGCCAATTAATTAAAATTGAAATGAAAGGAAATGATAACTGACATTGGAGCTTACGTTTTTGAGTGTGTTACCCGTTTCATTACCTTTTTAAAAAAGCGCAGGGTGACCAAATTATTTCTGTTCAATGCATAACTGTACTTGCACCTTGTTACATAGCAAAAGTGGTATCTGCAGTCGAGCTCAAACTAAAATAAAACTCTTTAAAGTTAGTGTCACCATTAGGGATGCACCGATAAGCAAATTGGCCGATTACCGATTACCGATTAATCGGTTAAGCCGATTAATGATAAGGATAATTGTTTTTCTACTACCAATTTTACCATCACTGTTTTTTCTCTCTTATACAATTACAAACTAGAAAATAATTTATTTCTGAGAGAATTTTTTTTTTTCATTTTCCCACTTTTCAAAAAATAATTTCAATATTTAATCAATTTTTTGGAACCAATTTTCATATTATTATCAATAATATTAGTAACACCTTTTTAGTTAGGTTAATTGGACATAAAAATTAAAAAAAAAGGGAGTGGGGGAGGGGGATTCTGTGGTGAGCACTCCAATTTACGAGTACTTTTAATCCATATTTTTTAATAATTTGTAGCAATTTTATTCAATACTTTTATTCTTTGAAAATGAGAGGTTATCTAAAATCACTGTGAGGGAGTTACTAAGGAGAAAATTATCGCCAATTTTAAAATATGTTGCAACATTGTCTTCGCATATTTATTCAAAGTAGGAGAACTAATTAAAAAAAACTTTCTATCAACTGTGAGGATTATTATTACTGTTAATAAAATTATTCATCATAGTTTCTTATTGAAGGTATGCTTTAAAGAATAATATTTGAAAAATATTTCTTCGGCCGATTGATCTGCCCGATTTTGCTGATTATTAATAATCGTCAAAGTGGCCGTTTATGTCCAAATAATCGGTACTGCAAATTAATCGGTGCATCCCTAGTTACCATGTATTTGACTCAGATGATACTTTTTCAGAATTTTTTTAAAATTATTTTCCCGTTCTCAAATAACCATATAATATTGTATTCAGATAAAATACGTCCTAAAGAGACACCTGGTGGCGATAACTCAATTTTGTTATAAAGTGTACATACCACTTTTGTGCTTAGCACGGCAGTATACTTTTTGTTATTTTAAAAGTTGACTATTTAGTGCTTATAATGGTTTTTATTTTGCTGTATTGCTCAGAAAATGTAAAATTATTTTGTTCAATCCAGATTTAAACCTTTTATAGCACCAATAACGCTAAAATTTGTTAATTTTGCTCGAAAAGTTCAGAAAAATGAAAAGACTCGAATTGCAGTTGTAGTTTTTAGCCTACATTTCCTCATAAAAAACGGGGGAAGGGGCGATAAAGTAATTAATTTAATAAATTAAAAGAGAAAAAGAATAGGAGAGAAAGTGGTGTTACGCAATAATAAATGTGATTGACGGCCTGCCCGCTTTCTCTAAAAAGTTCGAAAATCTAATTAAAACTAATTTTACCGATTAAAAAAGAAAAAAGTGGTAAACGGTTTCATCAGAACTTTTGAGAATTATTGTTTAATCAAGTTATTGTTTCATTTTGAGCTGTTCAAGAAAGTACAACTATGAGGCTTTGCGTGGAAAATTGATTCCTTTTCTAATTTTTGATTTAAATCTAAAATATGGGTTTGGTTCTTTAAAATTTATTTGAAAGACTTTTGACGTAGAACACCTTCAAAGAAGATTTTTTGAATTGATTAAATTTTAAGGCAATTTTTCGAATGATATACTTATTATTGATTTATTATTGTTAGTATTTATTAAAGTATTTTTTTTTTTCATTTCACAACGATTAAGAAGTTAACTTTTCTTTTAAATCATAGAATAACAGAATTATTTTTTCCCTTTGAAGAAAAAAGAGAAAGTTTAAGTATTGAAGTTTCACTACTATTTTTCTATCTAAGTCCCTTGAAAAGAATAATATAAAAGTAGTTTCATTTTCTTCTATCTTTTTTTTATATGACCCAATTTAATTTGAAACTTCTATTGGAGCCATTTATGCTAATTACTATCACTATAACTTTTTTAATTTTTAACGAACAATTTTAAAAAAAGTAATGATTTTCACAATTATCGGAATGTTAGCCCATACATTCCGAGAAAATAAAAGTTTTGCGCTGTTTTTTCAATCTAAACTTTGGAAATCATTATTTAAATCGAAAAAGTGGAGAAAGTTTTTCTTTTTAGATATTTTATTTATATGTTGCATATTCGGTAAAAAAGGAAAAGGAATTTTACAATTTTGCATTAAATTAATAACAAGGAAAAATGTTTTCTTGAATTTAATTTTCACTTCAAGTAGTATAACTAGGGCTTAGAAAAGTTATATTCACAGCAGTATTTATAATTTTTTTCTTTAAATATCAAGTTCTTCGATGTAGTTTTTCTTAAATTTGCTCACTCATTTCTACTAAACATAGTAGACATGAGTGTGCAGTTTTTGTAAGAATTTGTACTAAACGCACGAAATTGAATTAGTAAAAATATTGCCAAATATAAATGACGAAATCATTGTAATCAAACACATTGTAGCATAGGGAAATACAAATATATGGCATACATGTTATAGGATCACAATAAAAGACTACATTATTGTAATCAAACACTCTTTAACATAAGGAAATACAAATATGTTGCATACACATGTTACAGGATCACAATAAATGATGAAATCATTTTAATTCAGCACTCTGTAACACAAGGAAATACAAACATATGGTATACATATATTATACGATCATAATAAATTGCGTTTTAATACAGAAAATAGTTTGAGTTTCCGACATTGAGCAGGAGTCACAAATATTCCATATATGTGTTTCGAAGTTAAAAGAAGGCCCTTCCAAATGTTTAAAATACTTTTAGCTTCCCACTCTAAGAAGCAATCGAAAAGTGAGAAAAACATGTGTGCAATATCTTTACAAAGTAATGCTTTAACAACGTTGACTTTATATTTCATTGTTTTCCATGAAAGGTAAACATTTTATTTCTTATTACGAAGCGCATTACCGAAGAAGAAAAGAGAGAAAAATGCTAATATTTGTCAACTTTGCTTTTATGTCACAACAAATAACAGTAATATCACGCTGTATGCACATCAAACTGGTGACATACATTTTAAACGAAATGAGCATTACACCTCTCTGCTACTGTGGTTTGGCTCTCCTTTCTTCTCGCAATAAAAGCTTTTATCTAACTACACGGATGGTCCTTGTAAAACAAAATGCAATTCTGCACCGTAATTGTTTAAGTTGTATGCACAAGCAGACAATCACCAGAGTCTTTAGGCGTTGAAACGCAAGTGACATAATACCATGAAAAGAGAGAAAATCCATGGCCGCCTAAAAGAGCGAAGGACGAACGCCCAGACTTAGGTTGCGTTTGAAAAGCTCATCAGTTTGAAGTTTGTTTGTTTTATCTGCAAGGTAATAGTTTATAAAGGATGTTACGAGGTACTGGCGTGGGCTTGGCATCGAACACCCACTGCTCAGCGCTGAAGATTGGCTGTGCAAAACGTTACCCGCTGCCCCAAAAGCTTAGCTGATGAGTACCTGTGGAATGCATTAGTGCTTCGTTTAACATGCGTTGATTGGAAAGCTGGGGATTAATTTTTCAGTTTTGGGGCGAAGATTAAAAGGAAATTATAATGGGAGATACTGTTTACCCAGCAGTTGCAGAAGTTTGGGTGAGTGCTAC
Source organism: Uloborus plumipes (assembly GCA_038373865.1). Lineage (NCBI taxonomy): Eukaryota > Metazoa > Arthropoda > Arachnida > Araneae > Uloboridae > Uloborus > Uloborus plumipes. The sequence continues at coordinate 319,284 of JAXGGA010000097.1, forward strand.
GGTTTAGGTTTTAAAGTATGATGGTTTACGTTAAAGGACGCTATTTTAATTCTATGTCTAGCATGGTAATGTTGTATGTACTAGATCTGAGAAATTGTGTTACATTTTTATTTCACTTATTAGTTACTAATATTTCTTTTAAGTTAGCTATAACAATAACTGTTATTGGTTTCCTTCTCGTGTTAAAATAACCATTTTTCGTTTAAAGAAGGAATTTTAAAACTGAAAAGTAATACAAAAATTTTAATTCTTTTCAATGCATTTAATGCAGAATAAAAAGGTATATTTTTTACAATTGTGTGTTAACTAATTCCAAACACTAATAAGAAATAAAAGTTTCTGAATTTTTTTACTGAATTGTGACAATAATATCTTTTCTAAGTTGCTTTTCATTTATAAAAAATGTGTGACTAGTTCATCCATAATTATATTCTGGTGAGAGCTTTGGTTTATGCTTTAAAGCATGTAAGCATCCAATAGTTTAAGTTTAAAAGCATCATTTAAATTCTATATCTACAGTATCGAGTTTTTGCACTTAATGGGAGTAATTGTATTATATATTTAATTCATATATTTGTTGCTGAAACATATTTTATGTTCTTCATAATGATATCTAGTATAGATTTTTTCTGACATTAAAAGTGAACATTGTAATTATTGCCTCGATTTTTTTCTGTTTGAAATGTCTCTTCATAACGTATTATGTTTGAGTTTATGATGACAATTTTATCTATATGAATGCATATATGATTATTTTGTTATATTATTAACGGCTAATTTTCGACAAGATTAGTTAATGCTAAGATAATTCGTGTTGTTAAAATCCCATAATTTTCACGCATTTTAAAAATTTTATTTCAATCTTTAATTTTACTCAAATTTACATTCTTTTCGCGTTTGAGACATTTAGCGTTCATCTGTTAAATCATATTCTGGTGATTTTTCCCCGCATAGTTAATTTATATAATTTTTGGCAACTGTTATTTTACGTAAATCCAGTTACCAGTAAAAGTATAAAGAATAAGAATTATAGTTATAATTTAATAATTAACATAATATAAGGAAATACTTATGGTACATACATCATCCGTGAAATTATGTGGCACGGATATCGTGGATAATGAAAATCTTGGATAATCTGAAAAAAGCATTTAATACGGGGTTAAAGAAGAAAAAAAATGTCTTTTGCTTAAAAATAATTGCATTACACTTAAAACGTGATATGTCCAAACAGTGACGATAGGTACAGCATAAAAAATTATTTGTATTTGAGGTTCTCAAGTATATATAAAATCTATAAAGAAGTGGTACTTAAGATAATACCCATGTAAAGTAATTTATTGGATGAAGTACACCGCACTCTTGGGTAAGAAATGTTAAGAAAAGTTGGATTTCAGACCTGTGTTTTTGATGAAAAGCTTTTGCTTTATAAGAATAAAGTTAACTAAGAATTTTTTTTCAAGAAATCCTAGTGGATAATCCGTCGGCGGATAATCGAGACCTTACTGTATATCAAACTTCAATTTTAGTTGAAAATTGTGTTGGACAAAGTAAAAAGAAAGAACTGAGAAAAAATATTTTCCTTCGTTTTTCTACTAGTTGCTGAACATACATTTTAAAATTGTCGCTTAATTGAAACACATTTCAAGTACCAGTTCATTGAATATAATTTTAGAAACAATGACAACCCATTTGCTCAAAACAATTGTTCTACAGATATTCGATGTTTCGAAAGGAGTTTTGAAGAATCTGAGCTGTAAACTCATTTCTTTTGATAGGTATGGAAACATACAACTAAAATTTCACATATTTGATGGTATAGAGAAGACATTTTAATGAAGCTTAAAATACGAATATGTTTTAAACTGAAAGAAAAACCTTAATTTATATACATTTTTTGAAAACAGATTCGATTTTCGTTCCATGGGAGTCCTTACTAAAGGAAAAATTGCTTCGCTTTAAAATACTTAAAAAAAAAAAAATTAAAAAATAATAAAATGGAAGACATAAATAAAAAAACAAGCTAATTAAACCAAATAAATATGTTTTAATACCATACCTCACACTGTCACACTAGCTTTTTTACAGTAAAGCCATTTCTAACTAGAAATTTATCTTTATTCTTTAAATGGCAATACCAAGCAAATTGTAGATGCTAGGACGTGAGTTGAAAAGGTTACTTCTATGTTTGTCGATACATACATGAGACATATTACGCCAATGCATACGAGAATGAGTTTATGTTATATTCTGTATGATACAGCACCAAGAGCTGTAATGCCACCTATGAGTTTAAAGTTGATTAAGTTTTTGAAGTATTCCAGAATATTTTCCAAAAGTATCTTTTTTATCCTTAAATTTTAAATTTTTTATATTTATGCAATAAAAAAATGGAGGAAAATAAGCAAAAGTTTACATTAGATTTGTTTACGAGATGTATAAGTTTTAAGTAGCATTTCTATAACCACGCAACTAACTTTGTAAACATTACTAGTTTTGCTGTTCGGTATAGACATTTTTATAGAATAAAATATTAAATAGTTGCGTAAATAACATGTATGTCAATTTTTGTGAAAATTGTTTTAGTAGTTTTGTGTAAATGGATGAGACATACGTGTCTGTATGATTTTGATCTGTCTGAAAGATTTTGATGCATCTGTATGATTTGCGGTCCATTAGACATGAAAAACTAACACAGTTTTGCAAAATTTGATCAGTGCAATGTTCAACTCAGAAATATTTGGATAATTAAGGGTGTTACTTACATTTAAGCTACAGTTGCAAAGTAATCATAAACAAAAGTGGAAGCATGAAAGTATGAACGATATTTTCAATTGATGTGCTTCGTCTGCATAGTATTCAAAATGAAATTACAGTGTATTTATTAAACAATATTTTTTGTGCTAATATTGAGATTCTGACATCTCAATAATAAGGAAAAAAATTTAACAAATGATTTTTTTGTATTCTATAAATCATGTAATGAACTTTGAATGCAGGGGACCCACATGTCCTATTGTCTTTAATGGGTTAAGAAAGTTAACCTCAGACCTTAATTTCTTGCAAAAAAAAGTACAGGAACCCTCTTGTCTTCAAGTTTCATTTTCAATGCTTAAATAGTTTGAGTTACGCTCAAATATATAAAAAAATCACCTAAATTTGTAAAAGAGAAACTCTTGTGAGTTCCTACGCAAATTATTCATTGGTTCACATGGTGCTAGGTTGTCCCAAAAGTTCGTTAACAGTCGAGGAAGCATGTCAAGACTTCTATTCGAAGCCGGCTAAATGGTACTTTGACCAGATCCGAAAGCTTGCAGATCGATTTCAAAAAATCTTGGAAAATGATAGTCCTTATTTTGAGGAATAATTTTTGTTGTTTTTGTTTTTTCTCGGCAAGTAAGATTTAAATTTTTTTGCATCTGTTTGCGAACTTTAGGGACAACCTAAAAGCTCAGAGTTCAAAGCCATATTTTTATGTAAGCGCCGTTGAAAAGAATAATAGGCTTTGAAATTTTAAGAAAAGTATCAAGCATCAAGAAGCATCAAGAATTATCAAAAATTGACACAACTAAAAAAATACTACAGTTACCAGGAAATGTTATCTTTTACAACATGCTTTCTCTCTTTACTGGACGAAACTCAACAGTTCTTTGCCCTCGAACGAAACTTAATCTTGTAACAGATCTTTGATGTACGTTTTATTGCGATCATTAAGAACAATAATAACTTTTATTTGAAATCAAGTTGTGTTATTATTATCAACCGCAGTTTATCTTGTACGGTGCATGGGTACGGGAGATCTGAGGAAGATTAGTGTAGGCCAAACTGGGCAGTGAAATGTGCCATGCGTCACTAGCTTCATAGAAAGACAAAATTGTTGATGACGCTAAGGGCGTTCTTGCAGTAAATGGGTCGTGTTTCAATAGTTAAATGGAGATTATTTATGCTGATGAGTCATTTGTTAATTGTGCAAGTTATTCTGAGCTTCGACTTTCGTACTTTTCCTTGTAGAAGTGTGCCTTAAGATGATGCAAATATATTGTGATTTCATTTACTGATGATTTGGCGCATGGCAGTTAAGAATTTTAATTACATCTTTGCACTCATTATGCGAGGTAATTTTTAGATGCGTTCTAATTATTGTAGTACGTAGAGCTTGCGTAAATCACGTTTTTCTTTTATGAACCAGTAAACAAAGCGAGGGGACAACCCCCCCCCCCTAAAACAATAAATGATATTACATAAATTATTTTCTATAGTAGCCATTTTAATATAAAAATACTTTGAAGGAAAGCGTATTTAAGACACAAATCTTATAAGTATGTATAAATTATTAAAAGTTTGTGTAGTATGTAATCCGAAAGGATGAAGGTTTTTACCTGTTCCCACAAGAATTCTTATGCATCGATAAAAATGTATAAAGAAATTGAATATGTAGAGGCTTGGCTTAAAATTTGCACTAAGTTAAAGAATTGAAAACTACCTTTTAAAACGCGAGTAATTTATCTTCTAGCGGAGCCTTGAAATCGTTTGGAAACTTTTAACAAAAAATAAATTGTATTTGCTCTTATGCAAAAAATGTTGTTTCAGATCTAGGAAGGTGATGCATTTTACACACTAAGTTACTTAATTGAGTAAGGTTGCTTAATTTATTTCACTTCAACAAGAGTGGTTACACAACATATCTGTTTCGTTTTTAATATTGCTTTTGTGAATAAAGTTCGAAACAGCGTTATATTGAAGCTGAAAAAAGAGAATAAATACATTTATTTGAGAACAATATTTTATAGTTTTCAACAGCAATAGTTTTTTCCCCAATGTTTCGCTTAACAGCAAAACGTATAATTTTTTAAAAAAGAAAACATGTCCTAAGATATTTTGACCTTCAACGACGATTTTAAATCACATTTTGACCTCTAATGATTAAGGGGGATTTACACTTTAATTCTTGTTTTAAAACAAAATATTTCAAATTTCTTCATAAATTATTTATGTATACTTTATTGATACTTGACTATACATTTCATTGGATTCTCAATAAAAATATGATCAATAGCCGGTAATTATTTAACTTTAAAAAAAAATCAAAAATATTAAAAATGATTAGTGCTATTTTTGTGAGAATGACACTAATGTATATAGATCCTTTGCTGCCCTTTATGATCCAGAGATTTCCGAACTACTTATTTTAGATAATTTTGCTTTTAGTTAAAGTCTTTAAAAAGTAGGGAAAGTAAGCTGCAAAAGAACTTTTAAGCATTTATTGCTTGCTACTTATACGCGCCTTTTTTTTTTTAAAGCTATTTCTTGAAATGCTCGAATTATGAACATTATTATATTCAACCCCCAATGCAAAAAGGAAGGGTATTTAAGCTTGACGTGTCTGTGTACCTGTGCGTCTGTTTGTGGAATCCTAATTTCTTAAATGGATGAACATATTTTGATTTTTTTTGTTCAAAATGTTCGTTAATAGAGAGTGCTTTTATCTAGTTTTCATTTTTGTAGGACTTTAAGTACATGAAATATTAATTAAAAACTGAGTTAACCATCTTCCACAATTTTGGAAGTGAAAACTTTTACGCACATTTACAGTACCAATCGAAAGAACGAACTTTTTACATATGATGACATTTTTCAGGAACTCTCAAGTTGTATCGAACTAGAATTATAACTTTATAAAATAAATTTAAAATGAATTAGAAGAATTTATTTAAGTGATTGGTAATTAGTTTTTGACAGACAAGGAGAAAAAGCTCAGTGATTGAATTCTTTTGTGTTACGAATTTATATTCATAGTAGGTAAAATACTTCTTTGGGTTGACTTTAAAATGAACAAGTTTTTAAAACGATTTTGAATTTTCCTTCTTGCTTCTGCTTCTGCGATTAGCAAAATTTAATAGTTGTGATTATTTTCCCTTTTCACGTTTTCTAGAAAAATAAATAAATATATTTAAAAGTATCTGTGTTCTGGCCCTCGTGGTTTACTTGAATAAGGGGTAAGGCAATCGGAGTGGATGTTTCTATAATTTCTATATTAATATTACTTAATGTATACATTTTAGTGCTATTTAAAATGTCAAATGACTCTCTTAATTTAAAGTAGTTTGAGAGGTGATTAATTATGTTTAAATACAGTTAGTTACAAATGCTATGATAGAACTTATTTTGTAAGCTTTTTCTGATTGGTGTTAATTTTGTCCCCATCGAGAAATTGATTTCGTTAAGATACCCTAGTAATGAATTATTTTTGTTCACATATATGCATTTATATATAGCATGTTTCTAAAGAAACTTTCCCTATCTATGCGATGCCGTCGTTTTCAACGTTAATTTATATAAAATAGCGCATAGGTTTTATTTTTAAAAATCTGGTTTATCCACAAAATATGGACTTTCGTAATTGGTAAAAATAGTTTTCATTTTGTAGAACATATTTTTACCGTCGAAAATTAATCATTACAAAACCTGTTCCTTTCGCATCTGCCGCATACCGTTGGGAAAGATGCCGCTAGTGCTATTTCCGTAGGGGGAAGATGCCGTATATGAGTTTTTTTGCTCCAACTACTGCATGGAAAGTACTTTATCGAATCAAATTTTTTCCGACGGTCCGGTGTAGTTTTCTGTGTTTATGTTTTGAGTAGGATCATTGTTTTCTATAGGGCATGTCGTAAAACTACGGCATCTTCCCCAAAAGAAAATACGACCGTAAAGGGATTTAACATTAATTCGGGTACTCATCAGAGGGTAAAAAATGACAAAACACTATAAAAACACCCCTTAAATCTGCAGTGAATCAAAAACAATTTATGTATAAGCTCAATATGCATGCTTATTCATTCTAACCGACTGGGTAGCTGTTTTTGTTGATTCGTGTGGAGGAAACACATGATACTTCATCTTCTTCAATGCGGCGTCTTCCCCAAAAGTACTTTATTTATCTTTAAACTGATTGTTTTTTTTTTTTTTCTTTCAGGCAATGAGCGAATTTGAGAAGATTAAAAGAAATCACATCAAAAAAGGTGAACTTTTTGAGGATTCAGATTTCCCCGCTACTCAAACTTCTGTCTTTTACCACCAAACACCCCCATTCCAGTTCCATTGGAAAAGACCAAAGGTTTGTTAGCAAGTTTTCTCCTTTTTTTCGTTTAGTTGTTGATAAAAAGTTTATGCAAAATGGTATTTATAGACGGTAATTTGATGTTTTAGGACTGATTTAAGTAAATTTTCTGTGAGAGTGAAATAATGGAGTACATTAAGCAAATTTTAATCTTTATAAGAGAGGTAAAAAAATTTGATAGCATTTTTCTTTAACCCTCGAAGCAAAAATAATGGATGCTTTAATTTTGATGTGTCTATCCGTGTGTCCGTAGCATGATAGCTCCTTTTGCTTGTCTGTAGAATGATACTTTGACAATTCTTTGCTTGTTGGAAAAAGTATTTGATCGAGAGTGCTCTCAGCTGGGTTTCGTCTTCGCAGGATTTGTTCTTTGCGGAATCTCATCTTAGTAGCACTTTAATTTTACGGAAAATATTAATTAAAATCATAAAAACTAGGATCTTTTAGATCTAAGCTTTTATTTTTCGGCCTTTCGTGTTTGCCGACAATTAGAAAAATCTCAATAATTTAAAATTGTTATCTGTTGCCAGCATCTATTTGTAAACCAAAAAAATGCTTGTAACTGATTTTAGTAATTAAGTCTTAAAAAGGATTTTTCAATTTTTCCTCTCGATTCTGCTTTTGCGATTAGCAGAACTCAAGTATTTGTAATTAGTAGTTCTTAGCTTTCCCGTGCTTTCCTATGTTATCTAGAAAAATATTAAGTGTATTTAAATTTTATACGTGTTATGATTCATAAGATTCATCTTAATATGAGGTCTTCCCTCAGGGTCGGTTTTATTTTTGAATTTTAAGTTGATATTAGTTCTTGATACTCTTTAAAAACGTTCGTTAGCATCTAAATTGGGTTAGAGAGTGTATTTAAACTCCTAAATAGCTTCTCGTATCACATTTCTCGCAATTACAATTCAGTTTTTTTCCTCTTTTGGAGTTCAAAACCCTTTTGAGAATTTTTCCTCAATGAATATCGTCGAAATAAAAATTGAGATAATTTTCAGTCTGTCTCGAATATAGGGATGAATTAAAGAGATAGATGTTTAACATTTTCTATAGCTTATAGTATGGTGAAAAAGTATGAATTGGAAAGTTTTCCTTCACGGTTAATAGAAATAGTCCGTTACAATTTTTTAAAATATAAAAAGCATGAGAGAAATGTTTCAGTGAATATTTTGTCTTTGATGCTTAGCTGAAATAATCCTTTATTTTTTACTTATGCAATGCATATTTCTTTTTTTTTAAATAAATTACTGTTTCGAGCAACAAGAAATGATAAGGTATTACTAATAAGTACTTAAATTGCTCTTAATTTGATTCGTGCAAAAACGAGCGAAAAACTATTGGCTCCCCTCTTTTCTTGATTTTAAAATGAACTTTTTCATAGAATTTAAAGCAAACAAATTTATTTCGGCACAAAAAAAAAAAAAAAAAAATGCATATTTTATTCACATATGTTTTTTCTGAGAAATTCAACATATGGTACCTATCTTTTTAATAAATAAAGGTCATTTAGCCATTCAAAAGAGAATTTTGTAAAACTGATTCAATAACATGAGGGCACTTCCATTTTGAAAGAAAGAAAAAAGGATCGATTGCTGCATACAACAGCTTGCAGAGACTAAATATGTTAGGTCCTTTTTCCGTTGCATAAATGCTTGAAGATCATGGACTCTACTTCTGTAAAATACCGTTATATTTTGAAGATTTTCAGAAACAGTATTTATATGATAGTATTTTGGCTTCGTAACGGACGTATCTTACGAGATACGTCCGTTACGTATTTTACAATACGTATCTTACGAGAGACGTCCGTTACGTATTCTACGACACGTATCTTACGAGAGACGTCCATTACGTATTTTACGAAACGTATCTTACGAGAGACGTCCGTTACGAATTTTACGATACGTATCTTACGAGAGACGTCCGTTACGTATTTTACGATACGTATCTTACGAGAGACGTCCATTACGTATTTTACGAAACGTATCTAATGAGAGACGTCCGTTACGAATTTTACGATACGTATCTTACGAGAGACGTCCGTTACGTATTTTACGAGACGTATCGTAGGAAAATGTAATATTTAATATTTTTTTCTATAAATCTTCAAAATGTATTATATGGTAGCAAAGACCTTGTTCTTTATAAAATTCGTGGAATGAAACAATTATTTAAGAACATTTTTAGTCTTTGTAAGCTGTTTTATGAAAAACTAATACATCAGTTGCAGTGAATTGCCCATTATTAAGTAAATAATAATAATTCACTGCAAACTTGTGTTACTTGACGTTGTAATGTTACTTTTCTGCAAAAGGTATTTCTTTATTTACCACATGAATTAGTTGTCGTGTGTAAGTTCAGTTGAGCCGAGTACAGCTAAATTAAAATACTTTTTCTGTTTTTTTTTTATCGAAAAAAGTGGAATATTTATTTCTCTATATTCTGAATCTTCACACTAAGTGCTTCTCGTAGAAGTATCCAATCCAGTCCTTAAACCCCGAGCTATGAAAACAAACAAGAACTGCTTTCAGGATGAGGAAACTTAATTCGAAACTGCATTCATTTCGCTTAAAAATCGAGTTTATTGCACTTTAATGTAAAGCACTGCGAAATTAATTTCAAATGATGCAAGCATATGTAAATGAGGGATGAAACGACTCCTTGAAGCGTCACCTTTCCGCGAGAACTGTGGCCTCTGGATCTTTTGACCTTCAGCTTCTTTACCACGCAAGGAACCTCCTTGATTATTCATTCATGGTAGGAAGAGTTGGGATTTGTAGCGGTTTTGACCTTGTTACCCCATTCTTTTCCATGCCATTCTTGAGGTTCTCCTTCAGGCATAAACACATTCCACAAAGGGCATAGTTTGCATAAAAATGGCATAATTTGCATGGATGTTCTTGTCCTTTTCAATCAGGGGCGGCTCCTCATTATGGGCCAGGTAGGCCGGGCCCACCCAGAAAAATTGGAAGAAAAAAAATGTCGAATAAAATATAATCGTTTTGTATTTCAACCAACAAAAAAGAAAAAAACAAAACAAAACATAGGGCACAAAATATATTTTAAACCTTCAGCTCCCCCCCCCCCCCCATCCACATTGCTAATACAGCACAAAAAAGTTTTCAAATTCCATCAATTTTAGCGTTTCGCACCTAAGCGCTTCGCATTAGCACGGCTTTAAGAACGAATTCGTGGGCCAGATCAAAGCGGCCCTCGCCAAGCCCCCGATTTTAGCCAATCCCAATGGCTGAATTAAGAAGAGCAGTGAGAGATGACACCCCATTGTAACAATCGACAAGTGGGCATTTTTTATCTGGCCCAAAATTTCCCTTTGTCCCTAACCGAAGCGGTGGAGAGGGAAGTGTCCCTCACTGGTTACAGAGGAGCAGGGAATGTCTGGCCCCTGTTGTTAGGGAGAAAACTTGCTTTTCATTCCGCTCTCCTGGTTTTTCTTTTATTGATTTTTATAACACGTCTTCTTTTTTTTAGTCTTTCTTTTTTAATTTTCAACACCTATTACTAACAGGCATAGAGATTGCCAGTTTCATTACCCCCCCTCACCTATTTGTAATACAATGCACGCATATTTTATTTATTAATTTGCGTTTGAAATTCTTTTTCTCAAAATTTTTGTATGAAGACTTTATTTTTGACTTGTAGTGCGTTTGCCATTTTCTTGGTATTAGTTTGAATTTAATCTCATTTGTCGCAGTGTTGTGTTAATATATTAAAAAGTCTGTAAGTATTGTATGAACTCTAGGAATTTGTCATCCTGCCGGGTGTGACATTATAAATGCTTGGAGAAGTGATAAGTATTCTTAAGCTCCAAATGCTACATTTATTTAGCCGAATCATGATTGCATTTATATCCAGGACTAACGAGAGGCTAACCCCCGCCCCCTAAAATATCAATGAAGTAGTCTGCTCACCCCTCCCCCTCTTTGATGATCTTCCCTACAACTAATATTATCACACTCAAAGGGATTTTAATGTCCGAAAAAACACTTAGATGTTGAATAAAAAGTTTGCTACTGCGCATTTTTTCTTATATCTTATGACACGTAACATTAACCTTCTACTACAAATACACTTTAGCAGTAACGAGTAACCAGAAAAAACAAAACTTAAAACATTGAACGTTCATAAAAATATTGAGTGGATCAAAGTCTACTGTATATAAAAACTATATTCAGCTTAAATTGTATAAATGAATACATTTATTTTGTAAATTATTATCATTTTACAAATTGCTTCATAATTCAAGAAACACGTGGACATAAAATTTCGCAACATTTAAAAACTATATTTTGCAATATATTTTCCTGAAGGTTTATAATATATGAAATATTAAATATTGTTTAAAAGCAATCTAGTTAAATAAATATATTATATCAAAGTTTAATAACGGTACCTAATGGTTGGAAAAAACTAGGCGTTCTGCAAGATTTTTTATTTCTAACATATGAGCATATAACACGTTACTATGACTGTCAGTCAAATCATGTATCCGAAAAGGTTATTACCAGTTAAGCAAATATTCTGATAAATTAGTCAGTTATCCGTGTTTTAATTTTAATGGTATTCGAACCGGTAGTCAAGATCCTTTAATTTTGATTATATTGTAAGAAAAATAAGTGTTTTAATATTGTTATGTACTCTTTGTGTATTTCCTGAAAATAATTCGATTCATCTCATTACTAGTTTGAGTACGACCATAGGTAAGCGAGTGGGACCATAACTGGTCAAACTCCAGTGTATTCCAATTTATTTAAAAACATATACATGCATTAAAATTGAAAGTATCATAGCTATAAAAGTGACATTTTAAAGTTCTAACACCGTTAGGATTTGTTTTTTCATGAACTAAAATTGCAACATTTGTATCCAAATTAAAAAAAAAATGTAAGCATGCCTAGATCTAGTCATTTACTTTATGAGTTCCTTAATTTGATGGAGGCTTTCAGAAAGTCATGGTGCAGATTGTCGAAATTTTTAGGGGGAGAGAGGGGGTGTTTTTAGGCAGAAATTTTCTTTTTCTTTTTGAGTGTAGTCCCGTAATGTTTGAGGAGGTGCGCCGCCTTGAGGCGTGACTCTTTTGACGTGATGAATATTTTCACTGTCCGAAAATGTCAAAATTATGAGAGAAACATTAGTGATATTTTGAAAGTCGGTCGTCTGTGGAAAACATTGTCAATTAGTATTACATTGATCGCTTAAGGCTGGTGTAACATTTAAAATATAAAACCTATGTATCAAATCAAATGTGAGATAATTTTGCAATGCAAATTTGTATTAATAAAATTAAATATTATTTTAAGTCGCTCAGCATTAGTTTACTAACTGTTGTTTCCTTCATTGTATCTGTGTAAGCATTAGTGGGGAAAGATATAATTGCGGGCCCACCCACTAAGTTAAGGCACGAGCCGCCACTGTTTTCAATATTACATACAATTCTACTTTCATCAAAATTTATAATTGTATTGGTGTGAATTTTAATATTTTCAAGATATTTCAAACATATACGCTAGTGGGACGAAATCTGTTTCGGAACATCGATGTTCAAAATTAAAATGTGGATGGTATTGATTCATCACCCCAAAAAACACTGATGTTTTGAAACATTGAACTTTTTACTGTACATGGCAGACAATGAAAGAAACTCAATAATTTAAAATGTTTATCTGTTGTCAGTTTCTGTTTGCTAACAGTTAAAATACTTGTAATGGATTTAAATACAAGGATTTTTTAAAAAGTATTTCCAAATTTCAGTCTTTATTCTGTTTTTTCTACTTTCAAATTTTATTTGTAAGGATTGTTTTTCCTTCTCCGTATTCACCATGTCCTTTCGAAAACAATTAAATATATTTAAATTCAAAATGCTTTCTGACCAGTGAAGTTTAGATTAATATGAGGTCGGCAATCAGGATCGTTTTTTTTAAAATTTTAATTTAATATTAGTACTTGTTACAAACTTTTTTTGTGGTCCCAAGGAGTTTATAAAGTCGAGTGTCAAATGTGTTATGTTTTTCTTTCTTTTTTTTATTAAGCCCGCCCACATAACACTTTAAAAGTGTCCTTGTTGCCATTTAAAGCTACAAACCGTGCATTTGTTCATCTCTAAACGCACACACCAGCATTTTAAAAAGAATTTATTCTTAGATAATCAAACTTATACCCATTGTTTTCATCGGACCATTTTATCCCGCATTGAATTTTGTATGTGTGTGCTTTCTATTTGGCATTCTTCTGTATCGGTTTGTATTAATGATCTAGTAAGATTGCTGAGATATGGTCACGTTTATTTGAAGACAAAAAATGGTAGGCGTTTCACGTGTATCTATTCTTTAGCATGGTTTGTTTCACTTAAAAAACAAAAGGCACTGAAAGAAATCTGGTATATTTGTATCATGTTTTTATTTGTATACCCGTAAGCTGCTTTAGTTCTTCAATGGTTCTTTTTTTTTTCTTTTAACGATAGCTATATCGCGTTCTTAAAAATTTTGTGTAGCATTAAAAAATTGAAATAATCTTGAAAATCGAAGTCTAAGGCATTTTTAAAGTAAAATATTAAACATACTTTTTAATTGCTTGAGCGTAAAGTAAATTATTTGATTCAACAATGAGCAAAATATTTACCACGACTTATTTCAAAGCATAATCATTTACTGAAATTAAAAGTACGAGCTGTCTTTTTTCAGATCTATCAAGTTTGAATAAATTATCCGCTTGTTAAAATTGTTATACTGTTGAATTTTTAAGCACTAAATTCGGAATTAACGTCATATGTTTAGGTTTGTGTCCTGCAAAAATAATATATTTTTTTTAATATAAAATTAATCTCATATGCTTTTATCGAACTCACAAGATCGTTGAAAGGGTAAAATTGAAAAATTAGCAAGTTCGCACAGAGAGGAAGAAATTTTTAAACTTCCTTGCATAGAACAGTTCTATGTTGGACATGATTTTAGGTGAAAATCATATTAGAGAAGAATTGCCTTTTAAAGTAATTTCATTCGGTGACTGTCACTCATTAGTTTGTGAAATTGAAGAAAACCAAGAGATCTTCTTTTACTAAGTTAGAGATGGTTTAGGACATGACTTCACTTCTTGGATCTCACAATATGAACCAAAGACTTTAAAACAGGAACTTTATCGGTTTCAAATCGATACAATGTTGCTGTTAGGTTAGATGTAAGGCAAATTAGCTGTATAATTGTAGTTTGAAAGCGAAAACTACACACACACACATGCTCAAAACTAATCAATAAACAAATAAAAAAGACAAAAAAAAAATAGCATGAGATGATATCCAACGCCAAGTTAAATGGAGTTAGTACTAAGAATTACGTAACCCTGAATTTCCATCTGGGAGCGAATTGGTCACAGCTGACCTTAAAAGAATCAAGTCGTAGACAGTGAAGTCGAAGGGACTAAATAGAAATTTTTATGAAGCTGTAATTTCGTTATAAAAGTTTAAATAATTCAGATTTAAACACGAGGCTTCTTTGTATGCAGGCGTGATTGACATACTAGGATTGACACTATGGATTAAAACTAAGGGCTAAGTGGGGACTTAAACCCCAAAACCTCCTCACTGCTCTACTGATGTCAAAGATTAACGAAAATATAGTGACTATAAGAATTATTAAGATAGAAAATGGTGCTGATAAGGATTTTTTTCGAGGTAAATGTATTGTCTGCATTAAAACGTTTTCTTATTTAAATTTAAAAGTGACAATTTGCAAAATATTTTAAGGCGTTATTTATTTATACTAATTCTATTAAATAAAAATATCAACTACACTGTAAAAAATGAATGTTGTTTTTACAGTATAATACAGCTAATTTTATAGAAATAAACTAAAAATTGTTAATTTTACTGTAATATAAACTATAAAATTTCTACTTTTACAGTATTAAACTGTACAGTTTCTAATTTTACAGTAATAAACTGCAAAACTGCTAATTTTACAGTTTATTACCGTGCATTTTACAGTGTAAAAATGAAACCTCTGCTGCCAGAATTATACTGCTGCTTTTACGGTATAATACAGCTAAATTGTAAGTCAATAAACTAAAATTGTTAACTTTACTGTAAGAAATTGTAAAATTGCTACTTTTACAGTTTAGTTCTGTACATGTTACAGTTTTAAATTGGAATTTCGGCTGCCATTATTATACTGAAAAAACAACAGTTAATTTTTTGCAGTGTATTGTATTATATATTCAAAAAAATCCTCTATGACAGGGGCTCTCAAAGAGGGTGCCACGAAGCTTCCAAAGTATCAGAATGTATGTGTAATAGAAACAGACTTGGGTGCTGAGAGAAGCTTATAATTGCTCAAAGGGTGACGCGAATGGGAAAAGTTTGAGAATCTCTGTTCTATCGTTTTAAGAAATTTTTCCATGGTTGATAACAAAGCATACAAGTTTCATCTTCCTCTGCTAGAGCACTGCAAAAAATGAAATGTTGTTTTTACAGTATGATACTGGCAGCCGAGGTTTCAATTTGAAACTGCAAAATGTGACAAATTTGTAAATGTGTAAAATTGCTAATAAACTGCAAAACTAGCAATTTTACAGTTTCTTGCTGTGAAGTTAGAAAATTTAGAGTTTATTGCAGCAAATTTTAGCTGTATTATACTGTAAAAACAACAGTATAATACTGGCAGCAGAGGTTCCAGTTTAAAACTAAAATGCACGATAATAAACTGTAAAATTAGCAATTTTACAGTTTATTACTGTAAAATTAGCAATTTTACATTTTATTACTGTAAAATTAGCAATTTTACAGTTTATTACTGTAAAATTAGCAATTTTTATAGTTTATTACTTTAAAATTATCTTTATTTTACTGTAAAAACAGCATTCATTTTTTACAGTGAGTCACCTTTCAAATTCTCAAAGCATCTAGAAAAACCACTGCTTGTACAGATCAAATTCTTTTCCCGAAGAAAGCTACGATAAATTCTCTGAAACATTCATTAGGAAAATGAAGATTCCGATCTTCATTAAGAGAAGTATGTAGGTCTTCTGTAGCCGAAAGGTGCGGAAACAGTGTTTACGCTTGTAAAAGAGAACGTTTATTCTCCCAGAGAGGTCTGTCTGGGTCACGCATCTGTTGGATCCAGCGATCGCTTCAAGGCAGTGTGAATGATTTTTGGACTCAATCCGAAATATTTATGCCAGGCAAGAAATTTGCCCTGAATAGATCTCCCTTTTATCTTTTTTTTCCTTTCAAAATATTTTTGTATTGTTTTATCCTAATTGTTCAAATGAATTTAGACATCGGAAAAGTCAAGTGTGAAACGATGCATGTAATTTTTTTGTGACTAAATGCTAATTTTTTGGTCTCTAACTGTTGAAATATTATTTTATGACACCTGCTGATTGCATACAATTTTTAACTAAGCATGAAAATTCACATTAAAACGCAATACATTTTGCAATAAGTATTTCTGGCTGTAATGAAAGTTATAAACATTTAGAATACTGATTATAGCGACGTATATAATCTACCATGTGTTGGATGAGGAAACACTAATGTTAATAAAATAAGCATTGTCCATATATTATTCATTCAAAGATGAAAAAAAAAAAAAAAACACTTATTATTTTTCTTTGCAAATGAGTCAATTTTAACACACTGTCTTTATGAACTAGCATTAGCATTATATCATGTGAAATAAAAGTTAACCTAAGATATAGTAAGTTCTTTTTTTCAAGGAGTAAAAATACTACTGTTTAGGGGAGTAAAATCATTTTCGAGAAGTGAAATTCACAGAAACAGTAAAGTCCTTAATATTGATAAATTCCATTAAAAAAAAAAAAAAAGATCATTCAACTGAGTGTTGAATGGAAGATGGCAGGAAGTGCAGAAATTTGGGACATTAATCTGTGGAAATAAATTATCGTCAATGTGTTTTGTACTTTTCGTTTTAGAATAGGGTATTACTTACCAGGAAAGTACTCGACTTAAGTAATAATGAAAAAAGTTAAAAATGGTACCATTCGAAAGAGCATACTGAGACATGTCTTTGACCCAAAGATCAAGTGCCCTCGTCCCCTCGTTTTCGAGATGAGGGGTCTTAAAGTCGGCCGAAAATGAGCCAAATTTGAAGACTTGGCAAGAAATTGAAGATAGCTCCAGATTCTCCCTTCCGCTGCTTGCTTGGCATCGCATAGTTTCCATGTTTGGTCATTCGCAAAGAAAGTAAGATGTTTTACGTTAACCCTTTACTTAGATGAGCTAAAATAAAGAATACTGGTCAAGACTATGATGTGGAAAGCAGAGAGCTTTATCCAGAAGAGCGAAAACTTTTCAAAGAAGTTAAAGTTTTATCTTTTTACGATTGATAACAATACATTTTAGAATTTTAGTTATTTGAAGTTTTTTTACTGAACTTAGTTGTATGTATTAATTATTATACGTTAAAATATATTGCACGTGTTTCTAAATGAATAATTCGGGATAATTAAATAAGTATGAAAAGCAGCTAATATGAGCTCCTGTACAAAAAATGAAAGAAATAATCTTTGGGGTAGAAATTAAATTGTCATGGATTATGATATCAGTTTTTATTGAAAAAAAAAATCGATACAAGAAGTTTCACTATCTGCCAACTCTTAGCAAAAACATTTTTTTTTAAAATTGAAATCGAGAAAAATTTTTTTTAAAAGAAAACGAATTAGTAAATATCAATAGCTGCGAAATTATATCCACGTCGGAAATTACATCAATGGTAGAGGGAAATAATTATTTCCATTCTTAAAATATACTAATAGAGTCGGCATTCATTGTAAAAACCCCTGCCGTTCAAACAAATTGGTCACTGTAGCGAAAAGTCTCCGTAACGTAAATGTAAAACATATTGCATGTTAATTTCGTACTATTTAGAAACACTAGAATAACTTTTACTAGTTCTGCTATATGTTTAACGGGTAGGAAAAGACTAACAAAATTGTAAATCAATACAAGTTTTAGCTCTGTAAAAATAGAAAATAATTGAAAAAAAATCATGAAAGAAGGCCTGATGCACTGAAAAAAAAAAAAACGCTCAAGCGAAGAAAAAGCACAACTTAATAAAAATAATTAAATACACAGAAAAATTTCAAATACGAAAGTTGGGTTTTGAGTTGCGGAAACTGTGTACCTTTCAGTCTGTCTATTGGCCAGTTTTTCTGCCCCCCCCCCCGCAATAACTTTTGAGTGCATAGTCCGATTGGATTTTTTTTTAATCGAAAGATCTCAGTGAGGACAATACACTCCCATTCTCGACTCTTTGTTTTGAATAATGTTTCAATAATATTTCATTCAATTTCGAATTTCTAATTTTTCCCCCTGTCCTCACTTATAACTTTTGAAGGAGCAAGTTCGATTCGAGCGAACATTTTTTTTTTCGAAATATCTCAGAGAAAACACCTCATTCCTGTTTGATTTTTTTATTTGAACACATTTTCATTAAATTTTGAGCATTTTTTTTTTTGAAAGACCATTCTTACATACCCAGTGATGCAATTGACAAAAATGTTTAGGGGAACTCACTTTGAGTTATAGGGGACCCACCAAAAGAAAAGTGGTTTGGAAAAATTTATATTTGCAATTTTTATAATTTAAAACCCTAAATATCCCCCCCCATACTACAGAATTGTACGAACACTTAAAAAAAAAAAAAAAAACAGGAGGTTCAGTTGTCACCTCCTGTTGACAAGGGCCCCTTAACAAGGGAGACTCCCCTTAAATAAGGGAC
Organism: Uloborus plumipes; assembly: GCA_038373865.1. NCBI lineage: Eukaryota > Metazoa > Arthropoda > Arachnida > Araneae > Uloboridae > Uloborus > Uloborus plumipes. Next base: position 338,151 of record JAXGGA010000097.1, read on the forward strand.
CTGCTTTAATCGCAAATAGTACGATAAAATTTAATTTTGATGTGTTGTTTAAAATTGTTTTTCCTCTTTAAAAAGCTCTCTGCTTTCCATGTCATAGGCTTGATAGTAGCTTTCTGCTTTAACTCGCACAGGTAAAGTAAAAGATTATTGTAAGCCGTCTTTCAAAAGCTTTACAGATGACCAAAAATGGGAATCAAGTTTTCCGTTGGATGCAAATAGTGTAATCGCACCGCAGCTTCCAGTTTCATTATAACTCGCTAAAATTGGCGATTTTTCAAAAAAAAAATTAGCTGACTTTAGGACCTTATATTTCGATAACGGGGGCGCGAGGGCAAAAACGCGTGCGTCCAGAAACATGTTTTACAATGCTCTTTCGATTGGTACTCACTAAAAAAAAATTCATTATTCCATGATCGCGTACTTTCCTGGTTAGTAATTTAAAAATATTTTGAGAATTCATATGTGTTCTGGCCGGTGAGAATCATTAATATGAGATAAGAAAAGGTTGAACTTCATTGTAAAGCATTCTCGGTATGTTGAAATTTTCACTGTGATTAAAAAAAAAAGCGATCAAAACCGTGTACAATATTAATGCTTCAAGCATATTTTTATTTCATTAATTTTTTTATGAATTAAGAATATCGTACTCGTTGATGTTTCTGGCATGATTATTCAAAATATCTTCAAGAACAACTGTTAAGTTCTTCTTATATGCTTTTTCCAAGTTTCTGGTCCGGAAAGTTTATATCAAATTTTTTTTGTAAAGAACCGTTATTCAGTTTGTATATATGTCACAGTTTTCAGAATTTTTTATTAATGCTAATTTTGTAGTTTTATACTAAATTGCTTCAAAATTTATAAATTTACACACACAATTTTATTTATTTTATCTCTATCATTTTAATGATTCCATTTGGAACTAAAATAAAGAGAAAAATAAACTTTTTCATGATGTTAAGCTCTTATTAAACTTTCTATAAAATATCAAAATCCCTTGTCTGAAAGTAGAATTAAACTGTATTTATTTTAGCAATATCAATGCATGTATTTTTTTAATTTTAAACATGATTTTTTCATTTAGTTCAAGAAACATTTCCATGACATGACAGAAAATTTGTACCATAGTGTATTTAATGATGAAATTTAATTGTAGTTTGAATAATTACATGCCTTGAGAAGTGCTACATATTTTCATACTAACGTAAAAGACATTTTATTTTTTAATTGTTATTTAACCTGCTGAGTTGCTCAAAGTTATGCGATGAAAATTTATATTTTCTGATAAAAATTAAATTTTATGCATTTAATTTATTTTCTTTCAAAAATATATGGTATGAAATGTAATGTATATTTTTTTAAAAATTGTTCTAGGAGTTATGCTCTAATCCCGTATTTATACAGGATGGAACTCTGCAATATGACATTACACCTGGAAAGTTAGGTGAGTAAACGCTTAGCTAAAATTTATTAAGGTCATTACTGTAAAAAAGTTTTTCGAAAATTAGTAAGAAATTTAGATGATATAATGTATTGGAAAATATAGTGACAGAAATTGTGTAACGTTATTATACTTTTGAGTTAGAATTCGGTAAAATAATGAAGGGAAAAAAAATATCCCATGAAATTTCAAGTCATGATGGATATAATTTTAAAACAGTAAATGTACTGTCTACTGTGATTGTCTCAAATTTATCACTTGATAAATCTCCTACGACTGGAATGCTCATTTTCTGTTAGTGTTGTCTCTTCTTCTCTATCTCTATCTCTTCTCTACTAATAATAAAGCTGAAGGTGGTTCTGTCTGTCCTTCTTTCTTTCTGTCTGTCTGTCTGTTACGCGCGTAGCGCCAAAACCGTTCGGTCGATTTTCATGCCACTTGGCACAAAATTAGTTTGTAGCATGTAGTTTTGCACCTCGAAGCGATTTTTCGAAAATTCCATTTCGTTCTTTTTCTATTCGAATTCTTAGCGGAAATTCGATAAAATAGGGAAGAAATATTTCACACACATTTTCAAGTCTTATGTCATTCGAAAGCTTGAAATTTTCTGCACAAAATGACGTTTTTTCGAAGTTTCTACGATCATCAGGAGAGCTGTAACAATTGTTTTTAGAATCCCGAAATTCAAGGCTTACCTTCAGTAAAGCAAGCCAAACGATTCTAAAATGGCTTTGCTCGCGAATAAAATTTGTTTGAAAATAGAGATGAAATGAATTATTTTATCAACGGAAATCAACTTTTCATGTTGTTACCATGGTTACGTTTTTATTTCGTTCTTTTTCCCTTAATAATTTTAAAAATGTATTTGTTTTTGTAACAATCCAAACTCAGCAAATGTCCTGATAAGATGGCACCTGTCAATCAAATGAGAAATCGAGTCCTTTCCTTAAAATACAGGATACCATTCTAAATTTATCGTCTGCAAAACATATTTTACTTCATTATTAATTTATTTCAATATAAATTGCAGCAAATGGCTTGAGTGAACGAATTTAGCTTTTAATTTATCGTTTGCTGGTTGATCTTTGTCGATGTTTATTGTTTTTATTATCATTGTGAAGAATAATGCACGAAATTTCTATGACTAATACTTAAAATTTTTAGGATCAGTTGAGTTAAAAGAAAAAATTGCTCCAAATATACTTTTGCAATGTGATTATTTATTGTTGGACTGTGATTTGCAGCAATAATTGCATTTAATAAATAATGAAAGACAATATTAAAAATTATTTTTTTGGCGACTTTTTTACAATTTGGCATTCAATTCTATTTCAGTATATTTACTTCAATCTTATTGCGATATTGCAACGTTCTTTCTAAAGTATGTCATTTCGGAAAATGTATTATTTTGTTTTTGAAGTTAGGAAAGAAAACTTTCTTCTTCTTTTAAACTTTGGTAAGATTTCTGTTGGTTTCTGTGAGCAACAAAATTTTTCTTATTTTTTCTTTTGGCTTATTTTTGTGCACCTATCTTTGGGGTTGCATTCAAATGTCCCCAAGGGGGTGATTTACCCCTTTTATGGGGTAATCAGGGCTTTCAATGCAGACCAAAGTGATATGAATTGGCGCGACCACTTGGCGATATCTCGCCAAGCTTTTGGTCACCAAGTGTTTGACGCCATTGGCGACATATCGCAAGTTGCAATAATTTAGCGAAAAAAAAATTTTTTTTGGGTTCAATTTGGCGCTATTGGCGATATTTTGCGAAAAATCTACTGAATGATGTTAAAATCGGCGATATTTAGGAGATTAATCATTGTAAAACATTTTTTTGCATTGTTTCGTGGCAAACTAGGGATGCAAATGTTTGAATTGTTATCTTGCTCACTTCAAGCACTATTTTAGCACTTAAGGCATCTACTAAGAAATTTACACGTAAAAGGAAGTAGTGTAGGGTCTATACCAAATTTTTATATCATACTTTGAAGGAATTATAGTTGAATTATAACTAAAATAGAGTATTTTTTCTGCTATATCATTTTTTTACAAATGAACTTTTAATTTTATACCACGGGCAAAGCCGTGCGGGTACCGCTAGTGCGTAATAAAAAGAAAGCATTGTTTTGTGATAGGATTTTGATCCTATTGCTTACGGAGCATAAATCTATTTATTCTGGTTTTGACGCATTTTCTACCGGGCTGAAAAAAGACTACATCGTTGTACATTGATACAGTGAACTCTCACTTATGGGCCGGCCTAAGAGACCAACAGAAAAAGACGCATAAGTGAGAGACGTATAAGTGAAGAAGCCTATTTAAAGGACTAAAATGCGACATAGGTTCTAATGAGAGAATGAATAAGAATGTTTCTATAGACAAGGGACATATTACTACGGTTTAGCAATTACTGTAACGTAACTACAGTGATAAAGAGAAAACAAAAATTGTAGCATACCTAATTACAAACTGTTCCCTTTAAAACGATCCATAATAGATAATTGTCCCTCTCCGAACTCTAGTTCATGCGGAAAAAATACCTTCCGTGAGCAATAAAGGCGAAAGATTAAAGAGGAAAGTAAAGAAAAATGCTTATTTTTTTAAGAAAATATATAATTTCTTTTACATTTTACTGAAAATTCGGCGCATAAGTGAAATATTTATCTTTAGAGCGACGCATAAACGAATGATACTATCATTATTTTGCTATGGAATGTGCTGGGACCATTTAAAATCGTCGTATAAGTGAAAAAGGCGCATAAATGAGGCGGTGTATAAGTGAGAGTTCACTGTACTTGATTCGTTGTAAATGATCTTTTGTCCTTAAATCAGTATAGGCTGAATTTATATAATTGTTCTGAAATGAACTGTGTGTACCATTACAGTTGAATTTGATGCACCTATTTTATAATTTTAGCTTTCTATGTAAGTTGTTTAGATATTTATCTTATTTAAAACATTTTTTTCTAACTTTGAATGAAAAAGACCATGTTAAGATAAGTTTCAATAAAGAAAAAATAATACAAAATATAATGAATAAGATAAATAAAAAAATAACGAAATAAGGAAAAAACAAAAAGAAATTAAAAAATTAATAAACAAATAAATAAATAAATACAAATTAACACAGAATAAAAAAATAAATACCCAATAAAAATAAAATAAAATAAATAAACAAATAAATAAAGGTAATAATAAAATGAACGAATAAATAAATAAATAATGAAAAATGAAATAAATTGATAAATAAATTAATTAATAAATTTTGTCTGATTTTCTTAGGTAAAACCTTCCGTATATTTACGCATACGTCAGGTCTTCTCTGCTCTTACCAAAATAGGGGTGATAGGTAAGATGACAATGAGGGGAAGAATAATAAGAAGCATTTTGAGCCGTATCAAACAACCTAGAACGATGCTAATTTCAAATATGTAGTTCAGTTGAATGTGTCAAAAGGATAGCAAATGCGTTTTAACTGAAAACTTCGGAAAGTTCCTATTCACAACCCATCACAATTTTTTAAAGTGGAATGATCCCCGAGTGCTAGGCGTGGTTTTCATGGACGGTACAAATAAACGAAATTGATTGACGGAAGTAAGCTAGTACCGTAAAGTCAGGTTACTCGGACCCTAAGGGGTTACTTGAGCCCATTACAGTAAAATGATAAAATCTAGGTTTGGTACTTATTAGTTGAAGACTTGCACGTAGTTCCTCGTTCCTCCTCAAGGTAGAAGCACTCTGCAGTCTCTAATGCTAGTACCAAACCCAGATTTTATCATTTTACTGTGGGCTCAAGTAACCTCCTTGTGGGTCCAAGTAACCCGACTTTACGGTACTCCCTACCTTTGGTCTTTTTCAACTCCATAAAAGTCATAGATCATTTCTTCAAGCTATTACTTATTTTATTAGGGGATCACTGGCTGGTTTCTGCGCTAGGGTGCTTGAGCATTACTAAAGGACTCTTTTACCGAGTCGTTCCGGCTGACCAGTCCTTCAGTTCTTCCCTGGATTCTCTGAGTTCGGACTATGCCGGAGTGTTCCGCTTCAGACTGTGGTGGTGCGGTGAGTGGCAGGAAGTGTTGGTGGACGATCGACTGCCAACAGTCAATGGGAAATTAGTCTTCATCCACTCGCAGCACTCCAATCAGTTTTGGGCTGCACTCCTGGAAAAAGCTTATGCCAAGTAAGTTCTTCATTTAAAATTCATGTAAAACGCAGGAAAAAAGTGCATGTTGCGGTTACTTTCAACTTGAATACAGTACACTGCCGATTATTCGTGGATATGGGCGGCGCGGGTATCGCGGA